>VWZN01013581.1:282294-315852 GCA_013396955.1 Regulus satrapa | reverse complement strand
GCTCAGACGTGGCCGTGACACGGGCGGCTTGGCTTGCCCTTGTCAGGACGGGCTCGCTGTGCGTCCCGAACTCGCCGTACAGCTCCCGGCGAGTGCTCAGCGCTGGCGTTCGCGTTGGAGCGGTTCCTCCTCCTTTGCCGGTGATGGCACAGGTGCCTCAAAGCGCTTCGTGCAGAAAGCTCCGGGTGTTTAGTCCTCTCTCGCAGGCGGAGATGGTCAAACTCCTCAATTTCTCCAGTTTAGACCACACGTCTGCGTCCCTACTGAGACTCAGGGGAGTCTCTGGTGCTGCTTTCCATTTCTTCCCCGTTCTAACATACCTGGAGTTAATTGCTTTAAGTGACAGTGACTCATGGGAGGAATCCGACTCTGCCTGAATGAGCAACTTACTCTAGTAACTTGAATTTTCCAAGTAAGCTGGCTTGAGTTGCATTCTTGTCATTGGGAGGATTGCGGAGGAAAAGTGATTCTGAGATACAATACAGAGATTATTCTGCTATTTAATCTCTCTCTGACAGTTGCTTGGGGCGGAAGGCTCCTCCGGAACTACTTGTGGAGGGCAGCTGCTTAGTTTTCAAATGTGACAAATGAGAAAATTTGCTTGATTGGTGGGACAAGCCATGAAAACAGAACCACATCTTAGAGTACTTGGGAAGAAAGGCATTTTTCTTTCATCCCCTTTTGGAGCAATAGACAATTGCCAGTTGTCAGCACCTTTTCAAAACTTTTAGAAACTGCCTAAGGCTTATGGAACTGATGAGTTCTTAATTTTGACAGTAGGCCCTGATATGGCAACCGCTGTCATAACGCTTCAGGGGTTTCAGTTTTGATAGTGGATATTTTCCTGTGTTTTAGGGAGGGGCTGTGTAAGTATGAATTTTGTGTTCTGCCTGGCAGGGACCAATGGAGTGCTACACTGAAGACATGTTGTCCTAATTTGTCATGATATAAAGGATTTATTTTTAAAGTGAAAAAAAAGGTGTGAATCATAACACACTAAGGAGTGAGTCAGGATCCACAGTGTGTCATTTCTGTTCTCTTCTGCATAATTAATAGTGAGGAAACTTGTGATTTACAGTACATCTTCTGGATTTATAGTAACTGTAAGAGAACTTGCATAGATCATGACAAAATGAGTCAAGCCATTTTTATTTTTTTATTTGATCTAACCCTGCTGGAGGAAGGCTAGTAAAACACTGGGTGCTAAGAATGCTTTATAACAGTTAATATAGTGTTTATTTCCATGAATAAGCTCAAACTCTATGGATACCTTTATGCAAAGCTAAGATAATCTTAATCTTGTTCAGATTTTGGGGATTTTTCTGTTTGTATTGTCACCTTGCTTATTACTACATTAGGAACCACATGCTTTCTAGGAACTGGACAAATTCCTCTAGCCCTATCCAAAGGAACAGTCTGCTCCAAATGCAGGAAAAACAAACTGCAGCAGCTGCCACAGTCCCAGGGCAGTGTATAAAATACAGCTCCCACTTGCCTGGGCTCTAACCTGGCAGGTGAGAAGGGTTCCAGCCTGGAAACATTGAGGAGCACTGGGCTGCAGCACTTTGCCTCCCAGCTCAAAGGGCTGATGAGTGAGCTCTGTTCACAGATAACCAGCAGTGCTGCCTTTGGGAAAAGATGATGTGTGCTGCAGAAAAGGAGGAGGAGGAGGGAACTCAAAGTACAGCAGATTTTCCCGGGGCTGGTCTGTCCCACAGCCCATTGTAAGAGATGTAACTCAATCACCTGTCCTTTCACACAGGCTAAAGAACCGTTTCTAAAGGCTGATTTGTGTGCTTTTAAAGTGTTACCGTGGGGAAAACCACCTGTGTTGTGCTTTGGGTTACCTCTATCAGCGGCAGCCAGACGTGGTTAACTGGTGAGAACTGATCCAAATCAGAAGTGAGCAGGCCAAGCAAACAGGTGATTTGTGAGGAGCAATTTCCCAGCCCAACAACATCTGCACAGAGGCAGGAGAGGCTGGGATCAGGTGGGTCCTTTGTGCTGGCACAAAGTGATTGCTATTATGGCGTGTGTGTGTGTGTGTGTCTCCTGTCAGGGCTTTTCCTGTGTTAAACGCTGCTTTACTGCTGTGGAACCAGCTCCTGAGTGATGTGGTTGGCTCTGCCTAGGATTGCTATCCCTGGCTTCTCCAGAAACCATCCATCCAAGCTGCTGTCAGCTCTAGTGGGTGAGGTTTGCATGCCTTGTCTTCCTCTGAGATTGTAGCACGGTTCTTTTTCTGCCCGGAGGGAGCCACTCGTGCTGTGCCTGGATTCAGGGATCTCTCTCTGCTGGAAAATATCCTGCTCTGTATTTTGTGCCCTCCTCTGCATATTTCTTCTTGATGCATTAGTGGGGTGGGTGGCCAGCTGTTCCCAGAAAGCATTAATAAAGATGTAAGCAGGCAGCACAATGTTAGAGGCTAACAAAGCTTGTTATGGCAGAAGGTTTGTAGTGGACAAATCTCAAGTAATTTGTTGCAACTGAGTCATGTTCTGTGGGGGTGGAAGTGTTCCTTACAGCCCTGCCCTGTCTTATTTAAATATTTAAACGTTTAAATACAGCAAGGAGCAGCAGGGCCAGTGCCTTTTCTCTTGCCTTATATCTCCAGTGTAGTCTGTTCTGTATTAAATTCCTGTACTGCAAGGCAGTAAAGGTTAGCATTTAGAACTCCTGTGGCATTCATGCATGCATGGATAGCTCTCTCTGGCAGCTTTTTTTTTTCTTTAGGAAAGCACTTGGTCAGGTGCCAATGTCCAGCTTTCCTGGGACACTCTCAGCCCTTTGGCCAGTACGGTGACCTTGGGCCAGCCTGGCCACCGCCCTTCCTGTGATTCAGTTCAGCAGCTGATAATGAATGGCCGTAGAATTTGACATTTTGGCAGTACCTTTGGAGTGCTGCAGCGCTCGCCCTCTGGGCTGGGAGGTGCAGCAGTCACTGAACGGGCAGTGTCATTGGTGGTGGTGAAGAATGTCGTGTCAAAATGTGCTGTGATATTTGCCAGGAAATGGAGAGTCCATGAATGACTCAAAAGTCCTCTGTGACACAGCTGTGGTGGCACTCAGCCTGCAGGCCGGGCTCTAGAAACCAGAGCTGTGCCTTCAAATTCATTTTGGTAATTTCTTTTGAAGGCACTTTTCTAGTAACTTTTCACTACAGAGTTTGCCACGAAGATGATGAAAGGTCTAGTGGGGAAGTCCTATAAAGAGCAGCTGAGGTCACTTGGTTTGTTCAGCCTGGAGAAGAGGAGACTGAGGTCAGATCTCACTGGGGGCTGCAGCTTTCTCGTGAGGAGCACCTCCAACCCCTGCTCTGTGACAGGAGGAGGGAACAGCTGGAGCTGTGCCAGGGGAGGTAATGTTGGATGGCAGGGAAAGATTCTTCCCCCGAGGGTGCTGGGCACTGCCCGGGGAATGGGCACGGCCCCAAGGCTGCCAGAGCTCCAGGAGCATTTGGACAACACTCCCAGGGATGCACAGGGTGGCATTGCTGGGTGTCTGTGCAGGGCCAGGGGTCGGCCTGGGTGATCCTCGTGGGTCCCTCCAGCTCAGGATATTCTCTATATTTCCTTTTAGTGTTTTGGTGTCTGACCAGAGATCTCACCCTTACAAAAGGTAACACAGAGCTGTGCTCCTAACCTGGGACAGTGCACACTGGAACAGGAAAACAGCCTTTGGAGGGGGCTTGAGGCTGCAGGGAAACCTTGGTGCCTTAGCAGCTGAGTTTCATTAGGCAGAGTGGGCCCGCTGCCTTCTGCCAGCTGACAATCACCAGGTGTATTTGGCCATTTTGCTAATGAAGAGCAGGATTATGGAAGGAGCTGTAATTCAACTAGGGAGCAGTGTTTGTCAGAGGATTTTATTGAGCTTGCAATTGCATTTTTCGTCATTACCATATACTCAATATTTTATGGTTGTCTTTATGCCTGTTTTCATTGCCACCTGCTGCCTGGTCGAGATGGGATATTCCTATCCAGGAAAGCATCAGCTTTACTTCAGCATTATAATGACAAACTGAGAAGAGAAAAAAGGGTAAACTCAGCTTTCACACTGCACATATTGTTCATGGCTGAAGGGTCCAGTTAAGTCAATGTCCAATTATATAATGAAGAGATAGTGATCTGTTTAGCTTTTTAGAAAATTAAATTCCACTGAAACAATATAACTGGGACTATGGAAGTAGGAGGAAAACTATTTTCCATTCTGAAGCAGGCCTTTGTATAGAGTTGGGTTTTTTTAAACTCACTAACAGTAACTAATAACTTGTACATTATACAGCCCACACTGAGTCATTGTTTACTCAGGGAAATGACTTTCAACAGCCAGACTTGTTTGCGAAGTTTAATAACTAAAATATGCAGTTCTGTGCTTTACAAGGCTGCACACTATAATCAACATTTGGGAAAAAACAGAACCTGGTGCATATTTGCAACACCACACAGTGCTGCATTACAAATGGTGCTGCTGCAGCTCAGGTTTTGATCTGCACTAAAAGCTGGTGAGTCCAACGGTGTGGTTTAGAGAGAGGGAAGATTATTGAACAAATTAGTGTTGGGCTTTTCTAGAGTTTTATTGAACCTTCCAAATTAGAGACCAGAAAGCCTCGTTCTGTGTCCACACATCTTGTTGTTTTAAATAACAGGTTGTCTTCCACTCTTAGGACTCTTGGAGTCTGTTTGAAATTGCCTCTTGTTCTTCTTGGGAGGGAAAGCCACACCTTTGCACCAGGAAGCCAGGAATTCTCTCTCTGACAGAACTTGAGCTCAGACAGCAAAACAGATGTCTCTTCTGCCTCCTTTGAGTGAGCACTGGAGTTCAGTTGTCAGTTTTTCTGCCTCTTCCTGACTCGTTATCTGCTGTTCTGTTAGCGTGGGGTTCTCCTACAGCTATTACAGGAAACTTCCCTCCCCAGCTATCGCTCCTGTAAAGGATTTAACAACAGCCAGGGTTTGTGTCCCTGGTTGGTTTTGGGGTTCTCAATAAACAATCAATTGCAACAACCAGCAGAGCACCCATCACATTTCTCAAGTAAACCAAGGACTTGGTTTTAAATAGTGTATTCAAAAGGTTTGGGTTTTTTCCTCCAAAATTGCAGGCATTTTGGACACAATTTTGTTGGAAAAGAGAAAGGAAAACTTTGTCCCATGTGAAAATGAAGGCGAGTACAAACTATGTGACTTGCAAAATCCTCATTTTAGTTGTGCATGGATTTGTTTGCTCTTATAAGTGGGGGAAGGGATCAAAAGCAAGTTCTGCAGAGAAGTACAGAGTGTGTTTTTGTGTGTGCCTGACCACAGCACTCTGTGGGAACACAGATTATATTTAATTTTGCTGATTTTCTATCCAGGAATCTGGTGGATAGAACCTAGGAACAGCAGTTTATGAAGTCATCAACTTTTACCATCCCAGAAGTTCTCATGTTTTACTTTTATACTTCCATTAAAACAACTGAACAGTGCTGTGATAATCCTAGCAGGATTGGAATTATTGAAAGAGCCACCAGGTTTCCTTGGGCATAAACCCAAATTGTTCTGACTGTAAAGTGTCAGGATGGACATAGGTTATTTCTGGTCAGCTGGGGTGTAGAAAAAGAATGGATGGACATATCAAGGTGAAACGTGGTTGTTTGGAAAGGGAATTTACAAATTTACAACTTTCAGGGGGTTTGCATGTTCTGTGCTGGCTGAAGGGAAAGTGGAGTCTGAGAGAAAACCAGAGGCTGAAAACCCAGAAGGGAAAGTGGAGGCTGAGAAAGGGTGGAAGACCAATTAAAAAAAAGCAGAAACTGAAAAGGAGTGGGAGGCCAAAGTGGTGTGGGAGGTCAGCAAGAAGAGCAGAGGCCAAGAAGTGGAGGGTGGAAAAGTTTGATGGAGATAAAGATGTGTGGGAGGCAGAAAAGGCAGGGAGGCCAAAATAAGCCCATACCAGAGATGTGATCGATCTCGTTTTGCTCTGCCGGCCTCCACATCCTCCTGAAGGAGGGGACTCAGATTATTCAACTGAAGAAAATTAAAACTCAGTTTTATGGAATAACTTGGGGACAAATGCCCCTTGGCTCTTGTATTACTTTAGTTGGAGCTTAGTTCCAGCACTTAAAAATTTGGTTTCCAGCAGAAAGCAGCTCTGTAAATTGTTTGAGTCTTGACTGTAAAAGTAGTGCAGATGAGCTGTAGTGCTGCCTGTCAGTTCAACCTTAAAATATTGTCCTTTAAGATCACCAAAGAGATGTCTCCTCAATCCACTGAAGAAACAGCATTCTCATGACTGCTTTTGCAGGGATTTGAGAAAACTAGGAGGAATTTGGGATAATTTATGCACATTCAAGAGGTATTTCCAAACCAGGTGTATTAAAGTCCCTTAGAACTTTTAAGAAAAACAACATAATGAAGAAGCAAGATGTATTTTCTCTTTGCCTGATATAATTAAAGAATAGAAGGACTGATGGTTATGAGCCATTTACATATTAGGGTAAAGCTTTCAGACATTATTTGACTCAAATATCAACTAATCTGATTTGAGGTATTTGTGTCTTGATACAAGGAACAAGCAGAAAGGAGAGGAGAAGAAAAAAAGATGAGCTGCAGTTCCTGGAGAGAAAAGCAGGGCACGGCTGGGGCTGGCAGCCTGGCAGGTAGGGAGTGCTGGGAGGGAGTGAGGACTTCCCTGCTGCTCTGGCAGACTGGTCATGAGGGCTGCATGTGAAGAGGAAATGTTGCAAGAGATGTGGTGTTCTCTATGCAAAAAAAAAAAAAAAAAACCAACCCAAAAAACCTTGCGTAGTTGTGCAGGAGGCTGTTTGATCTCTCTCTGTCTTCAAACTGAAACCTGGCCGGTTGCCAAGTGTCTGCTCTGAAGTTTCCGGATCTAGGTGGGGACAGGGGAGTTCCAGCTGTAACCTGAATGCTTTCCACTGGCAGCTGCTGCTGTCCAAACCACTCGCACTGGGAGGAGAATTCCACGAAGTGGCTCCGTGTAGGATGAGAATGTGAGCTATGTCCAGGCTCCCGGCCATGGAACTCGCAAGCTGCGCTCCTGGAGCTGTTTGTTTTTTTTTCTGGAGCCTTCAGTGGAGTTGGCTGTTTGTCACTGAGTGCAGCTTTGCTGGAATGCTGCTGCTCTGTCTGCCAGCAGAATAGGGAGCACCTGTGAAAGGATTGTGGTGTCACCTGAGAGGAAGGAAAGCAGTGTTGCTGCAGGGTGAGTGTACACACCTGGGATGAAATCTTTGTACGGACCAGTTATTGCCTTCCAAGGAAAATTTAGGTTGTGACTAAACTTTTTGCTCTGGAAAGGTAAATTCTGGTGTAAAGGTAGTAAAGCAGCTGGCAGCTTGATACCTGGCTGCCTGTTTTGAGTAGTGGATTTCTCTGTGCTGAGCTCTTGAAAGTGCTTTTCAGGCCACACTTCCACCGGTCTCAAATTATCTTAATTGCAAACCACTTATCTGAACTGATGAGTAGTTAACACAAATGTGACATGGTGCTTGTTAGAGTAGAAAATCAATCAGTGTTTAGTGTGGGCTGGATTGACATTTCTGGATTGATAGGGGATGGGGAGGTTCATTTGGGTCGATAAATGGCTCGGTGATGAGTGTGTAGAATGAGCTGCTCCTCTCCTGTGTGCTGGCAACCAAAATCCACCAGCATCAGCCCTCATTTCTAAGGCCAAAAAGTGTCAGGTTTTGCAATTTTTTTTTTGGAGTAGCGGAGCAGTGCTGGGACAGGATCCCCCACGTGTCAGGTTAGGTGATTTATGGTGCTCCCCTACTCCTGGAGCCCTGCAGCTGACAGGCTGCACCCCTGGTGGCATTCCTGGGCTTGTCCCCAGGGCTGCTGGGGATGATACTGTCCTTGCATCACTTCTCCAGGATTTCAGTGCTCAAGGCATGAGGGTGTGCAGAGGGGAGGGGATGAACCAGCAGAGAGTCTGGGGGCTTCAGCCACCTCACTTCCATGAAATGCCCTTTCTTTTGTATTCCCTAAGTATCTAAGAGAAGCGTATCAGTTCTGTTTAGAATCATGAAATGGTCTGGGTTGGAAGGGACTTTAAAGATCACCTTGTTCCACCTTTCACTGAAGCAATTTAAACTGGTTTCACTGTAGTTCTCCACTTCCCTGCCCTGTATTTGCATCCATTTCACCCTTTGATTAACCCTTTGAAACCAAGTTGGGAGAGCAATGATGAAGAAAACGGCGTTTTCTGTTTGTTTGGTTCCCTGAACTGTCTGTTCAGAGCTGAATGGATCTTAGTCCCAGTTCCGAGGGGAGAGGGCCAGGACAGGCACAGCTGGGACTGTGTGACAGTAACATCAGCTGTCCTGGCCAGCTGACAGCAGCCTGGGACTGCCCTCTGCCACCTCCGAGGACACTTTCTGTGCCCTTTTCACCTTGGACAAGTGTCTGTAATGTAATGATGTGGGAAGGATGGCTCGTGTGGCTGTTCTATTCTTACACCGCCGTGTTTTGTTCCTTGAAGCCAGTGCTAGTGAAGTTTGTTTGCTAGAAGGTTCTGCAGTCACACTGGGGGACTTTTGTGCTCTGATGTGTGGGCTGATTGGCACTAAAACCTCCCAGCATGTGGACGTGGAGCTAGGCCAGCTGTTTGGAACATAAATGGTAATTAGTTGTTTTCTAAATGTTGGCTTTATCAAGGTTTACAAACAGAGCAGGCGATCTCCGCTCCACTCCTCGTAATGAGCATTCCCAAGCTGCAGCAGCCCCAGCTCCTGAGCAGTGCAGAGCACCTGCCCGTGGAGTCCTGCCCTGCTGGTGCCCTTTAATGTGCTATCAGATCAGGAAGAGAGAGGCACTGATAAACCCTTCCAGGCTGCACACGCTTGGACACTGAGCCAGGAGAAGCTGGTGTCTGTTCTGCCTCTTGCCAAAGCATCTTTAGTGTGTCTGGGATCCAAAATAGGCAGAAGAGCCCAAGGCACAGGGGTCCAGTTGGGCACTGGTATCTGGAAAATTTTGCTTTCTTTCCCTTCCCAGAGCATTTTCCATGGATGGGCTTAGGGAGAGCCAGTGCACTGGGGTCTGGATGGGGGGGTACCTTACCCAGCTGAGGATGCAGGGATTGATTCCCACTTTTGCCCCGCTTTTCACCAGGTGTAGAGATCCAAGGAGCCTTTGAGCCATGTGGGACTCTACCAAGGCATTTGTGGTGGGTTGTAGGACAGGGCTGCGGTATCTGAGCACGATGTGACTGACACAGAAAGGGTAAGGGAGAAGGAATTCATCCTGCTGCCAAAACCTTCCGTGCGAGAGGTCGGGTCTGGCTCTGTGCCCACTCCAGGCATACGTGCAGGTCCCTGCAATTTGTTGCTGTCACCACCAGCAGTGGCACACAAGGAAGCAAAATTTAAGAATGCCATCCTGCAACAGAGACCTCAAGAGGCTATTTCTAGATGGAATTGAAGCTCTGTGTGATGCAGTGGGCTGTAGCCTCATCGTGAGGGTAGAAAACAACCAAAAGGGGTTTGCACTGGAATTCTTTATGCTGTAGAGGGCAGTTGGATTAAAATTGTTTTGGAGCTTTGCTCCTTTTTGATGGACTGTGGGTGAAGAAGCTTCACAGTCAGCTGTCACCCAGCAGGTGAACTGGAGTGGGTTAGCACTTGGAAAAGTGAATTTTGGAATAGTGGGGTTTAGCCCTGCTACTACCTGCACGCAGCTACTCCTGGGACCCGTCAGCTGTTGTGGGATTTGTCAGCTCACCAGACAAGTGTGTGCTGCCTCTCACACACACCGGGAATTCTGAGAATGTGAAGGGCTTTCAGATTCCAGTCCTGTATGGCCCTTCCCCTCCTGCTCTAGGGGCTAGTGGAAGCGGGAAAGGAGGCCGGGCTTGAAATCTGGAGTCGGAGGAGAGGAATTTGTGGATGTACAGCAGATAACGCCCATCACTCGCTGCACTTTGCCACTCCCACTCCCCCTCCTTTGTGGAAAGTCTGATTAAAGCCAGCCGCTCCGCCCTGGCTGTCTGAGCCATACATCCATGCACAAATGCCAGATTCTCTTCATTCCAGGCTGCTGACTTCAAGGAGGACTTGCTCTGACAAGCTGGAAATGAGGGCTGGCAGCTTCGTCTGCAGCTCAAAGGCTTTATCTCTCTTAGACACTCTTCCTAACATTTCCCACAAACACTGCTCTGCTGGTAGGAGCTGTTGCACACACAGGATCCATCAGGCACTTATGAATAAAGCCTTACCTCGTGTAACTCTCCTCAGAGCAGGCAAGGAACACTTCACAAAGCACTTGGCACCGGGCCTGTGGCAGAGCTTGCTCTCCTTGTGCTTCAGCCTCATTATCTGGGGAGCAGTAGGAAGAGTCAGCTCAGCCTTTGATTCTGCTGTCCTCCTACCAAGCACTGATGTTCTTTGCTCCACAAAAATCCTACAGTCTGCCTCCATCTCCCACTTGGACCGTTTCCATCAGCTGAAAGCTGGCAGCTTTCCATCATCTCCAGCTTCCACATCACATTCTGATGGTTCTCCACCTCGCCCTCCCTCTCTTTCCTCTCTGAACTCCCATCTTCTCTCCTGCCCCCCTGCTCCATGAGGAGTTTTTTGACTTCCAGGATTGTTCTGGCTCCAGCAGCAGCTGCTGTTTCCCTGCTCTTGCCTCCCAGCTCCATGAGGGATGCCAGCTGTGTCCACCTGTTAGGGTTGTTTTGCATGCGCCTTTAAGGCAGCTGCTTCTGCTGCATTTGCAGCCTTGAACCTGGAATATTCATATTCCCTGGCCTGTCTCAATCAATTGATGAACTCATCCTTCACTGAATGCTTTCCCAAGGTGAAATCTATTTGAGATGTAATAATGGTTCTACAGAACTTGTGCCAGCAACTGCAAAATGGCCAAGCTCATCTTTGATTGCTGTTTCTGTTTCAAAATTAGTCTTAGAGCAATATATGAATGTACTTTTACATTCATATATTTAACATGTGGAATGAGATGACCTTAAGCTTGATGCAGTAAGGTGTGCACTCTCATATAAAAATTTATCATAAATCACATTTGAGTCATCATCATGGTTGTGATATGATTTCTGCTTAAAAGGGCATCTTTGATGTCATCACCATATTGCTTCAGAAGTAGCTTGCTGCTGTTATTTTAGGTAGGGGAGGGTGTGTCCACATCTATGGCTTCTAAAAACAGTCAGGCCAGTGTCAAATGTCTGCCCAGTGCTTCACAGATTGCACAAGTGACTGTTTGCAGACAATTTAAAAAAATTTTTGGTCTGATTTTTGAGGCAGGGCTGTTATCACAGGGCTTTGACTAATGGCCATATAACCAACCCTGCTGAGCAGAAAGGGGATCCCAATAATATCTGCTCCAAGTGCTCTCTCCTGATCATGGGACTGTGCTTCCTGGATATTGTGTGAAACAAAAGCTCTGGTTTCCCTTTGTGAAGCTTGATACAGAGCACACAGCTCAGGAGCAGCAGGATTTGAGAGTTACAATCGTTGTTGCAGTGTGGATTTTGAACAAGAAGCAGCCATGAAGTACCCAAAACATTTAACCTCTGTGTTTTATTCATCCTGGAGCAAGTGTAATTTAAAGTGGCACCTCTATAATTGATGAAGTATCTTTTTACCATTTGTTTAATTACCAGTTTCAGTGTCTAGAAAGCGGTAGATCAATAATTTACAGTGATGAACTTCCCTGTGTCTCTATTTTTCTACTTCAGCCATGCAAACAACAGCTCCTGAAACAAACCCTCCAATATTGATGCTTTCCTCTAGGCAATATAAAAGAGCTTAACCTTTTTTCCTGCCACAGGTGCACTCCAACACTACTGCAGCTGAGGGCAGAGCACTGACCTTGCCAAGGCAAGGTTAATTTAGGGCTTGCCCTGCATCTTGTATCAGCTCTCAGCTTTTTGCAGCCTCCTCTCATTGTTGCAGTGATGAAAGCTGGGCTCCTGTTGTTGCTGTAATGGCAGATGCTGCTGCCCTGGCTTTAGGAGAGTTGTTAAACAGAAAATTTAGGCTAATGAGCCAAAGCTGCTGCCTGTGGTTTGTATGTATTTCTTACATGATACGGTTTGATAACAAATGTTGACTTTTCTATGTGAAATATCTATTCTGGGGACTCTTGGATCCTTCTGTCAGGTTAGAGCTCAGATTCCTTCATGGTCCTTGACCTGTCCAAGAGGAGCTACAGTATGTGTACCTGTCAAATCAGAGGCAAAAAGGCGTTTCCTTCCCAGAGGGATGGGCCTTCAGACAGTTCCTGTTGTGGTCCTGGCTGCCATGGACTATGGGATTTCCACCCAGCATCAGAACAGAAGATCTAAAGACACCCAGCTTCCCTGAGATCTCCAAATCCCTGCACTTCTAGCAGGATGATGAACTCTGCTTTCAGGCTCCCAGCCTCATACCTGTGATTCTTCTCACTTTTTAGAGCCAAGACAAGTATCTTATTTCTCCTGGACCTGCCTTTAAAACTTGGTGACTGCATCCTTGGACTTGGTATGAAAAACAAACGGGGAATACATCCCTTTCCTGTCTCTTACTCTCAGGAGTGCCAGTCCTCATCTCCCGTTGGAGAACCAGATGCTGTGAGGCAGTTGGCATTTCTGTTAATGTCACAACTGTCAATTCCTTCAGGATCTCTCCTTTCAGCTGCAGCTCACAGCCCAGAAGAAGGTTTTGTTTACAAAGTGTAGGTGTAAAGGGTCATGAGGAAGATTGCTGGGGCTGTTGTGTCAGCCTCAGCAGGGTTGGTGCAGTTTTGCAACCACCAAATGCAGGATTGGGAGTAAATCAGACAGAGAAAGAAAAAGGGTTTGGACCTAACCACAGCTGGGGAATGAATGTTCCATTCTCTGCAGAGACCCATGTTTATCCAGATGTGCAACACACATTCCTGAGAACCACAAAGGGATGGACTCCTTCATTGTTCTTCAGTGTCCCTGTTTCTGATTAAACTGATGTCTTTGATAATGCAGAAAGTTTTGAAAATGCGGAGAGCAGGACTGCTTAGGAGTCTGCTTAGGTGGGAGTTGAAACTGCTTTGGAGATGAAATATTCCTTACAATCCAAAGGGGGCTAAGTTACAGGCCGATAATTTATTTAATTTTAAACATCAATTTCATTACTTCTTCTTTTACATTAAAAAAAAAAAAAAGTTGATTTAAGGCAGTTTTGATCCAATAGGAATGTCAGTTTTTAAACTCTTGGAAGACAATGTTCTGAATTGTTTGAGTGCAAGCTGATGCAGGTGGACGTGGGACATCCTTTTGAAATGATGGCTGTATTTTCCAGGCAGCCTGGAACACTTTTCCCACCATAATGGCAACTCATCATCCCCTGGGGGATGTTAAGTGGTGTTAAATCTATTTTGGGCCAGAAAAGATTCACCAAAGCATTAAAGCCCGCTCACCACGGGCTCCTTGGGGCGCTGGCAGAGCAGCCAGAGGAGATGACCTCAGCCAATACCCTTCATCTGGTGGCTTTTCCCCTGCTTTTGAGCAGGGCCAGGGGAAGGGGAAGCAGCTCAGACATCAGCTGCAATCTCATCTGCCCACGTGCTCCGCTCGCTGCCAGCCCCGAGCCTGACACGCTGCCAGGGCCACGCTCCCTGCCTGGCTCCTCTCCCCTCCTGTCTGCCCCTGCAAACTGCTTCCTTTCTGCACTAGCTGGAATTTCTACAGCTCATCCAGTGTTCTTATTTTGGGTTCGTGATCTAGTTGTTGAAACGCTTTCCTTAAATTTTTCTTCTGGGGCTTGTGCCGTCACAGTCGGTGTAAAGTTCTCTTTGTTCCCTTACAAAGAAGGGCTTGAAAGAAGTTCAGTCTCATGTGTGTCGCTAATAGTTTTATTAGAACTTATTTATAACTTTTCCCTGCCCCAAAATAACTGCCTGCCTTAGGCCAACAAAGCCAGTTTGGAACAGAGGAGAGGAAAAGAAAAAAAATTAAAAAAAAAAAAAGTGGTGGAAATACAAATTGTGCCTGTAAACTCTTCACTTATAAATCATCAAATTAAAAACTGCCCCACTTGTTTGAAGGTCCAAAGCATTCAATGTCCTCACAGAACTTAACTGCAATTGGGAGCTTGGAGTTTGCTTCAAAATTGCTGCGTTTGCTTTAAAGGAGGGTCACACCCAGAAGGAAAATAAGAACTTGTTACTCCCAGGTATCACCCAACACCTGCAGGTTGCTGACTTGGCTTTTTCCCCTAAGGAACCTGTGGATATGCCACGGAACAAACCTGTGGCAAATGCAATTGTGCCAATACAGAGTGTTGCTCATAGCAACATATCCCCATATTTTGGGTACAAATGATACTGATATCCCAGGTATTACAGTGATATAAACATCTTTATCCTACTATAAACTGTCCTTACTAAGGGATTTTGCTGTTACAGTAACAGTAGAGAGGAACAGGGTTGGTTATTTGTTGGGGCATCACTCATGTACAAACTATTTTATTTTAAAAATCCAAATTTAAAACAAATACATTCCATATGTGAGCCTCTGTCCTGTGCTTTTCAGGAAAGTTTGAATCATTTGACCTTTACTCTTCTGACTTTGGAAGCTTGAATATACTCATAAAATTTAGATATTACCTATGTTCCAGTCTCCACATAAGAGAAAAGTTCATGGCTTTGAAAACAAATTAGGAATTCCACGATAGTTTTATTCAAGCTTTCTGAAAAGCTCCGTGCTGCCTTAAAAGAAACCATTTAATTTGGCTCTTCTGGAGGGATGCATTTACTTTTTAAACTTTTTCACATTGCTAGTGATCTGATTTTGGGTGTGGTTTGTTTTAATTTAAAGCTACATTGGTGAAAGTTGTCAATTAAAAGAGAAAAGGACAGGAGGGGTCAGTGAAGTTGAGTTGTTTCCTGTTAAAGCAGTCTGATATAGTCGATAAATTTGGTGCTTGGATTTCTGTAAAGTGATGTGTGTTGGCACAGTAAAGAATGATGTCTTTCAGGTAGCCTTCCTTAGGTTTCAGATTTAACCTGCTAAAGAAAATAAAGCAACTAAAACTTTCTGTTTTGGTGCTGGCAGTTCTAAACAGAAAATCCCTGTATTTAGAGAAGAATTTTGCAATCACCGGGGGCACAGGGGAGGCTGGGGATCCTGTCAATACAACATTAATAGGGGTGGATGAACTCTGCTTTCAGGCTCCCAGCCTCATACCTGTGATTCTTCTCACTTTTTAGAGCCAAGACAAATATCTTATTTCTCCAGGACTTGACTTTGAAACTGAGCAAACAACTTGGTGACTGCATCCTTGGAGCTGGTATGAAAAACAAACAGGGCCTACATCAGCCTTACAGCTGAGACTTTGTACTGACTGAAACCCGCAGGGAACTCGTTCCCAAAAATGGGGTTTTTTTTTCCAAATTTAACTCCCAGATACCACTGACCACAAACCATACCAGCAGCGGCCATCTTGCTGAATTGCTTTATAATTGTTATGGAGCAAGTATTACATGAGAAAAGAGGCATAAGAGCATTTAAAATAAGAGCTTTTTTTTTTTAAGCTGTTTTTCTCTTGGTGTCGTAACCGCTTGCCTGTTGCCTGCACTCATTTTCCCCCTTGCTGTGCAGTTAAGGATGTGAGGTATTTTAACAGGACAAAAATGAAAGGTCAGTCTAAAAATCCTCAGAAATCAAGATGTCCCTAAAGATAAAGCCCAATGTGGAACATCCTCTTGGCACAGAACTGCTGCATGCCCTGGGAGGCTTTGAGTGCACACCCTTCTCTGGCCAGGTGTCGTGGGGACAAGAGCCAGGTACAAGCAGCTGCTGAGATCCTGGTGACACTGGAGGAATCCTGTGGAACAGAGCAGGAAATCGGGAATATCTGGGAATCTCAGCCATCTTTTCATGGGGGCTGTAAATCTCCTGATGCTGTGATGTGGAGAGGGCTTTGCTGTCAAACTCTAATCTCTCATCAATGACTCTTTCACAAGGTATTTGGTTTTTTTTAAGCCTCTCTTTTTACATTTGTTTGTTGTTTTTTTTTTAATTTGCTGTGGCAAACTGAGCCCTGCAGCTCAAGGAGGTCTCACCAGCTGACAGGAAAATGTTGGCTGGGATTTGGTCTCCTGTTCCCCTGGAAGCTGTGTCATTCTGCAGAGAAGAGACATAGGATGTGTCAGGGCAACAGATACAGAATTGTTTATACTTTTTGTCACAAACATCTCTTGCTGTCAAGGAGAAAAAAAAAAACCCCAAAAACCATAACTCTGGGTGATAAATCTATCTAGCAATTGATATTGTGCTCATTTCCGTGGCAGCTCTGGGGCTGTTTGCTCAGCAAGCTGCCCTGCACTGGGAGCTCCTGGCCTTATCCAAAGACAAAGCAGAGATGTGCCCAGCTGCCTGTAGCTGCTGAAACTCTTGGCCCAGGAGACATTAATTCCAGCAATTTTGTGGGAACACTGCAAAAGTGAACTTAAATGGTGCCCAACGTCTTTTCTGTTTAAACCAAGATGAGTAAGAGAACTCCAGTTCATATAAAACATTTGTTCTTCATGGATCTGCAGCCCAGGAAGGAGAGCTCTGCAGACACCCTTTGTGTCAGCACTGCCCGTGTCGTGCTTTAGGACATGGCTGTGTCTTTTCCTGCCCTTTCCCAATCAGAGACGTGCTCAGCTTTGCTTTGCAAGAGGTTTTTTTTATTTTTTTGTATGTTTAAAAGTCTATTCTGTCTTTTTCCTGCCATGGAGAAAAGCAAGAGCATTACAGGAGGACAGAACAGCTCTAATTTGTCCTTTTAGTTGCTATTTTTGGCCGTAGGACAGGACCCTGCTCAGCAGAGGAATCACAGGTTAAATTTTGTCCCTCTGGGTGGAGGGGAGCCCTGGATGTGTGAGCAGTCTGGTTTGTCCCTCCTCAGGATTCCTGTACATCCTTCTCCTCCAGACTGCAAACAGTTTAGTGCTGATCTGGCCTTATATAGTCATTTCCTATTATTAGAAACATTTCCTTGGGATCTTGCTCAGGGAGTAGCAGAGGGAAATCCTGTTTCCTTCATCTAACTTGCAGGCGAAGCACCAGTGCTCACTCTTTCCTTATCTCGTGTGGATGGAACAAGAAGTTTTTGTTGTGACCTGCTTTCCAGCCTTAAGCCCTTTCTAACACTCGAGCCTCTTTTCAGAAATGCAGGAAAAGAAATGTGAAGGAATAGGAACTGTCAGTCAGGAGTGTGAGCTGTGAAGTTTTGTCTGCAGCCTGTACATTCCCTGCTCTTTTTCATCATGTTTTCCTCACTCACTCGGATTTAATCCTTCCTTTGGAAAACCAGCTCTCTGTTCAGTGCTGGATTGTGTGAAAAGTAGAGTGTGTGCTAGGATACTTCACCTGGGAGTGCCAGGGATGGGCAGACAGTCAATGGCTGTTTTTAAAAAGAGGAACAACTTTGAAAGGAGAAGTTTTGCCCGTGTGCAACAGGGACGTGTTTTTTAAAGGCGAGACTCATCACTGGAAGCATGGAGATATGCACGGGCTTTGAACACTTAATTTTTCCTGTGAAAACATTTTTTCCCCTTAAAAGGAAGATGTAGGTCCTGCCACTGGGAGTGACTGTTTGGAAAGTCAGTCGGGAGGAATGCACATCAGCTGAACTGAGTCAGGCTGTTTGTGTTACCAGCTCCCTCCGAACCCCAGCCCCGCCACGGCCGCTGCAGGGGAGCTGCTGAAAATGATGGTGTCAGAGCAGGGCCAGAGCAATGACAGGGAATTAACTGCTGGGTTTAAACTTTGTCATTGGGAGTCAGTGCAACGATTGCTGTTGGGATAGGAGAGTGTTTGTAAACTCAGGGAAACCCTGACAGGGCCGTGAGCGGGAGCAGCCACGGGCATGAGACAAACTGGCATCGCATTAAGGGCATCTGGCAATTGTAAAGTGGGACTTTGTTCTGATGGCCACTGTCAAAGCCAGCCAGCCATTTCTGTTTCACTGCTTCAGCAGAAAGCAACAACAAGGAAAATTTATCTTAATTTGTTAAATTAACCCAGTTTCTGTTTTCGCTCACGTCATAGACCCAGAATTATTGTGTGTGTGCGGGAGCCATAACTAAATACAAGCCCATCATATGTGCTTTTTAATCCATCACCAGGGGCATCAAAAAAGGGAACAGCTCTGGCAGATAAAGTGTAGGAATCCAAGGAGACGTGTGCATCTCCATTTTTTGTAATTTTTTTGTGTGTATTTATTTGTGAAAGACTGAGCTTGGGAAGAAAATAAGTTTGGTGTTCTCACTGACGAAGCTTTCTTGGAACAAACAAAACCAGTATTGACAGTTTTGGGCATTACAAAGCATAAATTAGAATCCAAAATAATAATCTAAATGTTCTTTGTCTTCTGGTTTTTGAGCCCTTTTGGCCACACCTCACTATTTTTAGGGTTTTGTCTGTAACCTTGCAAACACCTTCACACAGAATCGGGGAATTCAGTCAACTTGTGATGTCATGAAGTTTGCAGTAAAATGAAGGAACTTTCATCATCCTGAGGCACATTTTGAGTGAGTATTTTTGGTTTAACCTTTCTGGGTGTGCAGTATTGTACTGCACAGTACTGGGCAGGGATGTTGTGTCTCCAGGGGGCAATGTCCCCTGTTCCAACCTCTGTTCCTGACTACTTGTTTGGAACACTCTTGAGAGGGGAAGAGGAGATGCTTTAAGCCAAAAACTGGGGAGAAAAGAGAAAATTCTTAGCAGAACTAATAATATAGGGAGGAGGTTTTGCCTTTTTATCAAACTTGTTGCAATATTTAGCATTGGCTCTTTGGTGGGGCGTTGATTTATCCTTCTGCAGTCAGATGTTCCTCTCTGTTGGACGTGGGGTGCTTTTCCTAAGCAGTGGGACAAATGTCCTTCAGAACCTTAAGTTTCTCCTATAGGGTATTTTAGGAATGTGAGGCATTTTAATCAGTTTTAGATCAGGATAATCTGGACAGCAGGACACATGTGACAGGTTAAAGACATTTCTATTTTTTGATTAAGATGTTCCTCTGACCTGCAAGAGGAAGGGCTCTCAAATTCCTGGTCTGTTTAGGGTGGTTTCTTTCCCATGGTATTTTTGCCAAGAGCTTTCTAATTATGGCATGTGTCCTATTCTGTAGTTCTTCTGCAAGGCAGAAATAACGAATATTATAAAAATCCAGAAAGAACTCACTCACTGATAGATGAACTTGACAGCTTTTGGAATAACAGATGTGACCCACGTTGACTTTTCAACAGCATAAACCCAAGGCAGCATCTCCTACCTCCAGATTTATATTTTGCAGTGGAATCTGCACTGCTGAGGGGAACACTAATGGTGTTTACATGGGGCCAAACTCTTTCTTTTTTCAGCAGAGCCACTGCTTGCTGGTGTAGCTTAGCAAGTCACGCTTGGCTCTGCGAGCCTGTCGGAGCAGGGCTGACAGGAAAGGTTTCCAGTCCCCTTGCTTTGAATGTGAAATTGTATGCAGGGAATCAGCTGCTTATCTGCAACGAGCAGAGCAATCCCAGTGCTCTAATCCAGGGTTTAAATGAGTCACTTCTAACTGGTGAGGCCTGGAAAACTTGATTCATCTCTCGGCCTGTAGTTGCCTGTTGGAGTGAGCCAGACCTTGCCAGCCATCCTCAGCAGAAATCACAGACAAGGGCTGGGCTCTGCTGCTGGAAAGGAAGAGTCTGGTTTTATCACCTTCATAATCCAGGCTCAAGATCTTACAAAGTAAAATTATCTCTGCTTTCCAACTTTTTTTTTTCCTCCCCCCTCCTAATTTAAGCTAACCCACATGCAGGAGTGTTCTCCTCACAAGCAGAAATTGGGCAGTAGTTTGGCTGCAGAAAAAAAGCACTTTGAGTAAAAGTCCTTCCAGTGAATAAGTAAATAAAATGGTTCTCCTGCATGAAAAAAACAAGGGAAATGTATAAAAAAGTATTTCTGAGTGCTGGGCTGTTTTATATTCTTCTCTTACATGGCATTTTCAGTGATGAGATGTGATCTGAGAAGTGTTAGGAGGTGCAAACTAGGGAGAAGGTGAGGTTGTTTATGTGAAGATAACTCTGCTAATACCTAGAATTGTAGCAGGAGTTTTACTGAATCTAAAGACAATTAGACTGGTGTGAGGAGTGCTGGTGCAGCGCTGACATTCTCCTCCTAAAGAATTAGAGCCGCCAGGCCACAGCTTTAATTATGCTTGAAAAACTCCTGGCTCAGGGCCCACTGTTGAGTTGCATTAATAGCTAATGTTCCCAGTTTAGGAAATGGAGTTTATATCACCTCTGACCTTACCTGTGCTCAGGAGAGGGGTTGGAGCCGTGTCCATTTCCTTCAGTGCCAGCCCAAAGCTGAACCCTCCTCTGAGCCTCTGCCCTCCTGAAGCCGCTGCCGTTAAAAATTCACCCAACTGAGATAAGTGAATGAAAGTCCTGCCAAACAGAGTTGTGCAAGAACCACAAATAATGCTCAAAATGGAGTCTGAGAGGGCAGAGGAGCTGTGGCACTGCAGTGCTCCCAGCAGCCAAGCTCCATCCCAAATCCTTGGCACATTCTGCCTGTGACATCCACCGCAGCCGGGATCTCTGGGATCTGCTTTGGGCAGAGCTAATTAGAGGGGAGTGCTGCACCCAACCACTGACAACATCTGCTACGTGGGTTTGCTTCTAAATAGCCTCCTCTCTGAGGAGATTGAAGCTTTTTAGCTTTTTGCTCTAAATCTTTTTGCTTCAGAACTTGACTTGACCCTTCCTGTAGCAGACTTTGCAAAGGATGTCTTTTGATAAGAAGGAAAAAACCAAAACAAACAAAAAACCCTTTAAGCAGAGTTGAGTGCAGATAGTGCCAGTCATGAAACATCAGCAGCTGAGCTTGGGAATCATTCCATGGCTCTGCATGTCCAACAATTAGAGAATCTGCTTGACAGCTCACAATATGAATTGCCTGAAACACCTGAGGGGTGGCATCCTCTCTGACAGATTTATGTCTTTATTTGCACTACCTCTAACTGCTTCTAGGATGGATGCACAGCTTAGTCCAGTGAGGAACAAAATAATTAATAAACCCATAGAATAATTTTAGATTGGAAAGGACTTGTGGAGATCTCTGCTCCAACCTCAGTTCCAGGCAGGACCAATTTGCATGAAGTTGCTCAGACACTCTGCTTGAGTTTTAAGTATCTCCAAGGATGGAGTTTCACAACTTTTTGGGACCCCTGTTCCAGTATTTGACAGCACTCACTGGGAAAGAAAATTTCCCAATAACTCATTGGAATTTCCCTTCTTCCAGCCATTGTCCCTTGCTCTTTCACTTTCCCCTAATGCTAGCGAGGGCTGTGCAGTATTTTTGTCAGAATGCCCTGATCTCGGGCAGATGGACGGAATGAGGTGGGGTTTTCTCACTCTTGGTGTAGCTGTGGTCATAAATAATTCTGTGGGAGTCCAGAACACCGATGAGCTCAGAGGCAGCGGAATGTGCAACTTCTGTTTGCAAGGGCTGGGGGCTGAGAGCAGCAGTGCCTTCACTGTGTTCTCTAGAAGGCCCTTCCTCGGTAGTGCAGGTGATTTTTTAACAAGAACCTCAGAACTTCGAGTGGATGTTCTGGTGCTGGATGGCTCCAAAGGAATCTGGAATAAAATACTGCTGAGCCAGGCTGGACAGGGCTTGGTGGAATTGGAAATAGGTGAAACTTAAGGTCCTTTCCGATCCAAACCATTCTGTGATTCTTAATCCTTGTGTAGGCAAACTGCATCCAGCCCCGGACTCTGATATTTTGGGGGGTGATTCCAGGAGCAGTGTCGATCCCGGGGTTGGGGTTGTGCGTTTGCTGTGTCCGGGGTGAGCTGCGAGCGGCTCTGGGGAGCCCTGTCCCCGCTGCTGCTCCAGGACAATAACTCGCTGTGCCAGAGCTCGTCTCTTCCTGTCTGATGGCTGCGGTTTGTGTGCTGGGCTCGGCCTCAGCTTTTCCAGCGCCTGGGATTACTTTGCTTTCCGTTTTTCCTGTCATTGGGCAGCGGGAACTCCGCAGGCAGAGCGCAGCTGATTTTCCCTGGGACTGCCTCTGCTGGGAGGGGAGTTCTCCTTCTCCTCGGAAAACGCCCTCTCCAGATGCTCCAGTAGGAGCTGGTGGGAGGGAGGGAGTTCTGACTAAACTGAAAATGCCATAAAAAAATAAAAAAAGAAAAAGAAAGAAAGAAAAAAAAAGGCAACTGACAGAAGAGAGAACTTGTCCTGAGATTGCTGCTTTTTGCAGCAGCGTAAGCGAAGGCTCTGCAAGGGCTGCGGGAGCTGGCGGGAGGCAGAGATGAAGTTCAGAGGCGGGGTAAGGTTTATTTAACTCCTTTGGTGGCTCTGCAGCTTTCAGATGCGTGTCTGGTCTCAGAAGAAGAGAGGAGAAACATTTTCGGGGGTTCAGCAGGAAAGTGAAATGCTTTGAGAAGGATCCCTTAATTAGAAAGTTACGTGAAAAGGGGTGCAATTGTCTAAGAACCCAGGGAATACCTGTCAGGAGGAGGAAGCCAAGGTGGGAGTTGAGAAAGTGGGAAGAGGGGGAAAGCTGTGCTCTGCTTTAGGAGGGAAAAAAAGGGTGGAGCTTTCACTTGGGCATAAGGATAAGGATGTGAAGGGACCTTCCTGGAGCTTGACTTTGCTCCTGTCCTTTCCAGGGCTTCTGTCCCATTCCTGCCATCCTAGGAGAGGGCAGGAAATACCTGCTTAAGGATTCTTTGCCACTCAGTTCCTCCAGGCTGATTTAGTTCAGGAAAACTTGGTCCATGTTTTAGCAGCAGCCAAAATGTCTGTCCCATGCAAAATGCTTGGGAAGAGGAGTTTGTGGCAAAAGATTGAAAGGACTGGGATTGTCACCTGGAAAAAGAGATGAGTAGGACAGGAGGGAAAAAATAACATTGCCACAGAGAACACAGTGCTCCCTAGATTTCTGTGTTATAGCATGGGAACAGGGACACTGAGTTAAGCTTAAGGTTGCCAAAGAGATGCAAAGATTGTTTCATACAATGAATAATTGGGCCATGGAATTCACTGACTCTGGAAGATGTTGAGGTCAAGAATGAGGGAGTGTTATAAAAAAGTGCGTGGGCTTTTGCCTGGGTAAGAATGCTCAAGGCTTTAATTGGTAAAGTGACCAAATTTAGGAAGAGAAGAGTTGAAAACGTCACTTCTGTAGATTTGAGCAATTCTCTGTTAGAGGAGAGTTACCATGGGGCTGGTGTATCCCATACCTGCTCAGTCCAGAGATTTTCCCAAATATTCTGGTGCTGATCACTGAGAAAGTGATGAAGGGAAGGGCAGAGCTTTTGGAGGACCTGCTGAGTCCTTCCCTGCAGACGTGGAGGTGCCGGGGCTCCACAGGGTATTTCTGCTGGTATCTGCAGGCCTGGGGCCAGCAGCCCTGCCCGGCTGTGGGCCTGGAGCAAGGGTGGCAGAGGTGGCAGTGACAGGGTGACAGGCAGAGCTGGTGTCAGAGCTCCCCGAGGGAGCCCTGGGTGTGGAGGTGCCCTTCGTGTGGCCCGGGAATGCTCTGGAGCTCTCTTTGGAAAGTTTGACTCTCAGAGAGCCATGGGGAGGTTGTGTGGGGGTGTGGAATGCAGTGGGGAAGGGCTGCCAGGGGGTTGGCAGTGGGACACCAGCTCTGGTGTCCCAGGGCAGTGCAGCAGGGAACGGGGCACAGGGGGCACGGGGCTCTTCGTGTTTGAGCTTCTGCCACCCTTCACCTGCTCAGCCACTCTGGAAAGCAGCATCAGAACTCACTTGAAGGGGCAGCAAGCTGATGTTTTACTTTTTTTAAATGTCTTTTTAAAATCTGTTTATCCTCTGAAGCTGCTGTGGGATGCCCAGGCCTGTGGGCACAGGTCTCCTGAGCAAACTGCCACCAGCAACATCTTTGGGCCAGCAGCAGCTTGTGCCATCTGTTCAGGAGCAAAAATGTCAGCTCCCTAAATATAGAAATTCTGTGTATTTACTTTTCCAACCCTGGTGATCTTTCTGGTTTGCCTGGTTCATTTTTCTTAGTGCTCTTTTATATTTAGCCTGTTGATTGAAATATCATTACCCCTCTTAAGGGTAAACATTTTTCCTGTCTTTCAAATCGGTTCTTACAAATTGCCTTTTCCTTTTTGCTGCTAATTGCTTATTTCCTTACTCATCCCCCCACAAAGTCAAATCTGGAAAGTATAATTATGTTATAAATATTGAACAAATACTATTACCTACTTATTATTTCAATTTGTCCCTATTCAAAATGTGGAAAACTTAAAAATAATTACTTTACAAGAATTAGCCAAGGACATAGCGTTTCTATCTCTTTAATATAATTTTTTAATAGTATGTTCTGGAGTTCCATTCTCCCATCTGGTTAGGATGGGAAGTATCAGAGGGGCAACCAAGTTCTGAGTTCCTTGACTCCAGACATTCCATTGCTGGTGATGTATTGGTCTAAAAGAAGCAAAAATAAAAAGTAATTCTAAGGAATGGTCTTTGAGTGGCAGCTGCAAGTTCAAGTTGTTCTCTCTAATTCTGCTGGTTTGGGTCACCAGAGTTGTTATCTGGTTTTGATCCCAATCTACCTGGCAGCTCTGATTTTCCCAAGTTGTCTTTTCAGGACATCACTTCATTCGCCTTACATAATTAAAAGCAAAATAGAAAACATTCCCTTTTGTTACTTAATTTCTTTTAAACTAAACAAGCCAAATACATGTTTTATCACTTATCAGCTCAGGTGGCTTCAGAAAGAGCAGACAAATCCAAATGGTTGCTTGCAGGGGATTTTTATGGGAGATTTAAAGAACCTTCTTTCCAACCCAGCTGTTGACTAACAGAGAGAGTTGTGTCCAAAATGAGCAGCTGGTTTTCAGAGTGGCAGGAGGGAGGAGGATCCTGAGTGGCTGCACTTCAGTCTGTCAGGGATCTGCTGGCACAATCCCTGATTCTGGTCCACCTCTGCCATCTTCGTTATTCCTTTCTCTGTGCAAAAGGAAAGAGGAGCTTTCCCCTTCTGCACCTTGGGTTTGAGGCCTTGGACACAACAGTTGATTTTTGCCTGCTCTGCTGTCTGCCCCACGTTGTGTCCAAGCCCTTTTCCAGGCTGTAGAATGAAGTAGAAATCAAAGCAATTTTTTTTTCCTTTCCTGCAGCTTTGGCATGACAGTGAAGAATGTCCAACCATCCATGAGACAAATGTTTTTTAGCTGCCACCTCCCCACGAGAAGTTCGTTCTTGGTTCAGGCTTGCATTGTCTTCCAGAATCTAATCTGAATTTCCCTTCCTACTCACATTTGGTTCTGGCCTGTTCTTCCGTTCCCGGCTTTGTAACTATTTCTGGAGCCTGCAGATCAATCATCTTGCACAAGATATAGATGCCTCCTCTTCCTAGATGGAGCCACTTCTGGGGTGTGTTCCTTGGAGTCTCCTGAGTGGATGCGACCCAATCTGTAAAAATACATTGCCAGGAGGAAACATTGCAGGATACATTTTTAGGTGTTGGAGCAGAAATTCTATTTATGTTGTGAGTTTCCTTTCTGAATCAGTTACGGAGTTTCCCTGCTCCATACCAGACCATTCACTTTGAGAATTCCAGGTGTTTTCTCGTGGGAAGTTGCTGGTGCTGCCTGTTCCCTCAGTGTGTCTGGAATTGACTTTTAAGCCATTCCTCTGGGAAAATCAAGCCTGGGAATGAGTCCTTGCTCCATGTTGGGTATTCCGTGGCCATGGAGCAGCTGCTGGACAAAGCTGGGGGGAGCTTCTTGCTCTGCTCACATCAGCCCCAAACCCCTGTGCTCATGGCAGAGCTGCCCTCCCCTCGTCCAGCACAAATTCCCCCAGAGTGCTCAGCCTGGCTGACTCGAATCCTTTGGATTTTGCTGCGCAGAGCAAAAGGTTCTGTTTTTCATTTCTGAGGTGTATTAGTTCTCCGTGTCCTAAGCAGAGGAAAAACTTTCTCATGCTTTGGCATTAGGCAGAGTTTAAAGGAAAAATATGTGTTTACACCTTCACAATCCCATGTCAGCGATTTCCCAGTTCAGTTTAGGAAACTCCTTGGTACAGTCTTGAGTGGTTTTGTACTCCCAGGAGCTTGGAGGTATTTTCTGGTCTTGTTGACTCTTGTATGAACACAAAGAAAAGCTGGAACCCTGGCCAAAGTAAACCTGGCTCTGTGGGCTGCATTCAGCAACCAATTTACACCAGCGGAAAGTCTTTCCCAAAATTCAATCCCAGGGCACAAAAAGCCATGTGGGAGCAGGGCTGTGGTGGTGATTGCACTGGCCTGGCCCCACCATTCCAGAGGGACTTTTCCCTTCCTTGGCCTCGAGCCACTGTTGTGCTCGAGGCTCTGGAAAAGACATTGAAAGCAAAGAATGGGTTAAAACAATGTGGGAGCCAATCCCTGGAAACTGCACCGTGGGGTGGCTTTGGGAAATGTGGTGGCAGAAGTGAGTTTGGGCACTGTGCCAGGGGCGTGACCCTCAGGACAGCGGGGTCAGCAGGGATGAAAGGGGAGATGGAGAGGAGGCACAGGCACTCCTGAGCCAGCTGGCACCAAGATCTGACAGAGCTTGCTCAGATTTCTGCCATTCCCTGTTTGCAGCCTGTGCTGGGTGTGCCACTCCATCCTGCAAAGGTCGGGATCCTCAGCCTTGTCCTCCTTTTGAGGGGGCCTACAAGGTGGACATGGTGGAGCTGCCCTAAATAACTGGCTGTCAGAGGGCACCTGTGTCCCTTTCCTCCTCTGCCTGCATCTGACACTCTCCCACTCCACAGGGAGGTTTTTTAGCTCAAAACCTGGAGAGAAACCCACCCGATTCTTTTTTCCTGCCCTTTGCTTTGCTGGTTGAGTTGCACTGGTTTGGTTTGGGGGTGTTACCCGGTGCCAGGGAGGCAGCAAAGCCTCCAGGAGGGATTTGATGCTGAGCTTTAGGCTAAACCCAACCTGCCTCTTGGGTGGAAGATCCCCAAGCATTTAAAGGCAGCAGGAACTGGCCCCGCTGCTGAATCCTGGCTCCTCCCTAAGCCTGCTGTGGTTCCCCATTACCCTGTCCTTGGCTGTCGTCATTACACGTGGGACCAGTGTGGGAAAATGACCTGGATTAAAACAATCAAAGAATCTGAGTTAGTTTGAATCCCTGTCAGATTTCCAGCCTGGTTTGTTGCACAAGTCCCGGGCCACTGCAAACCAAAGGGTGCAGCTGCACAGAGGTCCTTCCTCAGTGTCACAGCAGCTCCACCACAGCTCCAGAAAAACTGATTTCCACAAGGAAAGGTCTGATCAGACCCTCACCGCCTGTGTTCTTCCAGTTATCTGGAATATCCCCCTTGCCACAGGACTTTCAGGCTGATCTCTTGCCTTGGAGGCAATCAGTGTTGTTCATAGGCAAACTGCTTTAATGGTTAATTAGCTCCTCTGTACCACATTTAACCCCCCAGATTGGGTTTTCCAGCACTAATTTACAGCCACCAGATCTGCTGTCTGCCTGCTAACAGCAAGTCACCAACACTTGGGTTATTTTAATTTATTCAGTGTCTTATTGTCACGTTCATCATTCAGTAGGAACATATGGTCATCACCGTGATGATTTTTTTCTTAAGTAGTGTCTTCCCTCCCCACTTCCTTCCTTCTGCAGGACTGTTCTGTTTCCATTCTGCAGAAAGGGTTTATTTTCACCTCCTTTTATGGCCCATCCGTTGATGTCAGTGGCAGTGAAACAGTTAACACTGACATTTGAAGCTGGTGGTAGACTTGGACATATGCAATAAAGCAAAATGCTGGCATGGAGCAGTGCCTATTGCTCAGCTCTGGCTTCTATTTGCACTGAACTTGGGCTTGGGAGGGTACAAGACTGAGTAAAGTTTATATTCTGGAGGCTCTGACTGCAGCACATCCCCTGGGCACGTTTAATTATCATCAAAAATCTGCTTTCAGTCGCCTTGGTGTTTGGCTTTTGTTTTGTTTCAAGCTGACTGCAGATTTGAGGTCGTTATTTTGTTCTCACGGCGAGAGGTTGGAGTTGAATGAGGAGACAAAAACTGGAGGAAACCGAAAGTTCTTGGCCTTAAATGCCTGTCCCAGAGGAGGCGGCTGGAGTGGAATTTTCTGTGTTGTGAGGGGGATGGAGTGGCTCTTCCCTCTCCTCTGCTGGATGTGCACAGCTGGGATCACTTTGTCCTGGCCTGCAGGGAGGGGCTGATGAAAGAGCTGCTGAAGTGACGTTTTCTGTGAAAGTCTTCAGGATTATATAAACTGGGATTAACTGTGCGAGGGTGGAAGTTTCTCCTCGGTCTTTGTCGAGGCAGCTGTGTTTTAGGACTGTAGTTGTAAATTTACCCACTTGAAAAGGAGTTATTTTCCTTTGGTTTTGCCTTTGTTCTCATCACCTTGGCCAAAACCTGCTGTGGGATGGCACTGCTCTGATAGAAACGTTCCAATTTCTAGGCAGAGTTTATTTCTATGTGATTTATCTCCATTTTCCTTTCCTTATCTCACCACCTTCCTTCTCCAAGGGTAATCCCTTTTCTCCTCACCTTGGCAAAGAGGGTAGAAGAAACAGAGCATTTTGGTGAAGCTGTGAAGGACTTGGCCTGGGAAATTATGGCAATTTTAGAAGGACTATTTCATGACAGTATCTGCAGAATTCCTCCCAGGCTGGGTCTTTCCAAGCTTAAAACTCAGGCCTTCCAGACCATGACACTAATTGGAAAAAATAAAACAGGACATCAAATGATGTTTCTTTGTGGTGTTTGAACCATTAGAGTGGGTCTGGATTTGAGATTTCCAGAAGGAACTAATTTTCCTATCTGAAAACTGCTGGGTTCAGGCAATCACTTCTGCCCAGGCTTATGGGGAGGAAGCCAATTAGGACTCACAAAAATAAGCAAAACTGCCTTTACTAATCATTTACCAAATAAAAACAAAACATTTACGAGGAAATTGGTGAGTCAAAACAACTGCAGACTGAGGGAATTTGCCCATCTTTTGACCCAAATTGATACTTCAGTGACTCTTGCTTTTATTACTGTTTAACAGAACTTCGGGTACATTTTCTTCCTAACCAAGGCTGGGTTTATTTTTCTCCCTGCACATCATCCATCCCTGTGGTTTGACCACTTCTACATCTTGGGATGGTGCAGAAAGGAGCTCTGTGAGTCAGTAAAAGTCATCTTCATCATTGTGCAGGGTCTGGCATTCCCAGTTGGTGATGGGTGTCTGGGGTTGCCGTTGGGGCATGAGCCTGCCTTAGGAACAGACCCCTCTGGTGCTTGTGCACCATCCCAAAATATCACTTTGTGCTTTAGGGAGGTGGTTTAGGAGAAGAGTGCTGCTGTGAGCAATTTGCAAAGTAAGAAAGGTTGAAGAAGATAAGGAAACACACGCAGGTGTGAGGCAGAGGGTTCCACACGTGGTTTCTCCTGTCTCTGCTTCCTGTGGTGCCTCTCACCTTCTCCACCTCTGTCCCTTGAGTAGAGATTTCCCCAGCAAGCAGCCACTGAGTCACCCCTGGGTGCAGATTTCCCCTCCCTGCTTTACACTGAAGTCAGCAGTCAGCAGATGAGTGCTTTCCACAGAGGGTTGTGTCTCACCCACATCAGGTTGAAAATGTAACCTTCAGAAGAGGGTCAGGAGTCTCTCAGTGCGTGTCGATGTCATGGTCTAAATTCAGTGGCGTGGGATGCAGAAATGGCCATTTCTCATTTCTTCTCAGTTTTCTCAGAATTTTCCCATTGGGTGCCTTGCTAAAGCTTTTAAATTGGTCAGCAGTGTGAAGCTGTTTGCTTCTGAGATGAATCATCATTAGTCATAAAAGATTCCTTACCTCAAAACAGCTTCCCGTTGTGAAATCAGAGAGAGGAGAGAACACGTTTCAGTCCCGCTAGCAGATGCCTGGGAAAGGAAATCCACGTTTTATTCTCTTTATCAAATGTTTGCTTCTTTGATTGATTTGGAGTGGACATGTAGCAGTAATTTTTTCCCCAATGCTGACTTGTCTTCCCTCAGAGCAATTAGAGCAGACAACCGATGAAATGTCATAATCGCTCTTTTCGGCAGCGGCATTATTTTAATATCCCACTTTAATATCCCGTTTGAATACGGTTATCCAAGGGTAGTTGTGGTCCTTGTGGACTCGAGGAACTGCCTGCAAACCCACAGCCATCCCCAAACTTCTCCGTGCTCTTGGCTGCAGGGCTTGGGAGCCAACGGCATCCGGCTGACCATGGAGAGCGCTCTGACGGCGCGGGACCGTGTGGGTGTGCAGGACTTTGTCCTGCTGGAAAACTTCACCAGTGAAGCTGCCTTCATTGAAAACCTGAGGAAACGCTTCAAGGAGAACCTGATCTACGTGAGTAGCACAGGGACAGTCACCAGGGTGTCCCTCAGTGGCCTGGAGCATGTTTGCTGCACGGGATGAACCCGGCTTGGCCCCGCAGTGGGGTTTGCAGGGGGTGCTGGCAGCTCACGCAGGCCACGGCTGCTTTGCCAGGACCAGTCTGGGGTGCTGTCATTTGAGGGGTGTAGGGACTCACCACAGCGCTCCTGTTGAGGTCTGGTGGCATTGACAGCATTGAAAATCCAACTCTCACCACATTCTTCTGTCTCCTGAATTCACTCACTTCCACCAATCCCAGACTTGAACTCCATCCTAAAAGCATATCAGAAATAACACGGCACTGTGCTTGCTGGAAACCCTAAAAACATATGAGGTGCTTTTTACCCAGCAAGGACAACATAGCTGGCACAACTCCAGCAGTGCCACTCTCCCAGAGCTCAGAGTTCTCTTCCTCAGCACCCTTGGCCTGTTTGGAAGCCCTCAGCAGCATCCCCACCACACCAGGATGGGTGTCCAGCCTGCTGGGACAACCGAGCTCTGCCTCCAGGCCTCCTGTGACCCTGCTGCTCTTTGCTCTGTTTTTCAGACCTACATTGGCTCTGTGCTGGTGTCTGTGAATCCCTACAAGGAACTGGAAATCTACACCAAGCAGAACATGGAGCGGTACCGCGGTGTCAGCTTCTATGAAGTCTCTCCTCACCTGTGAGTGGCTGCCAGTGCAGGTTTCTTCCCTCCCACACAGCTGGGACATGTGAAAAGAGGCAAAGAGGACTTTTCCCTGCCCCAGCTGCAGCCCTGCAAATCCTAGGGATAGAGAGGATCCTCTGGAGGGTGTGGTGTGAGGCTCCTTCTATTCCTGTTGCTCTCTCCAAAGAGGATGAGTTGCCTTTGCAAGAGCAGTATTTGGAAAGGGAGTTGGTTCCTTCCTGGCTGCAGGAACAGAGTTGCTTACCCAGCCCTGGCAGGACAGGAGTTCATTGTTCCAGGGTTATTTGGGGTCTCTGTGTCCGGGGCTAAGTAGGGGAAAGAGTTTCTGCTGTGTGGGGGTTTCTTTCCTACCTCTGCTGTTACTGCCTGACCAATATTTATCTGGTATTTCCCTTGTTGCTAAGATACCATCAGCCTGTTGGAACATGGAATGTATTTATTTACATGGTCTGGCTTGGTGAGCATTCCCAATTTCCCATTATATAAAAAAAAAAAGAAAAAAGTTTGAGGTTTAAAGTTATTTTTGAAAGCATTTGAATTTTTTTTGTCAGGCAGAAGGAAAAACATGACTGAGTGCTGAGGCCACATGGCTTCAAAATGGTTTTTATTTCAAGATTAAGGGCCAAATTCTGAGCACCTCTTGGAGGGTTTTTTATGTTGTGTTGTGTTTTGTTGGGGTTTTTTTAAAGAGATCTTGGAAGAGTAAATGATATTATTTTTGAGCAAACTATTTGGGTTGTTTCTTATTGCTGGCACATAGCCCAGGAGAGTAATCAAACCAGAATGTGCTGCAAGCACAGAGAGGGGGTGAAACACCATTACTTGGGAAAGTCTCAAAGCTTGAATTTGGATTTGCGAGGACAAAAATGTGATTTTTTTTTTTTTTTTTTATTGTGCGAACCCAAATGGGGGAGAATTAAACCTGAAAAAACCCTGCATTCAAACCTTCTCAGTTCACCTTGCCTGTGGTCAGGGCAGGGCTTCTGTGCCCACAGATGTGAATTTAGGGACTCTCTGGAAAACCCATGGGACTGTGGCTCTGGTTTTAAGTGTGCAGTAGGTACAGGATGATGACAATGCTCATGGATAGCACGCAGCACTGAGCAGATGTGCTTTAATTCCACTGAAATCACAGTGTAGCTGATTATTTCTTAGGCTTTCTTTCTCCTTTTAACAAGAAGCTGTAAAATGTGCAGCTCATAAGTGACCCCTGGAGAACTGTGACCCTGGGTACTGCTGCTCCCCCTGGGAAAACAGAATTTTTTGTTAATTGTCTTTGCTGTTCCATTGCATTACTTGATTATTTTATTGTATTATTTGATTATATATGCATTTAAAAATCCTCTGAGGAGCTTCAAAATGCTCCATCTGCAGTGTAGGGCTCTGGGCTTCTCCTCTTCCAGTAACTCAGGTTTTTTTTTTCTCCTCTTTCTTCTCTTCTAAGCTGACTCTGGAAAGCCAAAGCACTTTGAGATCTCTGTTCCAGTGTCGGATTGTTCAGGTGGAGGCCTGAGCACTGGGTTTTCTGGGCAGTGCATCACACTCAGAGGAGGAAAGTTATCCCTATGGGCTTGGAACCAGGGCATGTTCCAGTCCCATGCCATCCTGTTTATGGCCTGCACATGGGACCATAAACATCTTTATTTACAGTGATTCTGTCTGTGCCTGACTGCAGCTCTCGTGGCCATAAACCACCCCATAAAGGCCCAGGGGCCAGAGGCACTTCTTCAAATCCAAATTACATTTGCATTTATTCAGCTGTGTTTCCCAAAGACTCCAGAGGCAGAATCTGGATGGGAAGAGTTCTTTCTCCTTTTAACAGTGGGATGAGTGGTGTTGCCAAGGGAGCTCATTGGTGTTGCCTTTAGCACCAAGTATTAATAGACTCGAGAAGGCCACGGCTGTTATTTTGGTGTGATTACTTCTAATTAATAGGCACAGCAGGACAGCTTAAAAAAAAAAAAAAAGAAAAAGAAGAAAATTGAAAATTAAAAAAGCCAAGCTACTAAAATGTTGTCAGGTGTATGAAGGTAGAATATCTGCTTGCTCACCACACGTGAGAGCTGAAAATGTGGTTAGGGAGGTTGTCTGATGTGGGTTGTCCTTTTCCTCTCCTCCTGAGTAGCTGTCACCATTGTCACTCATCCCCTGCTGCTCTCTGGTGTTGCAGTAGTGTGTGTGGCTCTGGGTGTGGGATCCTGTCTGCTCGCAGCACAGAAATGAAGGAAAAAGCTGCAAAGGAGGAAGCAGGAGGGCAGGGCCAGGCTCTGTGCAGGCAGGGGCAGAGGGGACCTGCAGGATGCTCCTTAATCTGTGGCAGCTTTTCCAGCTCTTCCCACCATTCAAGAAAAGCTCTGGAGCCACCCAGACAGCAAAATTCTGCTGTGACCTTCTGAATGTGTCATCACTTAGGAGATAAGCAAGAAAAAATACCAGTGGAGAACAAGGTGTTTCCTGAGTGTAAAGCTTTCCTGTCCCATGGGACCAGTGTTGAGAGATCATTTCTATTTAGAAAAGCCACTTGATCTGCACAATTTAGTCGAGTTCTACCTTTTTTTT
>VWZN01013581.1:247364-280957 GCA_013396955.1 Regulus satrapa | reverse complement strand
CTGTGTGCCCTGTGAGTCCCTGTGTGTGCCCTGTGAGCCCCTGTGAGCCCCTGTGAGTCCCTGTGAGCCCCTGTGTGCCCTGTGTGCCCCTGTGTGCCCTATGAGCCCCTGTGTGCCCTGTGAGCCCCTGTGAGCCCCTGTGTGTGCCTGTGTGCAGGAGCTGTGCCCAGGGGCTGGCAGGGCCTGGGCAGGGCTGGCAGACAGGACAGGACACAGGCTGTCAGCAGCAGGCTGCCATCCAGATCAGCTCGCAGGGCTGTCAGAGGATGTTCCATCTGCGCTGCTCGCACGGGCTGTAAAGACACCCTGGCAATCCAGGGAGCAATCTCTTTCCTTCTGGCTTTCCAAGAAGGAAAATCCTAAGCTGCAAATAAATAACCAGCAGCTTCACCCAGGTGTTTATAGAATAATCGGACTTGGCACTCATTAATTTTTTCTCTCATCATTTTCATTTCAGGCTTTTGGAAATGCAAAAACCCTTCGGAATGACAACTCCAGTCGGTTTGGGAAGTACATGGATGTGCAGTTTGATTACAGGGTAACTTGGGGTCTGGTTTATATTTCAGGACTGGCCCCAGTTCCAGGAGTTCTCTGTGTTTTTGTGCTCTGTGTGTGTGGGGAGTGCTTTGCATTTCCTTGGTGACAGCATAAGCAGAGCCTGTGGTAGCAGAGTTTGGGTGCAGAGGGGTTTTATGGCACTGGCTCTCCTTTCATTCCTCCCCTATTTCTCTGTACAAGGAGACAGTGAGATCAAACCCTTTTATTTCTAGGGTATTTTATTTCTAGTGCTCTGTGCCAGTGGACTCTTCCCCAGTAAATCCACAAAACCAGCTGAGAGATCTGAAGATGGTCCCCGTTAGGTGTAATTTTGCACAGAGTTTGTGTCCACTCTGACCCCAGCTGCCCCACACCAGCAAGGTGGACACAGTGCAGGAGCTGAGGAGCTCAGCACTGCCATCCTCCAGGCCTTTCATCCCTCACACTCACTTTTGGTGCTTTCCCTTTGTGCTGAATTCCTAGAAAGAATTTTAGCGCTCAAATCACCTGCTGGAGCTGAAATAGAAAAGCTCGTGGCACAGAATGACAGATCATTTTCTGTGTTTTTGTGGGTCTTTGAACAACCAAGAAGCAGAAACATTTTCCTCTGTGTTGATGAACTCTTTGCATGTGTCTGGTTTGGTTTAGGGGGCTCCTGTCGGGGGCCACATCTTGAACTACCTCCTGGAGAAATCCCGAGTTGTGCACCAGAACCACGGCGAGAGGAACTTCCACATCTTCTACCAGCTGCTGGAAGGAGGGGAGGAGGACCTGCTGAGGAGGCTGGGCCTCGAGAAGAACCCACAGCAGTACCACTATTTAGTAAAGGTGAACATCCACTAGAATTCTTTATGTATTATATTACAGGACCAGGATATTGTCATTTCCTTCCCTCGCTTCAGAAATAACTCTGAGGTGACTGCTATAAAAAGAAACACAGTGCATGGAGCGTGGATAATGTATCTTTGGTGGTTAATTACTTATTTATACCAAACTCTGTCTTTTTAGGGTCACTGTGCAAGGGTCAGTTCCATAAATGATAAAAACGAGTGGAAGATCATGAGGAGAGCCCTGTCTGTTATCGGCTTCAGTGACAGTGAGGTGGAGGTGAGAATGTTTAACAGCACAGATTCTCCTACTTTTAAGGATTTTTTCCTTCTTTGATTTAGGATTTCTGATTGAAATCAGGGAATCAATTCAGACTAAATGTATTTCCTACAAAAAAATCCTGAAAAAGATACAAAACATTCTCTTAAAATGTGAATTATCACAAAAACCTTGCTGTGTGTTCATTCCATCACCCTGACCTCTGCCTGTTGCTTCCATGCCAGGATTTGCTGAGCATTGTGGCCAGTGTCCTGCACCTGGGGAATGTCCAGTTTGCTGCTGATGAGCAGGGGAATGCTCAGGTCACTACAGAGAATCAGATTAAATACCTGGCCAGGGTGAGTATCACCAAAGAGGGAGATATTACAGGGAAGGTGAATTCCTTAATTTGAGCTTGATATATCATATAATTTTAGACTGTGATTTAGAAGTTCTCATAAATTTAACTTTTATTTGACCTAAATAAAATGCAAATATTATCATCAAACCCATTTAATTGACAATTTCTCTATTTACGACTTGATCCACCACTGCCTTGAGGTTTCCACCTTCAGGCAGTGAAGTAGGAATAGACTCTAGAAATGAGTTTTAAAGAAAGAACCACCTTTCTGCCTTTGCTTGGTCACTTCCTTCCAGCCAATTTATCTGTTAGCTCGTAGGAGGGAAGGGAGGGATTGATGCTGCAGAGTTGTTCTGTGTGTGTGACAAATAAAGGATTATTTCACTGGGCTGGGATTTTATGACAACGGAATGTACAGCTCCATAAATGAATTGAATATCCTGCTTGCAGCTGCTGGCAGTGGATGGCCCTGTTCTTCGGGATGCACTGATCCACAAGAAGATCATAGCCAAAGGGGAGGAGGTAAGAACAGGCCCTGGGGATTTGGGAGGCAAATGGGATTCAGCGGCGGAGCTCTGCTCAGCTCCTTCGTCGCCTCTCGCCGGAGGTTGGCACTGCAGGGTCCCGCTCTGGCTGCTCAGCCATGAGCAGGAGGCTTTTGAGGGGCTCTTGAGTGATGATGAAGCAGCAAAAGGGGATCCCTTGGTTTGGGGGATGCTGCTGAGTGGGTTTATTTTCTGCTCCTGCCTGCAGCTGGTGAGTCCCCTGAACCTGGAGCAGGCAGCCTACGCCAGGGACGCCCTCGCCAAGGCCGTCTACGGCCGCACCTTCTCCTGGCTGGTCAGCAAGGTCAACAAATCCCTGGCTTACAAGGCGAGTGAACCTTCTCTGGGTTGATTTCCAGCCAAATGGAAAAGCAATTCCCAAATCTTTCGGCTGCAAAGCAAGTTCCATGCTTTTAGCCATTTCGAAATTAATTGGTTTTTCAAATTTAATCCCAGCAAACGCTGGGATTAAATGATGGAGATTGGGGATGAATCATAGCTGGGAGTAAATGCCTGCATTTGGTTTCTGTTCTGCTGCAGGAAGAGAAGTTTCCAGGCTGGAGAAGTACAACAGTTCTAGGATTGCTGGACATCTACGGCTTTGAGGTTTTCCAGCACAACAGGTTTGTTTCGATGAATTCTGAATTGCATTTTTCAGTTCCAGTGTTTTCTCTCCCTTGGGAAACAAGGCTTTATTCTATTCCTTAGTAAAGGCATTTAAATATCAGGACATCAGGTGAAAAACTGATAATCACAGGGAGATCCTGCTAATAATTAGCATTTACAGCTATTAATGGTCCTGGTATTTTAAATAAACTGTTATTTTTGGGTGTACTCATGCCTTACCTTGAGCTGTGCCTTTGTCCAGCTCTCCAGCCCAGGGTGGCTGTTGTGGCATCTTCCCTTGGTGGTGACAGTCAGGGGATGGGACTGGCAGATTCTGGAACTTCCCTGGCAGGTAGCACTGAACCAAGACTCTCACATTTGCAGTGTTCTTGGGCCCTTATTCAAGGTTTTTGTGCTACTCCAGTTTGCATCCTTCATGTCTGTTTTTCCCTCCTTCTGGAACTCTTTGAGTTTCCTTAAATACTAAACTTACTAAATGCATACAGTCAGTAAAACAACACTTCCAAAAAATCTATTTCTCTTGATTTACTGCATCCCCGCTGCTCCCACTGCTCCTGTGAAAATGATTATTTTTCTGATCTTTCTTTGCAGCTTTGAGCAGTTTTGTATCAATTATTGCAATGAAAAGTTGCAGCAGCTCTTCATAGAGCTCACCCTGAAGTCAGAGCAAGAGGAGTACGAGTCCGAGGGCATCGCGGTAAGAGCCCAGATCCCCCCTTCCCTCTCCTCCAGAGGGAAAAGGAGCTGCTGCCACCATCCCCAAATCAAGGAATTAAAGATCTTGCCTTTTTCCCCTTCTTGTTGAAACCCTGGTAACTGTGTGAGACAGCTGGGAGTGAGTAATGCCTTCCCAAGCTTTTACCCTGATTTTAATAAAGGCCATGTTAGGAAAACAAATGTGATGAGTGAAACAGCTCTGACAGAAAGATTGTTGAAGTCAGGTGCTCTCCAAAATGTTCTGAAATTTGCCTCTTTCTTTTCCAGCCTAGAGTTGTTTTCACCTAAGTGTGTTTTTTTGTCTTTGCAGTGGGAACCAGTTCAGTATTTCAATAACAAAATAATTTGTGATTTGGTGGAAGAGAAATTCAAAGGCATCATTTCTATTTTGGTGAGTTGAAAACATCTTTTCGAATGAAAAGTTTCGAGAAATGTAGTGAAAAACAAGGGGGAAACATGGGGAAAAATCAGTTTATGTTGGAAGTGTTTGAGTGGGTGGAAAGAGCAATAATACTCTGAATAGTGACACCATGAAAAGTCACTGCGTCACCTCCATGGGCTCTGGGGAAAGCAGCTCCCAATCCAGGCAGTCTGGAAGGAGGGAAATGGTTTTCTTTTCCTTTTCAGCTCAGGTCTTCATTTATGGAGCTAGAAGTCGGTTACCTGTGGAAAGGTCAAAGGGCTAAACTGGGGCAGAGTTTCAGTGAGGGAGAGCCCAGTCAGAAATCCCTGGAATTTGTGTGTTTGTAGGATGAGGAGTGTCTGAGACCTGGGGATGCCACAGACACGACATTCTTGGAGAAACTGGAGGAGACTGTGAAGAACCACCCTCATTTTCTCACGTGAGTGTTCTCTCAGTGGGTGAATAACATCCTCACCGTGCTGGGTCCCACATAAGAGATGATAATTTTCTTTTACAAAGAGATTTGATTGATATTTAAGATAATATAAAATAGATTGTCAACACTAAGTGCCTGACTGAGCTTCAGAATGTAATAGAGGCAACAAAATTCTTGTTACTGACTCGCCTCTCACCTTGCAGATTATTTACTTCAGTTTTGGAGCTCCAAATTTCTTTTTATTCTGAATGTTCTGCTTTTATTCTGAACGCTCAGTTTAGGATGTCTTATGTGCACACAGAACCACTCTGCAAGGGACACCAGAATTCCTCTTTTAATTTAACATGAATACATTTAATGCCATAGAATACATTCTATGACGTGCTGGTTGATAACTTCATTTACCTGAAAATCACCGAGTCCAGTTTGCATCCCTTGCTCACCTCTGCACAGTCCCGCTCCAGGACCGAATGTCCTGGTGCTTTTTGAAGTGACTCCTGCAGGATTTAGTTTCTCCTGGAGGTTTTTGCTCCCTCCCCAGGCACAAACTGGCTGACCAAAAGACGCGCAAGTCGCTGGGGCGGGAGGAGTTCCGGCTCTCGCACTACGCTGGGGATGTCACCTACAGCGTTGCAGGTAACGCAGAAAAGCCAAAACTCTGGGCCTAAAATACATCCCCACATCGTTTGATCAACCAGGTTAAGTTCAAATCTCAAGTCCCTGCCTTGAAGTGGTTTGTTTCTCTTCCAGGTTTTCTAGATAAAAACAACGACCTTCTCTTCCGGAACCTGAAGGAGGTGAGTGAGGAGAGAGGAGGTTCCCAGGACAGGATGAGGAGTTGGGTTTAAAAGGAGGTGGTGGCACCTTCTAGACTCCACCTGGAGGCTGTGTGTCCACAGGGCTGTGCTCTGAAAAGACTGATTGAGATCCCAATGTTCCTTTTGTTATTTTAAATAGTTTTGTCCTCAGGTTGCTCTGGTAGTTCTCCGTACTTCATCTCTGAAAACATCTCTCTCTGCAGACCATGTGCAACTCGGAGAACCCCATCATAAACCAGTGCTTTGATAGGACAGAGCTGACAGACAAGAAGAGACCTGAAACGGTAAGAACTCGAGAGCTGGAGGGGGCTGGGGCAGTTCTCTCTTTTTAAAACATGAACTCTCTGACATGATCTGAATGCAAACCCCTCACATCATATTCTGCTGGTTTGTGGCCAGCTGCAAAGTCATCCTTTCATGTGGTGGTTTCTTTTTTTTCTCCTAGGCAGCAACTCAGTTCAAAAACAGCCTCTCCAAACTCATGGAAATCCTGATGTCCAAAGAACCCTCCTACATTCGCTGCATGAAACCCAACGATGCCAAACAGGCTGGTATGGCCCTGGGGACAGGCAGAGCTCTGTATCCCAGTCAGGGAGGCACAGAAAGGAGCCACGTGAAGCCCTGCACCATTCTGGGCTCGTTTTGGGTCTGAGCTCCTGTAGGGAGGAGGGGGTGGCAGTGCCAGCAGCCAGGAATTGCAAGGGGATCGCTGCTCTTGGGTAGAGGAAGGTCGTGGTTAAAGAATTACTGACCTGTGTAAATTCATTATAATGACCTTATTCTCCCTCAGTTTTGGTTCCTCTATGCATAAAACATGCCAAAAGAAAACTTCATTTTGGAGCTAAATATAAACAATTTAAAAGGGGTGGGAGGGGGAAGAGACAGGAGACACAAAACTGTGCGGGACTCGCGCTGTGAGGATTCACTGGAGGTTCAAGGTGTGAGATACAAGAGCTGAACACTCCCCTTCTCCAGAGCAAGCAAGCAGTGTGTGCACTGACCGTTTCTCCATTTCCATGCCCTGCCAAGATCGATTTGATGAAGTGCTGATCCGACACCAGGTGAAGTACCTGGGGCTGATGGAGAACCTCCGCGTGCGCAGAGCCGGCTTCGCCTACCGGAGAAAATACGAGGTTTTCCTGCAGAGGTGAGGCTGCTTTGGAATTCTTTCCTCTGCTCCTTCCTCTCCCCGAGCTTCACTGATGCTGAGGCTGGGAGTTGTTTTGAAGAGCACAGGGGCAGCTTTACCCACCTAGAGGGGTGGGGGAAGCTTGGGCTCTCTGTCCCTCCTTGGATTGCGCTTCTCTCCCTAAGATTTCCTCTCCTGCCAATTCCCAGGTACAAATCCTTGTGTCCAGAGACGTGGCCCACGTGGGACGGGCGGCCCTACGATGGGGTGGCCGTGCTGGTGAAGCATCTTGGCTACAAGCCAGAGGAATACAAAATGGGAAGGTCAGTTCAGTGTTCTCAGTCTGAGGTTATGAATCACTGCACGTCCTTGCTGTCCCTTTGAAATAAAGCTTCTCTAGATAATGGGGGAGGAAAAGATTACAGACCCCAAAGGGGATGCCAAAAGCAAGTTGCTCCAGCGTGTAACATGTAATTCTGCATTTCTATTTCCAGAACAAAGATTTTTATCCGCTTTCCCAAGACCTTGTTTGCGACAGAAGATGCTCTGGAAGTGAGGAAGCAGAGTCTGGGTGAGGCACTCACACTTGCAGTGGATTTCTATTTAAAAAGTTGAGTCTTTTTCTACCAAAATGTGCTTGGTCACAGTTGCAAATTGCTGCTTTTCCTGTAATTCCAGCCACAAAAATGCAGGCGACGTGGAGAGGTTTCTACCGCCGGAAGAAATTCCTGACCATGAAACGCTCAGGTATGAGAGACACAGAAAGAGGGAGAGGTGTTCCCCCAGCAGCTCCCACAGCAATTCCCATCCTTTTACTGACATTTATCCCATCAATCATATTATTAAAAATTCATATTCTTGCCCCCATGCCCCACTGAAAGCTGCTTATTTCCAGAGTGGGTTTTCCTGAGCATTTTTGGTGTCAATTTTGTGTGGAGTCAGTTTGGGATGGAGGAGCTCCCTTAATGTAAAATCTTTGTATTATTTTTAGCCGTCGCCATCCAGTCGTGGTGGAGGGGAACCCTGGGACGCCGAAAAGCTGCCAAGAGGAAATGGGCAGTGGAGACAATCAGGAGGTGTGTGAAGAGCAGCCCAAGCCCTCAAACATCACATTCCTTAACAATAAGAGGATAAAAAGAAGCTTTCTTGTCACTGCAGAATTTTTAAAAAATAAATTACAACTGTTAAATAAACCCCAGGAAATAGAACCTTTAATTACCACTAATTTTGACGACTTTTAAAATTTTCTAACACTGTTTTCTACGCCCCCAGGTTCATTAAAGGCTTCATTTACCGGAACCACCCGCGGTGCCCCGAGAACGAGTATTTCCTGGATTACATCCGATTCTCCTTCCTGATGAACCTCAAGAGGAACTTACCAAAAAATGTCTTGGACAAATCGTGGCCAACTCCTCCCCCATCACTCTGTGAGGTGGGAATGAGCCCGGGGATGTGGGAGGGGAATCCAGGCCTAGAGGATTGCAGCTTCTTGAAGTGTGGTGCTGTTGCAGCATCACCATTTTCTCCTGGGTTTCTCATCCGTTTCCGAAATCCCCTTCAATTTTTGTCTTAACAAATTTAGTTCTCTCTGTTGCTGTTATTATTCTGCATCTGCTTGAATTGGTTTATCTGCTCAAAACAAAATACTGCAGAAAATCCCAGTTACCCTATCCAAAGAATTGTTTGGATTGAAGGTACAGCTGGAAGGAAGGGAGGGCACAGCAGTGCAGAGAGGAGGGATCCTGGTGTTTTTTCCCCATTCTAAAGCAGCTGGAGAAGTCCCAGTGCACTCTTCATAGAGAAAGGCAAAAAATAAACTATTTATTATTTAATTCTTGGTCAGGAAACAGCTTTTTAACCCAGCAGTGCATTTCCTGCAGTTGCTGCTGCTCTGGGCCATTGGGGTTTTGTCCCTGTTGGGTTTTTGTCCCTCTCAAGTTTCACCCTCTTGGGTTTCTGTGTTCTGGGCTGTTGGGTTTGTCCCTGGGCTTTGTCCCCAGCTCTGACCCGTGCCCTCTCCTCTCCCGTGGCTCCCCGCAGGCGTCGCAGCTCCTGCGCAGGCTCTGCATGCAGAACATGGTCTGGACCTACTGCAAGAGGATCAGCCCCGAGTGGAAGCAGCAGGTACAGGGCACCTCTGCAGCCTTTCCCTGCCATTCCAAGGGCAGAACTCCCGGGGAAGGGAGGGGAGCTGGAGGCTTGGCACTCGCTGCTGCCTGGGTGCCACAGGAGCAGTGTCACTGATCTGGGCTTAGGTTGGACACAAACCACTGCAAGCCTGCAATGTGCACAGCAGAGACCCCATTCTATCCATATCTCAATAGGTACTGTTTAAACAGGCTGTGCAGCCAAGCCCCCACATAATTTCTCTATTGAAATGCCTTGCTACTCTGCCCATGGAAACTAAAAAGATAAGAAGCTGCATTATTCTGCTTGTACCATGTGAAGTAGAGAGTAAGAATCCTGCAGACACAAACCCAGTCATTTTCCAAACAGAGAAGTTACAGGAGCAGTTTCAGCTGCTCTGTTGTAGCTAAAAAGAATAAAAATGATACTGAGATTTGATTTGTCTCGTGGAAAGGTAGGGGGAGGGAGGTTTTGTGTTAAAAAAAAAAATCTCAGTAAAGAGACATAATAGATGTTGGCTGTAACTGCCATGGAGGTTTTTCATTGCACAATCTCTCACCTTCTGCAGTGCACCTGAATGAAAGGCTGGGGCTGAGCCTGTGATTAAGGACATGGGATTTACTCAGCTCAGCAGCTGCTTTCCCCCAGCAGACCAGACTCACTGATAAGGAGCCTCTTTTATCCCCATTTCTCCCTGTAACTCATCCCAGGTGCCTGTGTCACTTTCCCAGTCCCTGGGTTGTTCCTGGAGGAAAGGAGCCAGGGCTCAGGTCACTGACAGGGGCTGGAGCTCTGCAAGTTCTGGGTGACTCCTCATCCAATCAGGAACTAAATGATGACTGCTAATAAAACCACAAAGGGAGCAGCTCTTCTAACACAAGTGTATCTTTTTAAAGAGAGGAAATTTTACACTAAACAAAAAAACTTCTTTTGTCCTTGCAGTTGGAACAAAAAGTAATTGCCAGTGAGATTTTCAAGGGTAAAAAAGACAATTATCCTCAGAGTGTTCCCAGGCTCTTCATCAACACTCGGCTGGGTGAGTGGGGGTTGCTAAGTTGAACAGGAGGAAGGAACAGGGGGATTAATGAACTCTTTTCCTGCTGGAACTCTTTTCTTTCTGACCCCCCAACTCTTTGTTTTAATACAGGTAGAGAAGAAATAAATACTAAAATCCTTCAGGCATTAGAAAACGAAGCACTTAAGGTGAGAGACGTGTCCCAATACTTTGTCAAGCTCCCAGTTATTCAGCAGAGGGGCCAATTAGATTTCTGGAGAAAGTACAGCAAGAATTTTACATTGTATTAAGTTTGTAATACTTCTGAGGACAGTCTGGGAAGAGCTGATGGATTAGAAAGTGGAGATGGGGGCAGTTTAATTACATCAGTTAAGAATTGATGGGTTACAGCTGGGGGAGAAGGCAAATGACAGCAATGCCACCAGAATGGCCCCAAATGTGGGTTCCAGTCCCCGGGCAGTGCAGCCACCAGGGTGTGGGGCAGCGAGGGAGTTCTGGCACGGGGAATTTTCTGCACTGCTGGCTTCCCGCGCCCTGGCTGGCGCTGCTGGGGCTGGCAGGGGCCCAGCTGGGCTCTGGCCCTGCTCACTCGTGTTTCAGTATGCAGTGCCCGTGGTCAAGTACGACAGGAAGGGCTACAAGGCCAGGGCACGGCAGCTGCTGCTCACCCAGAGCTCGGCCATCGTGGTGGAGGAGTCCAAGATCAAGCAGCGCATCGACTACTCCAACCTGACAGGTGGGAATGGTGTCCCCACACCTCCCTGTGCCCCACTGCAAAATCCCATTTGCCTTTGGCCTGGACAAGAGCGGGATGAGCTGATCCACGCAAGCGTTTTAGTATCTTGAGATTGCAATTTTTCCTACAAGGAAGCTCCATAAAATGTCACCAAAATGACTCAATTCGGCTCCTTCAACCCTCCCAGAGTGATTTCCCAGCTGTAGGGCCTGGCCCAGCAGCTGCCTGGGCCACTGCTGCAGCTTCTGGCCCTCGGAATATGCGAGAGGGGCCGGGAGGGGGGAACTGCTGAGCCTGCTGCAGTGCAGCCAGTGCAGCCTGGGCTGCAGCCTGAGCTGTGCCGGCTGGGAGCAGTTGCTGCATTCCTGGGACAGGCCGGGAGCCCTCCCCAGGCCCCAGCAGTGCCCTGACACTCCCGTTTCTCCCCCAGGCATCTCTGTCAGCAGCCTGAGCGATAACCTGTTTGTGCTGCACGTGCACTGTGAGGACAACAAGCAGAAGGTACCGGGGGCTCATCCCTCCCACCTCCAGCCCTTCTGGAGAACGGGGGGAAAGGCACAGGGAGCAGATCCAGCTGGGAGGAGGGGGTGACAAGGTGACAGGGATGTGACTGTGCCAGCTCTTTCACGGGTGTGTCCTCGTGTTGTTTGCCCCTCTGGTGCTGTCCCTGTCCCTTAGAGCAGGGTAGTTTTGGTACAGTGGCACCAAAGCCATGATCCTAAAGCATGGACTCTCCTCCCAGGGAGATGTTGTCCTGCAGAGTGACCACGTGATCGAGACACTGACAAAAACAGCCATTCTGGCCAACAAAATCAACAATGTCAACATCAACCAGGGCAGGTGAGTGACACCGGGGTCTTCCTACCCCATCCAAATGGACCCAGTCCACCTCAACCAAGGCTGCAGAGCAGATCTGCTGCGGCTCTGTTGACACCAGGGCTGCTCTCACCCTTTGCTCTTCACAGCATAAAGTTCACAGTGGGACAAGGCAAAGAAGGGATCATCGACTTCATCTCGGGATCAGAGCTGCTCATAGCCAAAGCCAAGAACGGGCATCTAACAGTGGTGAGTGCGGGCTGGGGATCACTTACCCTGGAGCCAGCCCAGCATGCTGGCATGGGCCACATGCCATGGCATGTTCCTGCCAAAGGCAGTGCCCTGCTGTCCCAGCCTTTCCCCCAGTTGGAGCTGAGCTCGGGGCTCCTGCAGCGGCCCTGAGGGCTGCCAAACTCGCACTCAGCAGAGGACTGTCCGAGCACTCTCTTTTAATTTCCACCCCACCACGATGACTTTACTCCATAGCAAATCAGATTTTAAATATATTTTAAAACTCAAACAAAATCCTCTCCCCTTCTCAGCTCATTTGTGGTGATCCTGGCAATGAGATCAGCCCCACAGCTGATTATGCACTGTCAGACCCCAGCTTATCCAGAAACAAATCCAGACTGCGCTAACTCCCCTTCCAGCAGAGCTGAGAGCTCCCATTAGGACCTCAAAACAGCCTCAGCATTTTCAGACTTAAAACTTCTGCAGAATTTGGAACACACTTTCAAACCTGTCCTTTTCCTGCAGGTCGCTCCTCGGTTGAATTCCCGATGATGAAAAATTCCCTGCTCCAGGATCTTTTCCCTCCACAGAATTGGCTGAACATTGCTCCCAGCAAACCCTCCCTTCCTCGCTTTGCTCTTTCTGTTATTACCAAAGACCTGCACTTTCAGAACGACCACAAAATCCATCCTTGCTCTCTTGTCTTAATCTCCAGCTCCCAAAGGCCTTCTCCTCTCTTCCTTACCCGACTGAGCGTGGGGTCCAGCACAGCCTCCCTGCAACCACAGGACCTTCAGCTGGGCTTTGAGGGAGAGTTTAAGCCCTGATGGAAATGACCAAAATTTGTGCTTGTCATCACCAAAAAAAAAAAAAAAAGCACAATCAGAAAACAAGTAACTCTGCTGCTTTCTCAGCCAAATCACTGAAATGCCAAACTTTGTATTCAGAATGATGAATTTATGAAGAATTTTGCTCGGAGATATTTTAATGCTTTGTGTTACAAATATAGTGAAGCCATATTGTGTAAATGAGTAAAACCTGTAAATACTTTATAGCCAAGGATGAGATGCACTATGAGAGATGGAGTTGATGTGGAAACTTTTGTTTTAGATTTGGAGTTTTCGTTGTTTTTAGTTTATGGTTACAAGGTATAACCTGAAAAAAACCCATCATGTAACTTCACTGATCAGGAGCCAGAGACTTTTTATCTTTTTCTGAAGTCACCTGTCCCATTTCTTGCTATTTTTATACCATAGGAATTTTTCATAGCCACACACACTGTAATACAAACTGCAGAGGTTACCACTGCTCTGGGCCGGCCATGGGATGAACAGGAGCTTCCCCTCCTGCCTTTCCCTGTGTGGGAATCCCCACTGCCCTTCCCCACACAGCTCCGCAGGCTCAGAGCAGCTTCTTCAGGAAAAATGGCTTTTCCTCTCGTTCCCAGCCATAACTGGAAGTCTGATTCCCACAGTATTTATACCAGTGCCTCAGTGCTGCCTTACCAGGGAGGGCTGGGCACGGCTGCTGCCCCACAGCTCTGGGGACACGGGCTGGGTGCTGGCTGCAGCACAGGTTCCTCCTCAGCACCTTCCTTTAAGCCAAGCACAGCTGCAGGGAGCAGGGCTCCAGGGAGAATTCCCGCTGCACCCGTGGCACAGCTCCCAGCCCCTGGAGCCTGCTCTACTCGCCTCAGCCATCCTGCCCTGGCCCTGCATCCTCAGCCAGCCCTGCACACTCAGCCCCTGCTGCCTCTCGGCCCCTCAGCTCCAGCTCTGCTCCGGTTCCTGACCCTGTCCTTGTCCAGCCCTTCTGGCTGGAGTGTGGGATACACTGCAGGCCATGGCCCAGCTGTGCTCGCTGTGTGCAGAGCACGCTGCAGATGTTGGTGTTATAACCTCTGCCAGACTACGCTGAATAAATTTTTACAAAAAAACCCAAACAAACAGCCCCTTGTCTTGGTGCCGTTTCCTTGTGTGGTTTATGGGGAGGCTGAGCCCAGCTCAGTGTCCGTTCAAGGAGCAGATTATTCCCAGCACAGCAGAGAACTTGTGTCCCTTCTCTCACCTAGGGAAGTGCACGGGATGAGAAGTGCCGGGACAGCACGTGAGAGGAATTCACCAACCATTTCCCAGGGATTTATACAGGGAAAAACTGGAAAAAGGGGCTGCTCCCAGCAGCACAACTCACACTCAGACCAAATCTTCCTTAGCTCCTGTCTGAAGAACAAGGCTGTTCCTGCTGCTCTCTCCCCCTCCAACTGCTCCTAGTACAAGCAACAAAGGAAAGTTATTCTTTCTGAAAGAAACTCGTAGTGATGGTTGGCATTTTTAATTTAGGTTTGTTTTATTTAAGTTTAATGTTAATTCCATGCTGTGTTTCAGTAAGAACAATACAGATTCTGTATCTGTGGCTCCAGTCAGATATCCAGTAGTACAAATTAGCTTCAAGTTACACATACTGAACAAAAGAGGTTGAGCGAGCGAAGGGAGATGGGGAAGGGGGAGGGAGAAAAGAAAAAATATTGAACACGCATGCAGGCTTATCAATGCCACCTTCAATGCTAACCTGCTTGGAGGGAAAGTAAAGAACAGGCAAGAATGAGCAGCCACGGATTGTTGAACTGTTACCAGCACCATGATTTTCAGCAACACTTCAGCAGTTTGGAAACTTTTTGTTTTTATACAGTAAAACCACTACAATAAATGTCCCAAATGCAACCTCGCAACTTCAAGCTGAACACCCATTAAGGTGTGAAACATTGGTATAAAATTCGGTTTAAACAGTTATAAAAAAAAAGAAAAGATGCCACCACACGAGCAATACCTGGCCAGGACCAATCTCTCCCTACACGGCCTTCTGGTGTCACATCCAGGTCTGATGGCAATGTCACCACAGCTGGCAGAGACAATACAGTAATGCTGAAAGAGCCTTTATGCAGTCCTGTTAGTGTCTTAAAGAACCTAAAAGCTGGCACCAGTAAAATCCACAGAAATTCACTCTTGCCTTTAAGAACTTTTAAACTGTGTAAAAAAAATAAAAATAAAGAAACCCAACAGGGCAGGAACCTAAATTCTGAGACCCAATGTAAAAGTCAGATTTGGTGGTTCTCAGAGTGACACTGAGGGTTTTTGTGGGGAAGGGGGAGGGTGGTCAGAGATGGGTTCTCTTGTTGGCCTTTGTGTCTCACTGGTTTTCATCTTCCACATCCTGCAACGCTTCTTTATTCTGTTCTTCACCTGTGGAAGTGGGAAGAAGGAAGGAAGAGTTTACCATTTAAAACAGAGAGCTGCAGAACAGCTCGGCAAGCACCTCGAGATTAATATTTTCATGCAATACACGCTCACTCTCCCACTCCACACTGCCAGCTCCAGAGTGAAGCGTTCCCATGGGAATTAAGCCTTGGAATCACCTGCACTCTCACACACCACTGCAGCCAGGCCATTAGAACACGTGAGGACAAACCAACCCAGCCCTGAAAACAGACACCACACGGGTGATCAGTGCTGCCACAGCCCAGGCAGAAACCACGGCAACAGCTGTGGATCAACATCCTTGCATCAGGAAATCCCTTCTCCAAACCCTCATCTCTGCCTTTTTCTGCCCAAGCCCCCTCGAGCCTCAACAGCAAAGGGCTTCAGGCAATTTTATCCAGCTACACTGATGGAGGAACTACCAAAGGTATGAAAAACACCCTACTGCCAGTCCAAGTGACAAGAAACCTTGGGCTTGAGCTGATTAAAGAAAGAATCCCGTGGAAATGAACGTCTCTGCTCAACCAGGCTGTGCCATGCAGTGGCACCGGGTCTGGCCATGAGACTCCTGCAGCTTGGTGACAAAGGGAGCTCCATGCAACACCTTCTGCAGGGCTCTGCCAAAATTCTGCTGCAACTGGACAAGTCCCAGGTACCTCAGCCAGTGCCACCACACGTGCACAAGTCCCTCAGCTGATAAGGGAGGCTGAAAAAAACACTTACAATTATCTGTAACCACTTAAGATGGGACTCTCTTAAGGGCAGTAAACAGCAACTAGTAATTAAAAACTTAATTTGCAAATAAAACCCTATCAAACGAGACTGGTAACTTCCAGCAGATAACCAGAATGCCTGCTCAGAGCATGTCCAGATTCGGGATTACCACCAGATACAAGAGGAAGAGGGGGTCTAGGAACACAGGACATTCAACAACAATCAAGTTTATAGACAGAATCCCATATCAGATCACTAAAGAGAGGAAAACAGAGGCCCTAACCCAGATTAGAAGATCTGAGCATGCTGTAACCAACATACTTAAGCAAATACTCCTCTACCAGGCCACTGTGAAGTACTTCCCATGCCCAAATACTCTTCTCTCCATCCAGGTTTGCAGCTCAATTCCCAAACACGTGAGTTACTCTGGATCTTAGCCAAGCAAATCATCCCTGGGCAGGGGGACAGGCGCCACAGGAGTGGCAGCAGGGACACAAGCGTTTGTCAGCAGCGGGTGACAGAGGCAGGCACTGTTAGTGACAGGAAAACTGACACTGAAAACTCCAGGGAGCCACGGCAAGAGACTTACAAAGTAGAGTTTTTAGGAAATGAACAGTTGGATTTTCCTTTAGGAATCTATACAGCAGGAAAGAAGGGGAGAACAGGAATCATATGGAGATGACATTACAAGCGTGGAAATAAACTCGACACTCTCTGGGCCATGGGAAAGCTACAGGGATGGGAGTGTAGCAGCTGGGTCATCCCTACACGGCTGAAATGGCAACAGGGAAAAGCTTAATGCCAAAGAGAACAAGCCTCTCCCACCCCTTGGAAACTGCTCTTTGTGCCACTGCTGGCTTAGTGTTCAAAGGCTTTGCTCATTTGGGAAGATGGAGCTCTGGAAGCATCAGCTGGAAACGTACTCAGGGTATTGGCAAAGGATGAGGAAAATTAACTCTGCACCTCTGTCTAAACATTCTACATGAACTCTTCTTTTTTCCTGGATCTGAAGAATTCCACCACAGTCTTAAGCAGGACAGTATTTTCAATTCTACAATCATTATCTTTGTGGCACCAGTAACCAGGATAATCTGAATTACTTCAGGAAGAATCAAAATTTTCCAGGCTGTGGAGCAAACAATTTAGATCTCTATTTCTTTTTTCAGAATCTAAAGAGTTTGTAAATAATCCTGTGGAACTAAACAGGGAACTGTTTTTAAGGATAAAAGATAACAGACTCTGCATTTGCTTTTAAATGGACACACTACCAGTGAAGTACCTCCAGGAATGTTGTGTGGCTACAAAGAACAGCTTACCAAAAATTTAAGACACTCACATATTGATGTGAAGTTCAGCAGTGTTGTTCCTAAGCTCTGGGTATTTGTATGTACCCCAAATAATTTTAACAGGACTTACTTTTTCCCCTCCAAGTTAAAAGCAAAGCAAGTCAGCTCTTTTCACTTGTCTCTCTGAGAGAAAAACCCTAAAATGATTTATACTAAGCACTGTATGTGAAAGTTTAAGTGTTGGAAAAGTCCATTCAGTGTGCCAAAACCACTTCAAAAATGTGTGCTGTCCTTTGCTAGTGAACAGAAGCAATCCAGGTCCCTGGAACTAGCACTGCCAGGGTGCTCTGGCAATCTGCTCTGGCAATGAGAGCACGGAGTGACCTGGAATGAAGGGGAACTGAAGCATTTCCAGGGCTTCCTCCTGCACTGGAGGAGCACATCTGGTTGGAATGACAGCCAGAGATGAGCATGACAAGCAGAAAGAAAGAAAAGATGAAATAAATGCAATAATTGGATTTGCTTTTACAGTAATCACAGCTGCCATGCGAGGAGGGGAAAAAACAACCAAGTGTTGCCAATTGCACCCTGAGAGGCTGCTCAAAAGATTCCAGAGTCACCCATATCACCTGATCCAGTGTTAGGTAGGACAGAAGGATCATTATTAGGAGAGACCAAAGTAAACCATCAAAGCCTCTCCATTTCCACGCTCTGCTGCCGGGGCAGGATGGGCTTTTCCAGCAGGACTCACTTACCATCACCCTGCATGTCTGAAGTCCATAGTGTCAGGTTATCACGTAACAACTGCATGATAAGTGTAGAGTCCTTATAGCTTTCTTCACTCAGTGTATCCAGTTCTGCAATAGCATCATCGAAAGCTGCTTTTGCCAACCTGCAGCGACACAACCAAGATTTAACAAACTCTGCCCAACACGAGCCAGGAGCACCAGCTTAACACCACTTCGTGTGCTTTAAGAAACATTTATCCCAGAATATCTGCTTCATTAAACATTTCTACACCTTGATTAGGGGCTGCTAAAAACTTCGTGGAACCTGCAGTTTCAATCATTGCCACTCTGTACATGCTCCCAGAAATCAGTGCCACCATCCCGTCCAGCTTGTGCAGGAGACATTAAATCACCTCACGCCTTGGGCAGTTTACAGAGTTAACCTGGCAAGCTGCTCAAGTGCCACAAGCTGATCAGTTCAAGGTTATCACTCTTCTGCTTCTCATACACCAATACTCCCACACTGACACCTGGCTCTGGACTCCAAAGGAAATGGTGATGCCGAAAACCTTCAGTGAACTGACATCGACCAGAGCAGAAGAAAGCAGGAAGAGCAGTGACCCACGGAGCAACCTCTTCTGGCTTGTCTGGTATTCCCACAACACTCCCATCTCCCACTCTGCCCGCCAGCACCTACCTGCAGGCACGATCAGGAGAATTAAGAATTTCATAGTAGAATACAGAGAAGTTGAGCGCAAGTCCTAAGCGGATGGGATGTGTTGGTGGGAGTTCTGTCATTGCAATATCACTAGCAGCTTTGTAAGCCACCAAGCTGTTCTCTGCAGCCTCCTTCCTGTCATTTCCTGTGGCAAACTCAGCCAGATACCTATGGTAGTCCCCCTTCCTGAGAACAGAAACAGCAGGAAGTCGGTAAGCCTTCTTTTCCCACCATTAAATTAACATTTGAAATGAAATTGTGTTTAGATATTCACACACCAAGCACTCCTCTGCTCAGTCAATGGCTACACAACACTGCAGCAGGAGCTGAAGGAATTTTAAACCATCACTACAGGACACACCTTATTTTCTTCTCTTTACAAGTGTTCAGCTCATGCAAAATTAAAAAAAAACAACAAAACAAGCAGGGATGTGATTTCTACATCAGCAACTCAACTGAAATTGTTGTTTCTTACATCTAAGAGCTGCACAATGGTGTGTATTAAGTTCTCATTACAGCTACTTCATTTCTGTCTCTATTTCAGGCTCTTCCTCTCAAGAAGGTACTTACATTTTGTAATAGAAAACCTTGGACTCGCCAGTGTTAGCTGCTGGAATGAGGTGTTTGTCCAGTACATCCAGAATGTCACAACAGATTAACTTCAGTTCAGTCTCAACCTAGTGGAAAAAAAAAGAAAAAAAAAGAAAAAGAAAAAAAAAGAAATACAACAAAAAATTAGAAGAGGGGGCGAGGCGAGCACTTAAGACTAAAAGTTGTTTCAAAAGTAGCCAAATATCAAACAGGTAACATCATGAAATTCCAAAGAGAGGGGGTAGGACAGAAGAAAAATTTTAAAAATTCAGATGCTCCACAGGTGCATTAAGCAAAACAGTTCTGCACATTCAGCTGGCACACACAAGAGGCAGGGATGGTGATGGATGATGAAACGTGGAACTGAACAGTGGAATTGTAAATTCCTTGGAAGACATCTTGCTAGGCCACTGCATTAAGTTTGTCTCAGGATGTAATTCCTTCCTGCAAGGCTTGCATAACTCAATTCCTTCCATTTTTGATCCTGGAAGGCTGCCCTAAAAGTGGCAACAGCAAAGGAGACAATTTGAGGGTAATTAACACAAATCAGCTTGATTCCATTATACCCCAGAGTTAAATGGCACCTTCACAACAGCTTCTAGTGAGTCCTTGGAGGCAAAGCTCTAAAAATAGGGCCTTAAGACAAAAATCATGGAGTATGAGACCAGAATCAAGATGTGCCACACAAACAAGGGTCAGGTACAAGATGAAAACAAGCTCCAGAAGCAGGTGAAAAACACAAAGCACAGCAACTCAGCAAAAAAAGCAAAAAACAACAACATTGACAGTGAAATCTGTGGCCAAAAATACAGTACATAAAGCCTTCTTTAAAACAGATACTGGATTTGAATAGTCTCAACTGCAAACAGTCACATAAACCTTCATTTTTTCCAGTTCCAAACATAAAGCAAGGTCTGTGAGGTCAGGGTTTACCACAGAGAGTTTCACACCTGCAAGCAGAGAAACTGAGCAGAGCCAGAGGAGCTGAAACCCCTGCTCTGCTATGAGCACTGCCCAAAGCAGACTGGCTCTGAGCCTCCCAGCTCATCCCAGCAGGAGTGGTTGGTTCAATGCACACAGTCACCCATCCATTGCTGCTTTTTCAGGGTTTCACAGGAATTTTCACAGCTACAGCTGAAGAGATCTCTGGCTCAAGCTAATTTCACATAAAGGAGAGATTTCAAGCAAAGGCATTAAAGAAACTACCAGGAACTGTGAGTCTTGGATCACAGCAGAGCCCCACTCAGTCCATCATCCCCTCCTATCCTCCCACCCAAGCACTGCTTGCCTTCTTTCTTTAAGCATTTTCCTTGCCATGTAATCCTTTCACCACCACACAGCTCCCAAACCATCAGGGTCTGTAACCACAGCAGTTATACCCAAAGGTGTTCAAACCACACGATAAACTGGCACATACACACACATGCTGACTCGTACAAAGTAACAGATTTGCAAAAGTTCCTTTAGAGAAATTAACTGACAGCAAATTTCATGTATAAATGTCAAAATACCCTGACATTCACAGGAAGAATAAGATGCTGTACTTAATTATGTGACAAATGCTTAAGAAAGGTGCTGAAACATGGTCACTTGAGAAGAATCTACTTCATATATTCTTGGGCTACAAAAGCTATAAAACCTTTGGCCAGCAGTCAGTTCCTGCAAACTTCTTTCCTCTTGGTCCTCTTTTTCAATGACTTCTTTTGCAGAGAGATCTTCAGCAAAACTGCAAAGAATTAAATCAGTTTCTAATCCTCTTTAGTTAAATAACCATACATGTACAAACTTCTATTTCATCTCAGACAGACCTTTTCCAGCTTTGCTGCAAGGATCAGTCACAGTTATCAGAGATCAGCTGCTGTCCGGGGCAATGGAAATGTCCTGAGCAAGCTTAGTTTAAAAAGATTTAATATAAATCAAGGTGATTAAGAGTAAAACAAACAAACAGAAAACCCCCACAACAAAACTAAAAGCTCTTGCACCAAAAAGGAGCTGTTCCAGACAGAGTGGCTCACTGAGCACTGAGAAGGGGGACGGAGGAACCTTGCAGCTGCCCCAAAATACAGCCCAGGCTGGAAGCTGGAACACACCTTGCAGGTGCCAGGTCTCCAGAGCAGGAAGGAGAAGGAACTCCTGTGCTAAGGTGTGGGGATGGATTTGGTCTGACTGCAAAGGAGGGAACTGCACTGTGGGCAGCCACACGCAGCACCTCAGCCTCTCAAGGATGCAGAGCACAAGGCTCAGTGAGCTCTCAGCAGAGATGCAGCCAGATGAGAAATTCAGGGGCTTTTGTGTATCCAAATGGCCACAGGAGCCAGGAGAGCAGCCTGCCTACAAAGGAAGCACGTAAGTGGCGTTTTCCCTCATGGCTATGGATGTGTTTGGCCCCGCTCAGCTGGAGTGGTTACAGTCTGGTGCTTTCATCTCTCACTGCTCCCCAGTGCACATTTCAGACACAGCCAGCCCGGCCCTGCCCTCCCAACACCACCATCCCTCCAGTTCTGCCCCAAGTCACTCTGGCCACTAGCTCAAAGAGTCCCAGTGTGAGCCACGAGCTGTCAGTAAATACTGACATACACCACACCCAACTAAAAAACTACTGTCACAGGAGCTACTACAGGAACTTTCCATTCCTACTGGAGCAGCACCCTATAGCTGAGCAAGGTCCCAGCTGTTTCTGGTGGTAGGTGAGAGATGTGTCTTTTCAACTCCCCAGTGCTTTAAACTTGGCCTTGTTGGGCCCCAGACACGGTCTGGGGCTTGGGGGAGAAGGTTTCTTTTCCTTCTTCAGAGCCTTTCAAGTCTGATAATGGTTTTCCCAACACTGAACTTGCTCTGGAAAATGCGCCAATAGCCAGAATTTGTTGACAAGGGAATCGTAACGACCAGAATTCTGCTGGAAGCTGTTTCTTCAGGGAAGCACTGAGCACAACATGGCAGGAGTGCTCCTGTTCAGCAGTGAGGGAGCAGCAGCATCCAAACCCTTGCTGTGTTCCTCAGGCCCTCCCTGCTCCCAGGCCAGCCTGCCCAACCCACTCACACTCAGGGCAGACACCAACCCACACGGATAACACGACAGGATCCATAACAGGATTTCAGCTCCAGATGATGCTCAGGAAGCCCTGTAAAACTGCCAGTGGGGCTGGGCAGACACAGCCCAGACCCTTCCTGCGGAATGGAACCAGTGCTCAGGGCACTGCTCCTCCCCCTGCAGCTGGGAAAGCTGCTGCTCCCTCTCAGGATTGAACACCCTGCTGGCATGACAGCGGCTTCACGTGGCCTCTCCATCTCTTCAGACAGCCCAAGCACTACAAACCTGTACTTCTCGCACCCCCAGTCCATCCAGAATGGCACACGTCCTTTACAAAGAGAGATGCAGAATAAAGGCTATTTCTAGAGGCCTTTCAAAACCAGGAAAAAAAACCTTTTCATCATTAAAGGATCTTTGGCAGAAGATGGTAACAACCCACAAAACCCTGTGCCAAAGAACCTGGAAGCACACAATATAAAACAAATTTAATCACAGGACAGCTGTTGTCTTGTTTTCTGTGTTCTGTTAGGAGATTGCAGACACCCATCAAGAAAAGGTTATTTGGGACTGTATGTAACTGGCAGAGTCTCATCCCATCAGCATGCCAGCATAAAATTAGAAACTCACAACTTTAACAATTCCACGGAGCAACAGAAACCCTGTGAGTCAACAGAAAGTAGTCCAGAGCCATTCCTGGGAGAAGATTTCCAAGCCAACATCATTTCCATTGCTGGTACATGAATCAGTGCCAGGTGATAGAACAGACTCCACTGTTTCTCTGGAAGTGAAGATGTGAACCATGTGGAGGCAACTTGTCCTCAAAGAATGGAGATGAAGTGTCTGCAGAGCCGTGTGGGATTTCAAGAGCACGGGAGCACGCCTGCTCCGTGCTAAAGCACCACTGAGGGCAGGGAACAGCAACTCACTGAGAGCTGCAGCTTTCATTACCCCTTACCAAGGCAAGTCAGAGCTCGCTGCAAGTTCTCCATTTTAGGTAAAGCTGCACACACTGACTAAGTCAGCATGAAGTTATGTGGATCAATTTTTCCCCTCTCTCTCTCTGGAGAGAGAAAACAGCAAGGCCCTGGAGGTTGCTCCACGTGCAATTTCCACAGCTGGGATGACCATGACATCCCCAGGAACATGGAGTGACAAAAGGAGCCAGGCAGAGCACTGAAGAACCTCCCCCAGGGAACATTTCAAGTGTTCATGTGTTGAACTCTCTAGGACAGAGAACTGGAATCACAGAAAGTGTCACGGTAGGATCCAGAGCAACTTTTATAGGAAGTGGAAGCTTAACAGCAGAACACCTCCTCTGACAGGGTTAATTTAAAAAAGAAGTTGCTTGGGCCCAGTCAGGTTGGAGGGGAAGGAATGAGCAGGTGCAGCCTCACACCTGAGGAAGCAGAGCAGTGCCAGTGCAGTTCAAAATGCCCGGCAGAGCTGCTGATGCACGGAGGGAAAAGCCCTTCCTCTCCTGAGCCTGCTGCCCTCCCGAGTGTTTACACAGAAACACCCAGGCTCTCCCTTCACCAGGAGATTTATTCTCCTGATAAGGAACCAGCTCCAGCCCTCCAAGGCTGTCACCCTAGTCCAGGTCAGCACAGCACAGGCAATGTGGAACACCAGGGCAGTTTATGGCAAGGGGACCAGAATTAAATGACATTTTGCTGTAAAACCAGCTCCATTCTTACCATTTGCCGATATTCCCGGATCATTTTTAATTTGTCTTCTCCACCTTTGTTTTCTTCTTTCTGTTCAATGCTGCTGATTATTCTCCAGGAAGCTCTCCTGGCTCCAATCACGTTTTTATATGCAACAGAAAGCAGGTTTCTTTCTTCCACTGTCAACTCCACATCCATTCCAGCCACCTTCTTCATTGACTCAACCATTTCTAGGAGGAAAAGGTCAGGCAATTATTCTCAAACCTGAAGCATCTTTCACATCATTCAGGACAAGCTGTACATTAATGAGAGCTCGGGAAATTAGGTTCCCTCCTCCTTTAATCCAGCTACTCCTCCCTTTTACCCGGGAGTATTCCAAACAAATCGATCAGCACATACACAAAGGAAGTATCTGATGTTCATTATTTTACAATGGTTCAATAAATTCTTTAAAGGTAGTTTAGCCTTTGGTTTGGGTTTTTGTTCGTCTGCTTTCTTTGGCAGATGAAAAGGGTGAAGCAGCAAGAACATCCTTTTTTTACAGCAGATAAACATTATCAGTACAATCCCCCAGGAGCGTGTGGTGCTCCGAGTGCTTTGGAGAAGGCAGAGAACAGTGAGAAAAGATGGGCCAAGGAGATCTGGCTCTTGGCACAGCCAGGATAAAACTGAGGAACTGCAGGATGCTCCACTCATTTCTCAACGGGCACACAGTGTAATGTGGTAATTAACAAAAATATAAAATCCAGATTTGAATACACAGAGAGATGTATGAGTACTGTCACTAGGAAAGTGAGTCAAAGCTGCAAGATGAACCTCCAAAAGAAAAATTTGGTGCTTGGAGTGGTAACAAAAGAAGTGAACATGACTGTACCCACAGCAACCGTGTGCACCCATGCCAAGCAGCCACTGACACTGAAAAGTAACACACAAAATGTGCATCAATGTCTGTTTGTATTTTAAGCCAGCTGAACCTGAGGTTAAAACAATCATTACCAGTGCAAGCAAAGACTGAACTACCTAAGGAAGGTTATAACCCTTTCATCACCAAACACACTGGGATTGTTCAAGACACGTTAGAAGAATGCTGTTAAATATACAAATGAAGCTTAACTGTAATTTTCTCCCCCTCAGATGTCAAAAATCACAACCTAAACAGGCATAAGCTACTCCAGCAGCAGAGTCTGGAGGCTGCCTGGCAGGAACAGCGTTATCAGCCTCCAACAGGTCTCCATATATGGAGGACAAAATTTTACAGTGGCTCTACTTTTAATCAGCAGATGTTGCTTTTCCAAATCACAGAAAGTAACAAAAAAATCCACCAAAGATTTGATAGAACTTGTTGAAAACACCACCCGGCAATTGCGAAATGAACTGCTTTTGCTGAAGAATCTGAAGAGCTTCCCTATGTTCACACAATTAATATTAACATAAACATAATTAATTTAAGCCAGCTAAGTTACAGGCAATATAGTATAGCTACAATTTGTTTTTTAAAAATGTATTATTTTTATCTATTTTTATTTATAAGACTTATTTTCTGATGGGTGACCCAACCATCCCCTTAATACAAAGAATCTACTTAAAAGCTGTTAATTTTTTTTAAATTATGCAAATTAAGCCATCTCATATTTTGAAGTTTATTCAAACAACAGAGCTATGCTGAAGATAAGATGCCCGACAGTTCTTGTGGACAATAATGACAATCAGGAATTGAGACTTGCAGTCTCCATGACCTGGGTATGCTTGTCAAGCTCCAGCAAAAAAAATGCCAGCCTTGTTTTTAAGCCTAAAATTTCACTGCCTTCAGAGAAGCAACCCACAGGTTATAGAAGATGCTGCCTTTCTTTTCCAGTTTCTATTACTGTGCTTTATGCAGTGGGATTAAATACCCAGCACTTCAGTCATGCTCCTGGATGTACTCAATGCTTGTATGGAAAACCTGCCTCTTAATGAAGAGAAAACTATTCCCACTTATCTCACATAAAAATTGTATGCATGGAATAACAACTAGTCCAGAAGTGTGGAGGAATATGAACAGCAACAGCTTCCAAGATCTGCTGCCCTGGATCAGGAAACTGCAACAACTGGGGGGAAAAGGGCACATTTTATCAACTGTTCTACAGGTTTCCTTCACAACCTCTTCCCTAGAAGCACATTTGTCTAGGTTGAAAATTCAAAATAAAAAACTATATGCACAACTTTGTTCCTTGTAAATGAGTAGCTGTTCTCAATGTGCACTCAAACAAATCATTACCCAGTTCATCAACTGCTTGGCTTCTGCGGGATTTTATTTATCTATTACCAGTCTGAAGATCTGCAAGGAAACAGAAGTTTCTGTGCACTGGAGGATAAACCCAACCCCGCTGGGCAGAGGTGCTACAGAGCCAAAGCAGTCCCACAGGAGCTGCCCGTGCTGCATCTCCCGGTCTGGGGGCAAAGGAGATCGGGAGATCATTGCCCGCCCTCGAGCAGAGCCGGGGGGCACTGGAGGGTGAGCAGAGGGGCACTGGAGGGTGAGGAAAGGGGCACTGGAGGNNNNAAAGGGGCACTGGAGGCACTGGAGGCCGAGCAAAGGGGGCACTGGAGGCACTGGAGGCCGAGCAAAGGTGGCACTGGAGGGCGAGCAAAGGCGGCACTGGAGGCTGAGCAAAGGCGGCACTGGAGGGCGAGGAAAGGGGCACTGGAGGGCGAGGAAAGGGGCACTGNTGGAGGCCGAGCAAAGGGGCACTGGAGGCACTGGAGGCCGAGCAAAGGGGCACTGGAGGCACTGGAGGCCGAGCAAAGGGGCACTGGAGGCCGAGCAAAGGGGCACTGGAGGCAGAGCAAAGGGGCACTGCTCACAGCTGCTCCAGCAGGGAGCAGCCCCTGGCAGCCCAACGCCTCCATGGCTGCGCTGCTGGGAACTCCAAGGGACAGCCTCTGGCCGCAGGATGCTGGGGGATGGACGGGGCAGCACCTCGGGCTCCTCCGTTTGTCCTGAAGCACAAAACCCTGCCCACGCTGGGGACACAACCTCCCAACATCCAACAACAGGAACCCAAAGGGCTCCTCTACAAAATCTTCATCCTCTCACTCGGTAACCACACGACCACAGATGAGAGTCCCACCCAGGAGCAGCTGTCTTGCCCAAATAGAAAACATTTATCAGTCTTGATCAGTCTACCCACAAAGCTGTTGGAGAAAAAGGTTTCTACTTTAGCAAAGAGACAAATTGTACTTACAAATACAAAAATCTGGGCTGATATTTCACTGAGACAAAATATTATGCACATACCTTGGTCTTCCATGGTAAAGCCATAATCCAGCCCTGAAAAGTAAAGCCTGATGAAAAATCCTAAGAACAGAGGCAGTAAAAAAGCAAGGGGACAACTAATCTGTATCTCCTCCAATAGAAAACAAAAATAAAGTCATCTATACCTGCCAACAGAGCAAATTTTTTAGAATTCCAAGTGCAATTTTACCTATCTGGAAGTTTCCACAAGGAGGTGGAAAGCTCAGGAACCATTCAAGACAAAATACAAGTCTGAGCTTACATTTCTTTAAAAAGGATTACTGCAGTAATGACAACTGATTGCACAGGAAACCCAGAGATGCTCAGAGTGCATGATGGAAAAGCAGTGTTATGCAGATCCAGAGTCAGAGGCTGTGTTTAAGTGGTTCAGTTCCAGCCTCTCAGGTGATTGTGGTTGTCACCTTATTATGTTACTGTCAGATCACGCCACCACCAGAGCGGGAAATCCCCAAAATGTAAACTGGGGAAGGAGAGGGGAATATTCTGGAGACTGACATGCTCGCCCTAGATTTAGCTCCCTCCCCAAGCACCTGCTGTTGGTTAAGAAGCACTGCAACACACAGACACCGATCAGGATTGCACATTCTTACGGAAAAGCTGAGACTCCAAACAACTGCCCAAGGCACTGCAAAACTCTAACGATGGCCAGGCCATTTTCCAGGTTTCTGTTTTCTGCCACTACGGTTAAAATGCTGGCTCCAAACCCTGCTGAGTCACCTCCACCACCAGGAGGGACACACAGGAAAGCACAAAGGGCTGGGACAGAGGTGGCCACCTACAAAAGGTTTGTGCAACAGCAAGGTGCGAGGCTTGGGATTGAGATTTAAAGTGAAAGACAAAGGATAAGCTTTACTCTAAGCTAAAAAGTCAGGGGTAAATTCACAAGTGTTGAGAAACACACGCCTGATCCTTAGGGGCCAAGCTGCAGAACAAAGGGCACAGCTGATAAAGTCACCAAATAATGACTGCTTCTTGACCAGACCAATGAGAATCTCCATACCTGCTGCTTCCTAAACTCTAGAAACCCCGAAAACCCAGGGGAACTGCAATATCCTCAGGTAAGGAAATATGGAAATGGATGATGTACAGAAAATTTAGTGGAAAGACTAAAAACCTTCCCAGTGTAGGACTAAAAAAAAGGAACAACAAACCCTACTAAGAGCCTAAACAAAGGCTGGTGCACTAAAAATATTTTAGGGGAAATCTACAGTGTCTGTAAACTCTAGTTCAGGGCCTGAGTCTCACTAAGCAGGATGCTACAGGGTCAGATTTTTCTTGGTCACAACCAGGGCACTCCTGGTGGCTTTAAACAATACACAGGATCTACTTCAACCTTACTGCTGGAGTAAATCCCTCTTGCCTCTACACACATGCAAAAAATGTAAGGATTTCAACATTACCACAGGAAAAAAAAAAGAGCTTGAAAATCTCTTAGTGGTGTGTGTCCCTTCCAAAAGGGGAACTGCTTAAGAGAGAAAGCTTCTTAAAATAAGAACAGAAAAAGAACTTGTTGAATGAAGGTGGGATGAATATGATGCAATGGTCATCATAATCAAATCAAAATGATCCTTAAAAGAACAAAGGAAATAGAATTGTTATTTATTATCCAATGAGGAGTAGCAGAAACACTGCCTTAACTCTGCATTTAGCAGCAGCAGAACTTCAGCAAACGGAAGTTGTGTTTTAAATTTAATCTTTTCTATTGCCCTTATCTAAGGGCAATAAAACAAACCAAGATCTATCTTTGAGCTTCTAAGCTGCTGCCCAGTACCTATTTCAGTATTTCAGGAGCTAAAAGCTGCAAGTGAGCGTCCTTGGGAGCTGTGAGGAGGTGGAGGACACAGCACAAAAACCAAGTTTCCCCTTGTGTCCACCACGGATGATCAGACACAACAAACAGTATTTAAAGACTCAGTACAAGCGTTAAGTCTTGGACGTGTTCATTCTCGCCATGAACAAAAGATGATGAGGAACGAGTCACAAGAAGGTGAAGGATCTGACCCTGAACTGTTGTGTGGAACCCCTCAGGCAGGGCTTTAAGAGCAGCAGCAAACACCAAATGTTTGCACTGCTCATTTGAGAAGGGCTCCAGCAGACACTCAGGGGGACCCACAAAACCATGAACCTAACACTCACTGAGGGTCAGATTAACGGGAATTACATTTAAAAGCCCTGGAATGCAAGGGTATCTGCATAACCATCACAGTGCAGAGCACAGCCTTCCTTCCATCATGCCTCACAAAGCTTCTGGAATGCTTTGGATGAGTGAAGTACCTGGACAAGGAAGACAGAACTGGAATGGTCTGCCTGGGCTTCCCAAAGGCATCTGACAAGGCCCCTCACCCAAGGTTCTCTAAGGAACTCAACTGCCACGGGATGGGAAGGAATATCCTCACCTGGACAAACACTTGGCTCAAAGTCAGGGTGTGAATGTGAGACTCAAGTGCTGAGAACAGAGAAAGCCCAGCAGGGCAATCAGAGGGGATCTGTGCTGGGAAGCAGGCTAACATTTTTGAGTGAGCCACAGAAACAGAGGCAAATAAATACCAACTCAGGAGCAGCAAACTCCTAGGAACAAACACGACAAGAAGAGAAGAACTGGGGCCAGTGTATTTTCCTCGGTGAGAGATGAAGGTACCTGTGCCCACACTGATTTCCCACTCTCCAGACTCCACCTTGCACCAGTGGGCATCTCCCCACTCACTGCACTGATGAGCTCCAAATTAAACCAAGTACAAGTTCAGCTCCTCCATCCATCCGTCAGGAACTCCTCTGAACACACTCTGACACTGCCTGCATAAGGTTTTTCTGCTGTCTTAGGGAATCCTTTGTTTGGCAAGCAGGACTCCAGAGATGGCTGAAGCCATCCCCTCTCACCTCCCAGCTGGCTCATTCCCTTACCCAGCTCACACAACTGCTCAAAGGGAAAAAATTCATCTTGCTTTTAATTTAGAGAACTGAATTGGTTCTAGGGCTCAGACCAGAATTCAAGCACAAATGAGAAGCATTCCGCACTTAGCACAATGCTCACGTTTTACACAAATGAGCATAAAAGAACCTAACAGGTGGATTCCCACTTAACCAACAGGCAGAGGAAAAAAAAATACCAAATATCCAATCTGCACGGTGGCTTGATGATTTTGTGGACAAAGCAGAGGGCTGTGCTGCTATTCCTTGTGTAAGGTTTGTAAGAGCCGGTGCAGCTCAGGGCCACGATCCAAGCAACAGTGGGATTTTCTGCATAATCACTTGTATGGTCTACCACAAGTCCTTTGTGCAACAAGATGATTTTTAAATTGTTCCTGTAATCTCTTCAAGCTGTGGACATGTACTTTTCTACATCAAGAGGATTTCCCCACTATTTCTAAGAAACGTTTCAGTTTGAAAGCAAACATCTCAAGCTTGGGCCTCATCATCAACCTCTCCCCCTGAGTGAGATTTGCTATCTTCTAATACTGGACACCAGTTCAGCTCCTGGGCTCCTTCAGAGGCCCTCCCCATCCAGCTGTAGAATTCTGTCTCCTTTGTCTGCTCCTGCTACCTCAGGAAATTCAAGAAGGCCATTCCAGACAAAGGCCCTCCCTCACACAACTCCTCATATTCACAAGTCAAACAACTCCCACTTAAAAAAATGTCCAGTCTGCTCCTTTAGCCCTGTCCTGCCCATATTTAACTCTTGGATCCTTACAATTCTTAGGGATATGCTGAGATTTCTCTGCCTTGGAGCTCAGAGACAGCAGTCACACCCACTACAGCAGCAGGGAAAGGGTAAGTGGTAACCATCAACGGGGAGAGGAACCCAAAAACTCAAGGGTGCTTGAAATCTGCTTGAAAGAGACCGATCCTCTGAAAACCAAAATTAATATGCAACTTGAATTCTAATTTGTGACTTATTGATTCCTCATTAACTCATGATTCCTCATTAGGCTCTAAGCTGAAGAAGACCTGTTACTAGGAGACAGTTCTTCCTAAAAAGGGTTCAAATCTCGAGCTGAACCCAGTGCTGCACGCGTTCCTGCCTCCGTGATAAAGACACATTTCCCTGACAGACAATTTCCACAGACAAAGGGAGGCAGCAGACCTGGCATGGGTGGGCTGCGTGTTTTCCTTACCTGGACCTGCACCTATTCTCTGGTTTTGAGGGGAACACCCGCCTCTTTCACCTCACCTCAAGACCTGGAGTACAAAGCAGCTGTTGGAAGAGTCTGCTCAGCCTGCCTTCGTGTTCCTCACCTGAAACAAAGGTGTCCCCAGCTCCCACAAAGAGGAGCTGCTTTCAATATTCAGCAGCAGTCTACAGAAATGCTCTACATCCTCTTGATGTGAAGAGCTCCACAACATCCCTTACTCCAATTGTTTCCCAAAAAAGGAGGCCGTTTGGTTATATATTATCCTGGCAAGAAGGAGCAGCAGTGAGTGAGGTTTCTCACCAGGCTTCCTGTACTGCCAGTAAAGCTTCCTGGCATTTTGTGATTTGCCATAACATGCCTAAGCAGATCTGTGAAGATAGGCAGACACCCAAATCTCTTAATATATCTCTGGAGATCAGGGTTTAAGTGCTACTTACACTGCAAAAGTACCTAGAAAGTTGTCCCCTTAATCTGGGCCACCATCCTGAGGACAGCACAGACACAGGACTCGATTCCCAACCGCTGACAAATGCGGCTCCCAAGCCTTCAGAAATTCCCTAAGTGGGTCAGGTAAGTAACACCAAAGAAGCCACAGTTGGATGCCCACCATAAGTGCTGCTATAAATGCCATGAGCCATACATAAATAGCAACCCACCACTCTTTCAGTCTCCAGGAGAAAGATGGGACAGAAGTTTACACTTATTCTAAGGTTAAACACAAAAAAAAAATTGTCAAACTTATATTCAAATTACCCAAGGGACTTGTATTCCAATGTATCTGTACCAGTACTTACCATCACTCCATTTTACATGTGCCAATTAATAACTGTGGCCTTATAATAATTGTGCATCTCACAGATCAAATTGAGGAGCAATATTAGGAGTAGCTCACTCCTTCCTCATGTTGCTTCTCAAATGACTTTGTTCACAGAATTATTCAGCAGTCTCAGCTATGATCTTGGCAGAACTGCATTATTTCACATAAACAAGGACAAATGATGCCAATCACTTTTAATTGTTTCAGCCGCACAAGAACACAGAATTAAATGATAAAACAATATCTACAGTACATTTTCTTCCAGGCCATGGACACGAGAGAAGTGAAGATGCATTTAGAGCAGCTGGCAGAATTAGAGGGTGCATCTTTAATTATGTTCACCCAACTCGATTCCTGAAAAGTCCAAAACCCACAGCACTGATTGAAACAAGACAACTTTAAGTTCCCTAAACTGTAACAAGTTCAGAAGAATTATATAAAGCACAACGTTTTGCTCTGGGCAGCTTGTTTAACAAACATTCGTGGTACTGGGAGAACCAGAAGGCCACCCAGGGAAATGCTGCACCAAGGCAATATTTTCTCCCAATCAATTTTTATTAGTTGACAGGAAGTTTGCATTGCAGATGTGTGCCACGGGGTAGAGTCCTATTACCTTCTAATAAAGCGATTTCCTGCTGACTTCAGAAAACCCCAGAAAGACAGTCATGCCTCAAAGAGCTCCCGAGGATGAGAACTCCTGCAGGATGTTGGGTTTCCACTCAAACCAAAGCCAACACGTTCAGTGGCACTGACTCACCCACACCGGGTGGAGAACCCCTCCCTCCTCCGCAGGAGTTGGGCACTTACTGTGAAATAAGTGTCCCTCTGCCCAAGGTGATTACTGTACCCCAATACCTGGTTTTGGGGGGAGGCATTTTCTTTCTCCAAGTCCTTCAGTTATTGTGGAGACTGCCTAACTGCTTTCCTTTAGTGGTACTATTAATTCTCAACTATTTCCCCACCAGAACTCTAATTGAATGGAGCCTTATTTAGCCTTCTTTTTGTTTCTCTTTCCTCCCCAAAACGTGGATTTTTCAGGTGTTCTGCAATGGTGCCATGAGACGTTTTTTAAGCACAGCTCAGTAAAAACTTTTCATTTGGTGAGAACTTGGTCCTGCTGTCTATAAAAATGCATGAACAGAAAATATTTAGAGTGTCTTCTTACCTCTCTAAACGAAGTGTTACTGCATTCACACATTCTACATACATATATTTATTTCACTTCAAGTGAGGAATCACAGCTCTCAGGGCAAAGTAACAGTCTCAGAAGAGTCGAGAAAATTAAAGGCCCTTTCTATTATATGCAGGGGAACCATGTTTAAAAGGAACAGTTGCAAGACAGACATTTTTGGGGCAAGAGACACCACCCAGGGTTGCCAGTTCCTCCCCTCTACCACTTTTCCCCCAGATATTAAATCATCGCGGCTCTTAAATCATCAAGGATAGCGCAAAAACTTAAAGGGGGGGGGGAAAGAATGAAAAGAAGACGCTGGGGAAGTAAAACCACCTGTAATAATTTCTACCACATAATGAAAGCATATGCGTTTTCTTTGGGCAGTGAATCATGTACTCGGTCCCTGCAGGGTGAGAACTCGCTCTCTCTGGCTTTGCCGGGGGCAGCAGGATCTGCAGCCGGGGGGAGAGGCGGAGGAAGAAGCGCAGCCCCGTGCCCGGGAGCCCCCCAGGAGCAAGTGCCGGCGAGGGGCCGCGGGCCGCCCCCCCTCCGGAGCTCGGCATGGGCGTTGTCTGCGGCGAGCCGGCCTCGCCCCGCGCCGCCCTCC
>VWZN01013581.1:227858-245712 GCA_013396955.1 Regulus satrapa | reverse complement strand
GAGGAGTAAGGCAGGATGAAGGCTGTGAGGAGTAAGGCAGGATGAAGGCTGTGAGGAGTAAGGCAGGATGGAGGGTGTGAGGAGTAAGGCAGGATGAGGCGGTGTGAGGAGTAAGGCAGGATGGAGGGTGTGAGGAGGGCTGAGGCGGCATGGCTGATGAGGCAGGGTGAGGGGTGAGGCGGGATGGTTTATCAATAAATCGGGACACTTCAAGCAGATTTAACTGCCAGAAGTGAGGTGCATTCTTGGTACCCTTGCTGAATAATAGCATATTGTCTAAATACTTTAAATTCTTTTGAATGCGCTCATTACAGACGGCATTCAGATATTTGGAAATTGGTCAGGGATTTGGCAAAGCATAAGGAATAACCAGCCTAATCCAAGGAAATACTCACAGCCCGGTTTGCTGATGCAATCCTTGCTTGCCCTTTGCCCCCTGAACTTTCACATGAATTCATTCAACCGCCGCTGCAGCCAAACCCCGCAGCTGAAAGGAGAGGGAAAGGAAAAACAATGTTCTACGCGAGTCCCGTGCTCCCTCCATCAGCTCAGGAGAGCTCTGCAAGCAGCAGGGCAAGGCAGAGCAGGAGGGGGTGGCTGGCAGGGCCCTGGGGAAGGGCAGGCACTGCCTCTTCCTTTTGGCTGCAGGAGGCTCTGAAATTCTCCCCGCTGATCTCGTTAAAAGGCACCCTTGCATTGCAGCCCTGCAGTGGGGGAGCACTGGAGCAAAGCTGGGGGCTTCTGCCTATGAAAAATTAAGCTTTTTTTTCCATCTGGAGCTGATAGAATAATCTCTACTGTGTGGAGACACATCAAGATTCTTATCCTGGAGGCCTAAGGGCCACTGTCCCCTTGCAGCTTTAAAGGAACTGTGGCAAAAGGAGCTTTAATGCAGACTGATGTTACAAAAGCTGTTACCCCCCGTGGGATTCTGCTCCTGATTTTCCATCCTTCAGCCCTTGACAGCACCTGCACACCTTGGCCTTTCACTGAGTTAGTGCTCTCGCACCACCACTGACAGAAACAGCTCCTCTGAACCATTCCAGACTCCTGCAGGAGGTTCTTGCTGGTATTCATTGGTCTAACTTTGTTTTCACTGATATTTCTAAGAATATACAAACAGCTGCTTATCTTCCTGAACACCCCATCCAAACAATGCCCAGACTATTCCCTGAGCAGGTAGAATTGGGAGCAAGAGCTACAAACCTCATCTTAACATTCCACCCGAGGGGTTTGTTTTGAAATTGTGAATATACATTTCCCCCAGCTCGACTCATTTAATTACAGAAAGTCTTCTTTCAAAAAAAGCCGTATTTTATCGTTTGATAAGTTAACTTAGTTCCTTACTTCTGTAGTGTTGTGTTTAATTATTTTCATACTAACGTGGCAAATTTAAACTAGCCGTACCCCCTCTATTTTGAATTATTAAGTGCAAGTACTCCAAGAACTGATTGAGAATGACTCCGAGTCAAAGTTTTGGCTATACTTTTATTTACTTCACGTACTAGAACATATACATTACATGCTACAAAAAAATAAAAAAGGACTTTAACTGTCAAGAAAGTGGATAGTGTTATAATACAATGGCATATGTTCATATTTTTCTTCAAACAGGTCTGGTTAGAATCCTTCCCCAAAACCATTAACAAAAAGGAAGTGTTTTACTCTTAAAGATGATTAGAAATATTTGCATTATTAACAAATATAATTCAAACAGATTAACAAGATTTAACCAGGTCATAATATATTAGTAAAAAGGCTGGGGCTTACCAAAATGAAATATATATATTAAAAAACCGTAGCAGCCAGTTGTACTTTTTAGTGTGATAGAACGTGTAAATGCACCAGAAGAACACAGTGTAGTGGAGCATTCTGCTTTCACGGTGTATTTCTAGAAATGATTATTCTAGTTCTAACACCTGCCTATGCACAAGAGACCAAAACCACAGCCAAGGAAGAGACAAAAGATTGTGACCAACATTCTGAGCAATGATTTCTCTGCACGCATCGGGGAGAAGGGAGGGAACAAATCGAAGAGGATAAACAAAGGCCACAAAAGGATTTCATCTATATGTTCATGAACATAGGTTCTACCTATTTGCCTTGAAGAGCCTCACAAGTTGAAATGTCTCTTTTTGTCCAAATGCACATTCCTTACTATCTCTTATGAAACAAAACCACATTTCAGCCTAGAACCGAAGGGTGGCAAACAGTTTCATTAACGCATCGGTCAGCTACAAAATCTGCTTGACAAGAACTTGGGATTCTAGTGTAACAGCAGCTATTAAGACTCCTCTAGTTTCTTTATTTTGCTCTTTCAAAGTGTACAAATATTCACAATTTATACAGTCTTAACAAAACCACATCTACAAAGTTTGCGGGGTATTTGCTAATTAATTCATGTCTTTTCGTATTAAAAAGGCAAGGTTTTGCGTAATAAAACTTCCAGGAAAATGTTCTTTTGGTATCTTAATTCCTGATTGGAAAGGTACAAATCTATGGGCTTTCATTAACTGCAGTTGGCAAAAATACTTCAGGACAGTGTCGCTCTGAGGACACGCTGTTTATTATGTTTCTTTTGCAATACCTGAAGGAAAATATAAGCAGATATGGGCAACTGAAAAACTCAGTATTAAGTCTGTTATTCAGACTGCAGTTATTGAACAAAACCCTTTGAACAGTTATTGAATATCAAGATCAGAGGAAAACCACAAATCAGCCTTAAAGAGCCTGATGAGTTACAGAACCTAGAGTTAGTTTCTCAATTTTCATTCCCCCAAAAGTCAATTCTGTACTAAGCTAGAAGAGCTCCCACAATCACTGGCACGTCACCCTAAGCAGAATAGCAATCCAAGGTAGAAGAGAGCTGCAATTCCTCGTTTCCATCCTTACCCCACTGTCCCTGCTGTCAGTTTTTGATAACGATCCTCAGTAGTGCTCATGAGACCGGTGATGGACAGGCGAGATTAACGTTCGTCCACAGAATTAATGAGTGCCCATAACCTGAACGTTACTCAGACTCACTGATGGATTCGTTTTGAAGTAAAACAACTAGTACTTAAATAGAACAGAAAGATGATCATTTCCAGCATGTTACAGAGTTCTGAGGTAAAGTGTTACCAGTTTTGCAGGGTCGGTGCCTTGCAGCGCGTGCAACCCGTGAGCCGTCGGGGTCACACGCGTTTGAAGCGACCAAACCCAGCAGTTTCAGTCTGACACCGTTTAGAAAAACCCTTCTGCATGGATTATACGATAGTCAAAGTTACAAAATTTAGTTTGGTCACCAGAGTGCTGTGCTTGGAAAACAAGCCAGGGTACAGGCAAGGGAGAGTTACTTCAGTGTTTCATTTCAGTTTACAAAACTTACTAAATCCATTCTGATTTATATTAGAGAAAACCAGATAATTAGAAGAACAGACTAAAAAACAACCATCAAGCAGTGCATAATACTGCCTACTCAATGCACTGATTTTCATCATGAGCTAGGAAACCATATTTACTCTATTATGCCTTTTGAGAATCAATCCAGAAGCACACAATTATTTTCCATTAGTTTATTAAAAATAAAATCCTCATTAATTCACTATCAAATATTTTACAGATGGGAATTAAACTAGAAGAGTCCCCAGAGTGTCTTTAAAATAAAACTAATATTTGGTTTGTCAGTTCACGGTGTTCGACATTGATTTGTACTGTAACAGTATTGTACAATATTGAGGGATTCTAGAAAAACTAGCCCTACACAATTTCATTTTATTGGAAAGCAGTGTCAATATTTTAGTATATTTAGTGAATCAAACACTGCTTTAAAGCTACGTATTAAAGTGCTATGCACGTATTTTTCAGCACTGATACGAAGGTTTACATTTCCATAAGCCTTGTATTCATGGATGAAAGGAGATACTGTGTGTTAATAAAACTCTTAAATTAAAATCAGCTGCTATGTTTGAAGCATCAACAGTACTGAAGAAATCAATCTAGTGTCCACAAGCTTCTAAAATTCTGAGGTTGATCTGATCTGTCATTTACCATGAAAACAGTCAATGTAAAATCTACATTTTAGATCTGTAAAATCATAAGGCTGTCCCCAACGGGCCCTGCACCAGTCTGTGCTGTGCACAGCTAACTGACCACGCAGAGCACTGCAGAGCCTTTCTACAACAGAGAACCCAGGATGGCAAAAACCACGGAGATAGCTCCAGGATAAATCTGTCAAATTTCTGTCAAGGTATTGAATTGTCTACGGTTGATGTTCGTTGCCTGAGGAAGAAGCAACATAAGCAGTGGGCCCGGAGAGAGCTCTAAATGTTCTCTGAACACCTACAGCACTGCTCTCTCCAGCTGCTGCTGCTGCTGCCAAGGTCCAGGCTGCCGTGCACGTGGACATAAGCAGGCATTACAACCTATAACCATGGCCTAGTTCTGCCACTGGACACACGAGTTCTCTACTGTCGTACCCTGAATTACATGACCCTTGCTTAAGGAATGGTGGCGTTGAGTCCCAGGGGTTTGCAGGTTATCAGAATGCTTTTATCCAAGCAATACTGCTTGCGGTGTCGGTCCGAGCTTAGTCTTGATGCCATCTGCAATAAAAAGAAGTTGAGATTGTTCCCATCTGTAAGAGCAACTGTTGAGCCACACTCAGCTGAAGTCCTCGTCGGGATTCTGTTGATCCAGCAGACGGACGTGTGTGAATGGAAAGTGACCACGTCTGCCATTACATTCTCCTTCCCACTGACCACTCATGTTAATCTTTGTGACCTTTACCAGCTCACCGACCTGTGGGGTAAGAAATGCACACGTTACAAGCCAGGACCACGGGCAGGATGAGCTGCCACCCCTCCCCTGCTGTGCTGTCACCCACGCGCACCAGACACACAGCCAGAAAAAGCAGCTTTAGTCCTGACAGCGTCTGAAACACCAGCCTGCCCCCAATGCCATTCACTCCGAGAGAGTATACCGAGAAATGTACCTGCATCAGGTGAGAACTACCCGAAGAGCCAGCAACCCCAAACCAATCTTTCCGAGTGCATGGGGTGCTATCCTGACAGATGTGCCTTGCTGGGCTGCCAGAGGCCGGCACACTGCTGGGACTCCCTCCAGAGCCTTGTAAAGCAAGGAAGGCTGGCACCTGGACCGAGTGGACACTCATCTGCAAGCTCAACTGCTCCTTAGGTTTGAAATGCCACTTTTCAAAGTTCTGGAAAGTGGAGGATCTCTCTCTCTTCACAGATTAATAACAAGTATATAAGAAGAAGGGCCATAAGGCTGCTCTGTTCTTGCTCTGGGCATCCACAGTCAGCCACTAGCAAAGGCAAAACCAGATGGCATTGTAGTCTTTGCCAGCGTGGAGTATATAAGGGAATAAATCCCACAGGGGATTTATGAATCACAGGATTGTTTGATTTGGAAAAGTTCTTTGGGGTCCTCGAGTCCAACCATTAACTCAACATTGCCAAGTCCAGCACTCATGTAAATAGAAAAGACAACCGATGTCCCCTCGCTCTCGCCCAGGAATACATCTCCTATCCCCACCCTAATTCCAGCACCAATTCCAAAGGCATCCTCTATCACCCCCTGTGACACAGGGACAAGGTGCAGAGCAGGCACTGCCCCAGGGCTGGGCAGGGAGTTCAAATCAGGACACAAGTCTAGGGCTGAGCAGTCCCCAACTCGGTTTCAGATTTAAGGGTGCTTGAATTGAGTGGCACTTACACAACCCAGGGAAGCACAATCTCCATTGTACAGACACGCTCGGGAGAGTTAATGAATGCACCACTGAGAAGCTGTCTACCCATTTCTACCCCTCTGCAGAATTTTGTCAATAATCCGATTTATGAGTAACGTACGACGGTTTGGAGAACTCTTCCCACATCACAGATGGAGGATGCTTTTGGGATAGATACACTCTATTTCCTTTCACTAATACTGCAAATAAACTCTGAAGGCGTGGCCGAAGGCCTTGCTGCATTTCATGCAGAAATTCACGGAATACAGAGTGAGAGTTTACAGAGATGCTCGTGGCTGTGTTTTGGATGCATCCAAAACACAACCTCATTATTTGGGCTTTCCAGGCAGCCAACAAACAACGAGGAAAACTATTTCTGATGTTACCTATCTCCATAAATTCTACAGGTTTTAATCACTTGCAATCTTTTGCCAGAACAGCTTTTAACAGTTCATAAATGTAACCCTTTTCATTTAATTAAGCTTCCCATACCTCTCATGATTACTTATCTGGTAATGAGAGGCCCGCTGGGACTCTTGCTGTAGCTTTATTTTTGCCTTTTGTAGTCATTAGTATAGACATTTTAATGACTCATATTTTGAAGAAAATCCTCTTATGTATTGGCTACAGGCAAAAAGGAAGCCTTCCTCCAGTACTGAATGCAAGCTTCAGCTCTTTAGGAATTTAATCATGCAGTTTGTGTCATTTTGCTATCGCTAATAACCACCGGGGAGTCGGACCCGTGAAAATACTCTGCTGACCACAACAATACATCAGCTATAATTTAACAAGGATAAGATTCAATGTGACAATACTAGAAGTGGAAAAATCCGATTTCCTAATCCCAGCCATTACCAGAACAATGTCCCAGATAATTTTAAACTGCTTCAGACCTGGATATAATCTACAAATCAGCCTTTAACCTCCAACCCACTGGGAAGGGAAAAGCACAACTTCCACTCAAGTTTGCCATCTTAGGACTGTTGGCCTCTGCTCTGCTATCACACCCTAATTAGTGCTCATTAGGGTTTCTCTTGATGCCTTACAATGAACTCACCTGCAAAAGGTGGGTTCAGCAGAGCAATGACACTGACTGACAGTATGGGATGCCTGTGAAACTCCCAGAGCATCCTGGGGCTGCATTTTGGTTTCCAGCAGTGTTTCAGGGTCACTGCAGCCAAGGGACACTCCGTTATGAATCCCCCTTCCTACACAGAGCTACGCTTGAAAGCTGCATTTCAGTAATTGTTAGGTGAGGACAGACCTCTGAGATTAAATACCCTTTTTTGCCAGCACAGTAATTTCATTTAGCAGACACACTGATATTATTTTTCACTCCCATTTCATTTATAGATATAAACCTTATCTTTCATTCTGATAGAAATATCTTTTACATCTGTCAAACAGGACTAGCTTTAAGCAAGCATGGACCATTTCACAAATGCTGCCTGAATAAAATGGCTCCATTAGATGCTGACTAACTGAAAGATCTTTCTAGATCTGCTTCAAACCTCTGCCTAGTCAGCTATAGAGAACCTTTCCAAAAATTACTTATTCCAAGTGCTGAAGTTTTAAAACCTTTAGGCTAGAGTGGACGTTCTCTGAATTCTCCTCTCTTTCAGCATTGATTTATGGCAACGTTAGTCCACAGTGCATCATCCCACCAAGCACAGCACCTCAGGAACAACACTGTACCCTGCTAGAAAGCCAGCTTTGTCTCAGTCTTCATCAGAAGTTTTACAACTAAATATACCCCATATGCTTCAAAGCAAAACTGAAGGTTCAAGTGAAGACTTCTGTATGCTGTGGTTTTATCCCACGTACTCCTCTTTGGTGAGGTCAAGGTGGCAGAGTTCTGCTACTGTTACAAAGAAAAAAAATAAATCGATCGATCTCAGAGTCATTCACCACACAGATCTTCCCTTTTTTCTCCTCTATTTTCTCTTAAAATAGACTGAAAACTCCTTGCATAAGTCCAGTTACATGCAAAATAAATGTTAACTTCTCCTGCTGAATCTTTTATCCGTAATAGAGCACTGATTTTATTAGAACATCACCTGCTCTGATCCTCCTTCCTTGAGCTCTTCAAAAGCATGTCAGGCTTAAAATAACAGAACAGCACAGATATTCTGTTTGCAGTTTGGGCAAAAACTGTTTGATGTTAAGAATCTATTTTTCTAAGAGAAACAGTGGGATCCACCCCCTCCCATGAATATTGCCAGATTTAAGGATAAGAGTTTTCATTTGGAAAGAATCCCACTTTGCTGTATTTATAAAGAGGTCTGGGCAAAAATGGTCTGATAAGATTTATATAATGCTCTCTACTAACTTATCTAAGAAAGAGATCTCTAAATAAACAGAGAAGGAACACCATGAAGTGAAAAGGGAATGTGGAAAAAGGAGACAACAAGAAACAGAACTTGGATAGACAGGATGGAGAAAAACTTGGGAGCAAATGAAGTGCATATTGCTTTTTTTCCTGGACAGACATTGAAAGCAACTCAGTAACATTGTGACTGGAAATGATAAAAGCTGCAAAGCTTTGAAGGCCACTAGAAGCACTGATAATAAATGGCTCACTTTTTGAAACCAAATGTTTGCAACATTACATACAGAATAAAGAACCACCACTGCTATTGCATTTCTTAAAGGGAGAGCAAGACAGGACTGTAACAACCAAGAGGACCAAGGTGTCAACTGGTAAATATTTCAGTAGCTTTAAGAGGCCCACAAAGGCCATTTCTGGACACCAGAAATCTCCTGTGGTCACACAGCCAAGCTGAGCTGACACTTCTCAGCTGCCTCTCCCAAACACTTCAGCGACTCAGCCTCTCCCATGGGTCAGTAAAAGACACCTGAGGGCTAAGGCAGCTCAGGAAAGAGAGGTGTTACCCACAGAGCTGCTCCTCCCGCAGCACAGCACTCCTGCCAGACCATGTGAGTTTTGGTGAAGAGGATTGAGCTAACCTAGATCAGCCCTGGCGCTCCCAAGCTGTTCTCCAGCGTGGAAAGCATTTCCTTTCACTCTAAGTTGCTTATGGCCTGGATTAGCAGCATTTCCTCACTCTCCCCATCTCACTCCATGCTCCCAAATCCTGCACTGGGCAGCAGTGTGGGGTTCTTCAGTGCAATACAGCCTGAAGCTAAGGCTCAAGAGAAGGCAAAATGCAGACAGAAAACCAAAAGGTTTTGCTAAATACGCCACAACAGTATCCAGAGCCTCAAAACCAATCCAACATCTCGTCATTCCAACAGCCTGCATTCAGGAATATTCCCAAGCTCCAGGAGCTAACTGGGTGGAAAGGGTGAGAAAAAGAGGGAAAGAGACAGCATTTTAGCTTTATGAGAGTTTGAAAGGTAAAAACCCTCTCATTTCCCCAAAATCTGGTGAGTTTATGTACATTTCTACACCTGCTTCTCAACCCGAAAATACTCTGACCTCCCCCAGAACGTGTAATGACTCAGAGTGTGTTTACTACCTACATGGGAACCATTTCACATCTGCCAGGCTGTACACGGATTATCCATCTGCACGTGTGCTGCAGCAGACACACACCTACAGCTGCCAGATCACCCAGGTCCCGGAGTGCCTTCTGTGCTATGCACAATTACACAAAGGATTTGAGAGTGGAGAGGAGATGCTCTGACTCAGCACAGAAACTGTTTTTTCCCAAGTACTTAAAATGTTATATAAACAGGAAGTCAATTAGGTATCAGGAAATTCCAGAGCCTCTAGCTCAAAGAAAGCCTAGATTAAAGGATAGCATTTACATATCCTAAGGCAAAGGTCTGCCACAGGGAATACCTTAGTCTCAATTTCCTCAAATGTAACTTGGGGGAGAGCCCTCTGATGTGGAGAGATAGAGCACTCCAGTCACCTTTTGGAGAGGAAAAAAGACAAAAAGGGCTTGTGCAATTACTTGATCCTGTCAGGAAGTGAATCAACCTGGGGAAAATTCCGTGCTTTACTACAAACCCTACTCCATCAATCACTGCTTGATACCAGGCCTAACAAATTGTGGTGTAAGTTGGAAAATGCTCCTGCCTCAGACCTAAATCCACAGGAATTTGCTTGAGGTGACGTTAGGGTTAAATTCTAGGTGCGATCATCATCTCAGTCCAGGTCATTTCAAAGTGCATCAATGTTTCCACTGATTGCTTCAAAACTGCTGACACATCCGGGGACAGAAAGAATTCCCAACACAACAGGAACCAACAGAGAGCCCGGCACACCTTGTACAGATCGTGGTGAGGCACACAACAGCAAACACAGGTTCAGACACACAATTTATCAGCTGCTCCCCCTCCCTCCACCCCCTCCCCAAAAAATAAACATTTCAGAATTAAAAACACGGATGGGGAAACACAGTTAAGCGATGGTTTGACAACAGACACAATACTGGTTCGGTAACCTAATAATAATCACCAATTATTAATTTACAAGTGACTCCAGTCACTCATTTTATCCACAAATTATTAATCCCGACGTAAAAAACCAGTATTACAAAGCTTTTCCCTTTCTCATTCCTCCAAAACTACCACGTGAGCGAAAGGGAAATCCCTTGAACAGATCTCTTCCTTCTAAGTTTTGCCCATTATGTACCTCCAAAGCCAAGGCTGTCTTGTCGTAGGCATTAGGGACTCGCTTCTGGATAACCCGGGCATAAATAGGGCCATTCTGAAGGTTAGGGAGCGGAGTGTTGATGCTGGGCTGGGCATAGGGCCCTGGCTCCGGCCCACCCAGTGGTTGTGGGTGGGAACTATCCTGGTTACCTCCAATCACAGTGGGGACTGAAGCAGAGGAAGGTCTATACTTCTCGACGTAAGGAACGGGTATCATTCCCCTCTTCCCTTCGCTGTCTTCTGCGTTCCACCACTGCTCTTCAGGCTTATCCCGGATTCTCAGAATGTCTCCTTTCTTAAAGGGGAGGTCTTCCTCATCATTGCCATTAAAGTCAAAGAGAGCTCGCACGTACTCGGCCTCCTCCTGCCTGAGGATAACCCCGCTATTCTGCCGTGAGCGCGAGACCGGCTCTATCAAGGTTGTAGTGTCCAAATAGTGGATTTTGTAGAATTCCAGTAAAGATGGCAAAGAATCAAACTCTTGGTCACCTATTCGAAATCTGGTGGGATTCGACCCTGAAAAGAGAAGGTAACATGTCAAAGAGAGCATTAGAATTGTAAATCCAACATCTGAGGAGACAAATACATTTCAACGTTAGTCTTTCAACACCAAATTTGATCACCTTGACACCATATTCAGCTTTTCTGAGCCTTCTCAATCAAAGGCAGCACTATCACCATCACGAGTACAGGGGTTTTTTTAAAAAAGGTTTTGTCAGGGAAGGAAAAGAAATTCTTTGGCACCACCAAACTTCCCGAATTAGGATTTAAAATATCTTTGTTTCTTTCAATGTTATACGGACCCAACAGATGAAAATGTTCAGTACGTCAGGGTTTGTCAGGAGCCTGTACAATTCTCCTGTTTTACACTCTAAATACAGGAAATAAGTTTTGGTACCGTTTCAAGGAAATGATTTTTTTAAAGTCTCTTCTGCTGTTCAGATCTATTTCCAAAGAACAACTCTGCAGTAATGGTTATTTACCTGTTGTAGCATCTTGGGTTAAAGGCATGGACACTACAGAAAACTGCTTTGCACGGCAGCAAACAGGCGATGTCAGTGAGCAAATAAAGTTATTTTTCATTTTGATAAAAGGTACCAGTAAAGAAAATTATCTCCATTCTATGCAATGCAAAGCAACAACATATATTTTCATAACGGGTATGACTCAGCCTTTCAATCTCAAATCTTGCAGCTTCTTTGCCATGTTTGTCAGATGGAGCCTAAGCTATAAATCCAAACTTCAAATACATTGGAATACAGGTGATGTTCACATCCAAGCCGTTACAAGCATCAAAGTGCAGAATATCCATTTCCAATCTGTGTGCTGTGCTTTTGTGTTTGTTTTTGGGGTTTTTTTTCCATTTTGTGTTCCTCAGGCTCAGCTGGGAAAAGACACACACATGATGTTCTATTTCCACCATGCCCCGTGCGATCAGTGATGGGAAGAACTGGGGAAGGCTGGGGGAAGGGAGTGCAGATGAAAAGATTCATAATTTAATGACTAACTCTTCTAGCAAGAAAGAGATGCTTACTTTGCAAGTCTGTTTTCTCTGCAGGGAATATCTAACAGTCCCAAGCCTTAGCTCTGGAGTACAAAACTAGCAGAATCCTTCGAGCTGTCACTGATCCAAAACTCCCTGCAAAGTAGCGCTGTCAGCATGGAGAGCTAACGTTACAAGAAGTTCTTTCAGGAGAGCAAAAAGGGGTTCTAACAGAGAAAAGGGCAGATTCATTGAGATCAACACAGACAAACACCCGAGAAATGAGTTCTGAAGCATCCTGAAGGAACAGGAGCAATAGTGGAGCCGGTCAAAGGAAATTGGAAGGAGCAGAACTAAGTCATTGAAAAATGCACGTTTGCACGCTTTAACAGCCCTGAAAGGCTCTCAAAAGAAATGAATACAAACACAGCGAGCCAAAACCCAAAAGCAATAGCCTTGAAAAACTGCAAAAAGACCCCTCCAACTGGCATCAGCAAGAGATAAAGGAAGTTAATGTAATGAACAGCGAGAAAGGCAAGAGCAGCATGGGAAGGGAATTTAGAGCCCGTCATATTCTCCCAAAGTGCAGCGCCGGGAGGATGCAAAACCCCTCAACTTCTGCTGCTGAGATGTAACTCAGAGCTCTTTCCACAAGCCTGGAAGTTGGTGGCAGCAGCACTGTGGGCTCCCAGATGAATCCTGGCCGGACAGGCAGCGTGCCCACAGCACGGCTCGGTGTAAGATCTGGGAATGCTGCGCTCGGGCCAGCCTGGAGACAGGAAGGTGCACAAGGATCCAGCACTATTCCACCTGTGAGCCTTGAAGGATCGAGTACATCTGAGCAAAAAGAAAAGGTCGTGGGAACTTGAAGAGCGGGGCAGTAAAGCTCGTTGCAGCCATAAGGAGAAGAGTGAATCTCAGGGAAGCTCACTGGCGTGGAACTTATTTCACAGGACAGAAACAGAGAGCCTGAAACACCAATTTACCTGAGTGAAACCTGCTACGAGCTGGCTCAGCCAGGGGGCTGAGCTCTGGCTCAGCAATGGAGGCATTCACAGAGAAATCATCACAGGGAATGAGCAGTTCATCAGAAACATTCACCAGCCTGGTCAATCTTCAATCTTCACCAGGAGGAACAAGGCATTTTGGAGGATCTTTTCTTTTTTTTTTATTCCTTTGGAACAGGTTCACTCTTTTGAATTAATGCACAACAGCCTGAGGGACCTGCCAATTGTACCTGAATACAAGTTGGACTTTAGGAAGAAAAGTCCTCTGGAACATTATGTACAGGGGAGGAGTGACAGAAATCACTGTAGTGTATCCTGGAAAATCAGATCCTAAGAGGTGTTTTGCACAGCTGAACAACAGCCAGAGGACACAGACCCTCCAAATTCTGGGATCAGAAAGATCAATGCACTCTCTGAAGGGACAGAGAGAAAAGCATCAGAAAGGAGACACGTTACCCTCACAAAGACCACACTGCCAGAGAGCCACGAGCACTTCTGATGCCTTTTTAAAAAAATAAGGCAGCTACAGAAATCTGAGAATATTTAGAACAAGAAATCTACAAACTTCATCTAAATTAATCATCAATTAATATAAAGGCAGTGACCTCATAACTGTCTGGAGAACTTAAATAGAAGACTCCTAAAATTTAGCTAAAATAGGAATTAAAAGGACAACACAGTTCAAAGTCACAGCTGGTAAAATGCAGATTGGAAATAAAATACAACTCCACCTTCCCAAGCAAGTGGAAAACTCTCCATCAGTTTAAGTCTTTGGTGGATACTCTCGTTCAGCTACAATGAACTCAGTGATGCTCACATGCACTGGGGAATATTCCACTCCCTACAGGCTCACAAGTTTTGTCATTCCCTGGTATAATGAAATTCAAACATTAACACATTTCAGGCTCGGAGGAATTCTTCAGCCTCCTGTTTGCACTGCAGCACTGCTCATACCTGCAGGCCAATGGAATAATTCAGGCAAGATCTAACACAAGAAAAAGTTACAGCAACAAGGTGAGTGGGGTTTTTTGAGGGAATAAGAGCAGTTTTCCGTCGGGATCCTGGGATTTCTCTTGAAGGCACAAGTCTGAGCAGCACAGTGTGCATATGCACCCTCAGAGGGCTCCCAGGAAGAGCACAGGCATGGAAAGGTGAGTCCAGCTCCTGCAGGAACTTCAGTCACTTCAGCACTGGAAATTCTCTTTCTGCAGCCTGGCTCAGCTGAAGAAGAGCTGCTCAGGAGTACCTCCACCAGCAGCACAGCTCAGCTGAGCAAGAACAGCTTTTGAATGAGGAGCACAAAGGGCTGAGTTTCCTCTTTCTTCCTTACTCCATCTCCACTGACCTAACTCCAGCCACCTCAGAGCCCCTGCTCTCCGAAAGGTGAGGAAGGAGTTAAAATCCAAGGGGTCCCACAAGTGAAGAAAGCCTCAAACCTAGCTCGGATCAGTTCTCTGTTTATAATGCACATTCCCTCTGACACCGTGCTGCCTTTGTGTCAGTCTGGGGAAAAGTGCTGGTATGTTTAAAATACTGTAGAGATCCTGAGGAATCGGGCTCTAAAGCACCCAATATTCTTCTGACTGGGCAGGTGCTGAAACCACAGAGCAACTTCTCACTTTCTCACACATCTCAGGGAGTTTGCATTTCTCTCTTCACTCCAACCGTTAGTGTCAAGAGGGCGTTTTCTCTTTATTCCCAAGCTTTGGAAAGCCTTCCCTTCACAGCTCTTTATTTTTTGCATCCACTTTTACTCCGTGAGGGCGGCTCCCTCTCCCAGCGCAGCGTGTCCAGGGCCAGAAAAGCTTTTCTTATCACACGGGGCTCAGCAGATACCGCGGTGCCGTGAGGCACCTCCTCCCGGAGCAGATGGGAAGCGGGCTCCGAGGGCAGCACATCCCAGCCCTCTGCTCCCCCACCCTCACGGGGACACCTCTTCCTTCTTCTCCAGCACCTTCCCACTCGTGCTGAGCTCAACAAGCAAACCCCATCCACCCAGAGCCCGTGGAACACCCGGCTCTGCTGAGGGGAAGAGCTCTGAGCACACCAGGAAACATCCACTGGGGAGTTAGAGATTCTGCAGATCACCAGAGGGTGCGAGCAGATGCCTAACGCAGGCACTTTCTGAAGTTGCAATTAGTTTGCATTTAAATATGTTTTGATCTCAACATAAAGGTGGAAATAAACAAACCAAGCATCACAGGTGAACCACTCTGCTCACACATTCCCAAAGCCAATTCATGCAGGGCTCCTTCTCGAAGGATTCTGTGATTCCAGGAACTTCAGTCACAGCGAAAGCCATTTAGAAGCATTAAATTCAGAATCATGTTCTTAAAACTCATAAATGGTGCAAACACCAGTTTCTGCATTTTATCTCTTACATTTGCCTACTTCAGACAGACAAATTTAATAACATTTTAAGGCATCTGTCATTATAATGCTGCACTCTCAACAGAGAGCACGTCTATCTTTAGGTATTTCAGGCATTTTTCTGTGCATATCACACATTTTTACCCCAAGCCCCCATGTCAAATAGCAAACACACGATATATTTAATATTTCCTCTGCTGTCCATGGCCATGCTGATGCGTGCACAGAGCACTTTGTCTTGTTTGGGATTTCTTTACCCCTAACTGAGATACTTCATCACAAATGACCCATTTCCACTGAAAACAGAATGTTTTTCTTTCCCATAATTCAGTGATTTATCCCTTTTTAAAAATTTTTTTAAAATCCTTAAAACATTTCAGGAAGACAGAAAAAGTTCTGTTCAATTCTTTTTTGTTACTCAGAAAAAACACCTACGAGAAGTTAGAAACTGCAGCATCAGTCAAAAGGTCAATTTAACAAAGAGTTTGGAAGTTTACTTTAGAAATCAAAGAAAGTTTCAAGTTTTTGTGACACTGTGATTTTTAGGGAAGCCAAAGTTCCTCATCTCATTCATTCTGGGCTGAGGCTTCCCTATCCATGAGGGCAGCCAGGAATTTTATTGAGCCCAACAAAAACCAACTGAAGGACCCAACCTGGAATATTCAAATTTCCCAAAGAGACCTGTGCATTTGCCAAACAATAAATTGCTAAAAAAAATGCACCATACTAAAATATAGTGATTTTGTTTTTCCTCATGTTTTAGCTTGGCCACAATAAACAAACATGACAATTTGCAAACATTTTAACTCTTTTTAGTGCATCAGCTTCCCTACCCAAACATAAAATCTTCTCCAATCTTCCACTAATGTTTCTACCTCCCTTCCATTGCAGAGTAACCTCCCATTTGTTTTTTTTTCTGAAAGAACACCTTAATTACACTTGAAGTATAATTTAATATACACCTCCTCAGCACCTTCTTTGCTTGTGCTGTGAAGACAGCAGCATCAGCATCAGAGGCATGATTTAATTAAAATTACTAACATCAGCGTGGGAGTGTCTGTAGCGCAGGAGTGATGCCTCACCCCTCCCCAGAACATCCAGGGGACAAATAAAAAGGAGACCAACCAAAACATAATTATACTTTTTCAGATAAATTAAGCCTACTGTGCCACCAGCTTACACAGCCGCTGTTTTAAAACAGAAGAGAATTACAAAGTACTCCATGATTTTAACCAAAGCCAGCCCACAGAATGCCACAAAACGTTACTGAGTTTAGGATGTAACAAAAGAAAAAAGTCAGGATGGCTGTACTGAAGTGATGCCAGTGCTTTTCCAGAGATGAGTTCCTCCCCCAAAAAAAAACCAACTGCCCAGAAGGGACAGACACTCATGACCCAGTGCTTTTTACTGCCTTTAAAATCCACTTCGGTTGGATTCCCAACAAACCATCCCGGTGCTGACTCTGCCCCACGCACCCCCAGCCCTCCTGGGGAACAATGACAGCACCACTCCCGTGTCTGCACACCCGTGCAACAACAGCAGGGAGCCAGAAAATCCGAGCCCCACAGCAGCAACCACCTCACTGCCAGCCCAACTCGGCCACCTTCAAACTCTGCCTGCGGAGCTCTCTGGCTCCGGGGATAAACAGGAGGAGTTGAGACTTTCCCTATTTTTCCGGTGGGAAATGTTTCCCCCCTGTGTGACAGTGCAAACCTACTGGCACGAATTTTGGGTTCTCTCCTTAGTCAAGCGCTCTGTGCGGACTGAAAAATGAAACAAGTCTCGTTACATCTTCCCACTACTGGTTTCTATTCTGCCACCCATAGACCGACACCACAGTGTCTCTATCTACCTTCTGCCAAGTGAGTAGACCCAATCTCTTTATTACTTAATTAAAAATTATCGTTGCTGAGATGCCAACCGCACATCCACATCGTTTTGGAAGGATTAATATCCAAACTCAAGCAGTTCCAGCACCACCTTCACTAACAGGAGGGACACCGGTGCCTTTGGACTGCACGTTCTGACACATGCAAGGGTTCTGCACGGCCGGGAATAAACAGCAAAAATTCTGCTCCGCACAGAGCTTCTCCCCCTGGCACAATCAGCACCTTCTGCTCTTGAAGTATTACACTTAAACGTGTTGTTTGCATTATTACACCTTCAATTAACGAGATAAAATATCACACTTCTCCTTTCAAGGGGAAAGAAACGGAACTCCACATCTGATTTAAAGAAACCACTGCCTTTTCCCATCCGGAAGAGCTCCCAGCACTCCAAGCCCGCACTGGAGCTCAGCCTCAGCTGTGCTAACGCCAAAGCGCCTCGAGAGCAGCGAGACTCGGGGCATGACACTTCCACAGAACCACCTCGCGGCCGAGAGGACGCGGAAAATAAAAATAAATAAAAATCTCCCAATTATCGCTAAAATGGGAGGAGGGGAGAAAAACAAAGAGAGGTGCGAGGCCGGAGCTGCAGGACGCTGAATTTTCATGCTGCACACGAGAGCAGGTGCGGGCATGGGCGGCTGTGCCGGGGCAGCGGCCGCAGCTCCGGAGCACCACAAAGCGCTGCCCGCCTGCGAGCACCGCCCCGGCTGCCCTGCCCGGGGCTGCGGCCACGGCCGGCCCTGGGGGTCACTCA
>VWZN01013581.1:188858-222798 GCA_013396955.1 Regulus satrapa | reverse complement strand
GGTGAGGGCCCGGAGGGGTTGGCTCCGGCGGCTGGGGGTGTGCGAGCGCTCTGTGCGGGCTTTTGGGGGGGTTCTTGGGAAAAGCGGGGAGATGAGGAGAGCCGGGGGCGAGTCCTAAGAGAGCGGGCGGGATGTGCTTGGGAAGGGATGGAATAAAGGAGGCGGCGGAGAACGGGATTTGGGGTGCCCTGTTGGGGCGTGGAGGAGGCTGTGGGTTGGGTGGGAGGGTGTCCAGGGAATGTTTGGTGCCGGGAACCCCGGGAATAGCTGGAGCAGGGGTAGCAGAGCTGGGAGTGCCGGCTCTGGTGAGCGGGCTTTGAGGGTTTCCTTCCCCCTGTTCTTGTTTTGTTTTGTTTTTTTCCCTTTTTTGCTCTCGCTGATTGTTTCTGCACAAGTTTTAGTAGGATTAGGTTTAACAGCTAAAAAAAATGGGTCACGGTTCTAAAATCCCAAGTAGTGTTTTGCTCTCAAAACTTGGGTGAAAATTGTTTTGGAAGCTGATCTTTAATTAGCTGGTCTGTCGACGTGCTTGTGCTTCTACCCAACATGTGGCCTGAGAGACAGCACCGTGCTGTACTTCCATGTGCTCCGTGAGTCAACCTCACACTCTGGGGGTTTTCCACTTCAAAAATCATGTTTGCTTTTCTTTTTCTAGTAGCTCTGACCATTTGGCAGCATTAGAGGAACTTCGGTGCTGTTACTAAGAAAAGCGCTTGGATTGTGTGTGTTCTTCGGTCTTTCTAAACTGAGACTAACCTACTTCTAGAAATGGTCCTTTAGCCGAAGCAATTATTGCAGCACAAGTGTAAAGAACACGTTTACTCTTAAAGAAAGCAAGAGTTCTTCCAGCTCCGAACTTCTGCCAGCTGAGGGTGTCAGAATGAAGAGGTGCCATTTTACAGACAATGGAGGGCACAGAATTGGGTCCTTGGTCTGGGGTTTAGTCCTGCTCTGAGTTCAGCAGTCCTGATTGATGGACAGGAAACTTGTAATTTTCTCCCGGCTCATTTTCTATTTTTTACTCTCTCTCGGTATCAAAACGGTAGTGTTTCACCTCGGTATTTGGAATTTGGGGTTGAAATAATTATAGGAACAAAACGTTACTTGTTTCATTGGATGGATGTGGCTTGGTGTTCTCACTTTCTGAGATTAAAAGCTGCAAACTGACATTTCAGTAGTCAGGTATCACTGTTAAATATGCTCATATTTTACAAGGAGATTATACCCAAGCCCAAAATTGTGCAAGTCTTACTTGGAAAAGATGTTTGATGATTTTCCCTTTATTGCTGAGAGCGTAAAAAGTTTGGCAGCAGCTGACATAGAAACTGAATTCTGTCAAGGGATAGAATCCTTACAGTGAGGAAAGTTTGGTTCAGTTCATGTGCTTTCATTTTCCCTGACACCACAGTGCCTCTCTGTCCAGGGCTGGAGCTTGGATGAAGAAGAGAGGATCTGTTTTTTGTAGAAATCATCAGGTTTTTTTCAGTGTAACAAATGTGTTGCTTTCAGCACTCATTGAGATTTCATCACCATTTTGCTTTGTTTCAGGACACCAGTAGGAGATATGAAAACAAAGCTGGAAGTTTCATTACAGGAATAGATGTAACCTCCAAGGTAATTTCTGTGCTATGTCCTTCAACATTTTGTCATTTCTGCCACTGGAGAGGTGGAACCATTTCATTTCTTTCTTCCCCAACATGCACAGAGGCTTAGCCTGGTGTTCAAGTGATTCAGCTGGCATGAATCACAGTGCGTGTTCCAAAGATTCAAAAACCTATAGTGATTCCTAATAAAAGCTGGAGAACAAGGAGCTTCTCAGCCAGTTCCCAAAACTGCACAAGTCCCAGGCAGGCTGTTGCTCAGGAGCTACATAAGAGAAGCCTGAGTTGCCAGTCTAAAAAGTTCTCTGGAGCCACCTCTCCAGTGTTAAATTCATGCTCAGAGAAACAAATTCAGACTTTTGTATATATTTAAAAGCCAGAGGAAGATGATACAATCTTCAAAGATGAATTTTGCCTATGGTAGAAAAGCTTCTTTTAAAAAGAGGGTTTTAAAAAAAAATATTTGCTAGTAAGGACCAGATAATGTTACTGTGTTGTCCAAGACACCTCGTTTTCCATGCATCCTGATTTCCATTGCTGGAACCACACCGAAACTGTTCCATGGTAATTCAGCAATAATTTCCTGAATTACTTCTACTTTCTGAAACCTACAGGTCTCTCCAGAATTAATGAAATCATTAATAGAAATCGTTGCTGTCTGGTAGATGTTAAGAATGCTCAGCGCAGTCTGTCGAGGGTGCTCCTGGTTCCTGTTCTGAGTGTGTTGCTGTGCCCCTTGCAGGAAGCAATTGAGAAGAAGGAACAAAGAGCCAAACGCTTCCATTTCCGGGCCGAGGTGAATCTGGCCCAGAGGAACGTGGCCCTGGACCGGGACATGATGAAGAAAGGTACGAGTTCATCCCGCAGCCAGGAGAAAAGATCCCTTCAGTCACTTCCTCACAGTGCCTTGACTTGATTTATCCTGCAATATTTTCTCATTCCCAGAGGTTTTTTCTGGATTACTGGCGACAGGAATCCCTTTGGGTTTTTCCCACCTTTTCACGGCATTATTTTTTAACCCATTTGACACTTGCCAGATCACTCCTTGTTTTACCAACCCCAGGATAAAGACAGCCCTTTTTTTTTGTGTGTGCCTGATTTACTAGTGCTCCACACCCAAGATTCACCCTCTGGATCAGTGCTGCTTTAAGAATCCTGAAATGTTTTGTAGAAGCCCTGGAGCACTGTGTGGGTACACATGGAGGACTCTGTGTCCTGTGCACAGGGAGATCAGACTCTGTGCAGTACTCACAGTGAGGCTGCACTGATGGCAAGCTGGAACAGAAGCCAGGAGATGTGTGCACAACAGATTGGTGCTTTTGGCACCCAGTTAGTTCTCAAGGCTTTTTTTCCAACTGGCAGCTTGGACCTGCTAAGCTGTGGCCTGGAACAGCTCCCCATCAGGTGATACAAGTGGAAGTGCTTTGTGCAGGGCCTTGTTTTGTTCTGGCTCTTTAGTGCTTAATGATAGCACTTTGGCAGTGTTCAGAGAGGGAAAGAAATGTTTTTCAAGCTGTTTGGTTGCTGTGCAGTCTCTGTATCTACCAGTGCTTGTAATCTCTTTTAATTCTCAATTTATTGAAGTTTTCAATTGTGGAAGAATAAATTAAGTTATGGTCTATGTCAGGCTTCACTTCAATTAGTTCCTCTTTATTTTAAGTAATTTATTTAAATTATTACAAAAAGCAATAAATATATCTGCCTAAAATATTTAAAGATTAATGGTACTGATCTGAAAGCTTGGAATAAGTACCAGTTTTGTGTCTTTTCCTCTTTATAGCAATTCCTAAAGTAAGACTGGACACCATTTTCATTTGTGGAGTGGATGAGATGAGTACCCAGGACATCTTTGCCTATTTCAAAGAGTATCCTCCTGCTCATATTGAGTGGCTAGACGACACCTCCTGTAAGTAAACAGAGAATTTGTAATTCTTACTCTTTGTTTTAAAACCTGATCACAGTTTTCAGTATCACTAAAGGGAAAAAGGTCTAAAATCATGTGCCACTTCCATCTTGACATAAATAATATCTCTGAGAGAGGGTGATTGAACTGTGCAGTTGGGCAGGTCGGGATGGTTTTATGTGGAGGAGGAGATTTGTTGCCAGATTTGTGTTGTGCGTGCTCCAGGAGAAATGGGTGGGTGGAAGGAGGTGGCAGCTGGGTGTGATTTCCAGAGATTGGAAAAGGAATGTGGGTACACGGGGTAAGGGCTGTTCTGGGGAATGAGATCAGCAAGTTGGGGAGTTGGGCTTTCCTCGCTGACACTGAAGGCTGCAGAAGAGCTTTTTGCTACAGCTGGCTGCAGGATGGTGGTACTGGAACACTCTGGGATTGCCATTGTGGCTACAAACCTCGTGTCTGAAATAAAGAAAAAGAAATAGGAGCCAGTGCAGGTTTTCCAAATAGCTGGCAACCTATTGAGAAGCATGGCTAAAAGCTGAGAATCAGCTTCATTCTCTTGGAGTGACCCTGAAGAAATTCTGTTCCGGGGCAAGACAAGATAGATGGTATTCTACAAAATACTGGTGACCTTGAAGTCACTGTATGTGACAGCTTGAAGTACTGGCACAAGCTGATAGAAAATGTGAAACCCAGTGAGCCCTGGGTGGATAATTACAGTACAGAGCTGTGGGATGGGCCTGTGCTGATGCTTGAGCTTGGAAATGCACAGCTTTATCTGAGGCTTCACTTCTAGGGTTGTCTGTTTTCTTAAATGCTACGTGAGTAAGTTCATGTGAAAATTAAGGCTTCAGGTTGTAACAATACCCAGTTCTAGTTACTGCTCCACCTCTGTTTTAATGGCGAGTTCTCCTGCTGTGCCTGAGTTACCATGTCAGCTACATTCGGTGAAAAGATCAAGGAAAAGCTTTTCCTTTTCAGCACAGATTTGCATCATGGCAAAACCTTCAGTGTTCCCAACTGAATTACATCTCAAGGTGACTTAGTGCAGAGGTGGATTTAGTGTTCTGTGTTTCAAACTGATGAACGTGAAATGATGAAGGGTTTGGAAATTTGGAGATGGGAAGATGAAGCAGACTGAAAAAAACCCAGATTTGTTAACCAATCATTGAAGTTAATATCTGGGTGTTCTTCACCTTGTAATTCTTGTCTGTTGGAATAATTTTAGAGAGATTCTCTTATTTTGGGTCACTGTACAGTTTTTTTAATATCTGAATCCATTCTGCTTAACAGCAGAATAGTCATTTGTTGCTGGATTTGTACCAAGTGCAGAAAGCTTTTGTTCAAATCCTGTTTCTAAACAGTTTTAGATTTTAATTTTAATAGTTTTAGTTTAAATTCTTTCAATTTAAATGTTCACAAAATGCTTTTAATTGGCCTAGTAAGTTATATTTTAGTACCATCTGCTGATACTTAAGGCACATCCTGAATGATATTGTGAACCTGTGTACTCTAGAATCTGTGCAATCTCCTCTTTCCCCCTCTTTTCCTGCTTTTTGGAAAAGATTAACAGAATTCTGCAGTAAAGTCCAAGGTTCTGTTAAGCTGTCAAAGGGGAAAAAGACCCAGGCTTTGTTCCTGCCCCCTGCAGCTCCTTTAATCCTAAAATGTTTGTGTGGGAACACATGGATCCACTGCCCCCGATCCAGTGCCCTGATTTGTTGTTTTCAGGCAGCCTCTCACATCTCCAGTTGTGCATTTCAGTGATGTTGGGGTTTCAGCCAGCTCTTGTGTTTTGTAATAAGCTGGAAACTGTGTCCTCCAGTTTAGCAGGTGTGTTAGAGAATATGACTCTGCCTGCAAGAGATCTGATGGCTTTTCTGTCATTTCTGGGTTTTTGTAATTAATTAATTTCCTTCCAGCAAGGCAGGAGAGATGTGGCTGCTCGATGACACCAACTGCATTTGGGTTTTGTTTCCATTTGTCCCAGGTAACGTGGTCTGGCTTGATGAAGTGACAGCAACACGGGCTCTAATAAATATGAGTTCCCTGCCTGAGCAGGAGAAAACAAAGAGCAGAGAAAACAATAAGGAGAAGACAGCTGAAAAAACCAAGAAAGGTAGATTGAGATATGCAAATAACAGCCATCATCTCATTAAATCAATGAAACTTTAAACTTGTGCTGGGGTATTGCATAACCTAAATTACTGAAGGAGCTTCTATCATATAGTTGCAGGTAAATGTATTCTGCCACTTTAAAAAAGGCTTTCATCTTGGAAACCTTTTGAAGAAGCTGCTTCTTAAAAGGTGGGTTGGAGCTAGACCAAAAGCAGTAATTCAGTCGATACTAAACGTGTTAGATGAGGGTGGTACTGAGAGCTGGTATTTATAGTGGGACATGTGCACAGAAATAGCTCTGTGTGATGTGCCTACAAAGGCAGGCAAAGCAGGGAAAAAACAGGTGTGAGAAAATGGCCTATTTTTGAAATACCACAGCTAATTCCCTTTTTGATGCACCACCATCCTTCGAGCGTGTCCCTCACAGCAGCGTGACAGTGCATCACTTCAGCAGGGTGGGTATCAGCTCTAAATTTGGCTGTTAGCCTTTTAAATGAGAAGGTTGCTTATAAAAGGGCAGAGCAGCAAAAGTACATCTCAGTGTCGTGATCAGCCTGGTATCTGACAGCCTTGGTTGTAAATTTATTTTCATTTTCTGTGGGGAAGTTTAAAAGCAGCATTTTGCTACCTGAGGACAGATTTGCTCTTAGGCTGCTGTGAGCGCTGTGGTTGGAGGTGCTCTTATCAGATGATACAGAGGAAAAAGAAAAAAAAAAGTGATGTTTATTAACCTTTCCATAGGTTTGCTTAAAAGTGCTGTGTATGACTTAAATGTTAGATATCTGCAGTGCTTCCAAAAGCCTTTCTGAGAAATTTGGCGTTTAAGGCTTTGTTAAACTTTGGATTTTTCTAATTCACCCCCTTTTCCTCCACAAAGCAGCGGCTCCTCCACCATCCACATGACTTTAATTTTGGCTAAATGTTGATAGAGCTTCAAGTAAGACTCGTTATGAAATTTTTGGAGATTAGGGCCATTGCTTAAATGGAGCATAAACATAGATATTTAATCCTGCTTGCTATGAATTGCATATTATATTATCATTACACCCCATCTGAAAATAAGAGCTGTCATCTGAATTACTCCCGTTCCTCTGGAAAAGTGGGCTATTAGAGAAAGCACAGACTGTTCAATTACATCCCAAGGTGTCAGATCCATACAGATACCCTGGAGTCAGCTGGCTTGGTTACATTCCTTTTTTTAGACAGGAATTTCAGGGCTGTTTAGACATTTAGTGAAGCAAAAAACTGCTGTGTGCTATGAAAAACTTCTGATTTGTGAGGGAGAAAAATGCATGAACACTCTCCTTGATGGAAATTAATTGTTCTGGTTTGATTTTGGGTAATTTGTTTACTTAAATTCTCTCTTTGGTTTCAGTTTGGTTAATTGTGCTTTATTGTTTTCACTTATGAGTATTTTCAGGGTCTTTTGAACAGCTGCCACTCTCTAGTTTAAGTTTTAGAGTCTGTTGGATGAGATTTAAGATAAAGAACTCTGAAATATAAAAGAGAGGGTTTTTTAATCTTAGGCCTATGAAGTACTTCAAGATCTTTGCAAATGATATTGGCATATCACACTTCACAGCTGTCCACAGCCATTACTTTTTTACAATATTTTATTTCTTGGGGGCTATGGGAAAAAAAAAATCAGCATGAATTTTCTTACATTGAGCTAAAAAGAACTGAAAAATCAAAGCAGCTCAGAATTTTAGCAGTTCTGGAAGCGTGCACCTCTATTTTAGTTATTGCACAGCAAAATTAAGTCACTAAGGTTGTTTTTTTTTTCCTTTTTACTGCTATCTGGCAAAGCTTTTGATTAATAATCTTGTTTACACTGTCAGTATTGGATATTTGTAGACATTTGGAAAGGAGATGGAAGGAAAGGCTTCAATGAGCCTTTAAGTGCCTTGGCCTTGCTGATCTCTGACTCTGAACACACTCAATCCTGACAGGCAGTGCAGTTTCATTTGCTTTCAAAGAATTCAATTAATGATGCACACGTGCTGCTGCAGGCACAGAGCTCTGGATTTCACTGTGCTCCACTTTTCCATAAGCATTCACTGCTTTGATTATTCCCTAGGCTGCTCAGGAGAAAGGAAAACACCTTCAGGCTGATCTCAGACAATGTAGGTAATCAGAAATGAAATGAGGCTGACACACTAAAATGGAGCTTGGTTGTTTTTTGTTTCTTTTTCTTTTTCCCCCAATTATTTTCCTTAGAAAAACAGGAGGAAAGCTCTGATGATGAGACAGAAGAAGGCGAGGTTGAGGATGACAATCCCAGTGATGTGGAGGTCAGTACAGAGGGGAAGTGGAAACTCTGCTGTGGAAGTTTTGCTCTGGCTGCTGTGAAGTTTTCACAGCACTTTAGGTGTCTGTTTGCAAGTCACAGTTTAATTATCCAAATAAATTAGGTGGGGAGCGAGAGGGAGTGCAGGTGGTGATAATCCAAATGTAAAGTGTTTTGTGAAAATAGATTTTGGAGAGTTTAAGAGTGAGCCTGGCTTCTCTTTTCTGCTGAGGGGAGGCAATGAAAGAACAATAATGGAAGGCAATGACCTTTCAGCAGGAAAAGTGCTTAGAGCCCAATGGGATTTAGGCTGCCCGTGGATCTGTGGGAATCAGCACCCACAGTGATGACCTGGCAGCAATTTAATCTTCACTGGCTGAGGGTATAATAGGTGTGATTAGCATTTCCTTTAGCAATGGCTCAATGAACACTGCTACATCATGGAAGTCTGAATTTGAGTTTCTATAAAGCAGCCATAAATGAAAAAGAAAGGTTTTTAATCATCGTGTGAGGGCATGAGAACCTGTTAATAAAATCACTTAGATATGAAACAGGAAAAAAAAAAATCAGTGTCCATGTTGTGCTATTTATTTTGTGTATTTCAGTCCGTAATATGGAGTCATTTGACAATGACTGGATTTAATAACCTGACTTAATGTTATGGAACAAGAGAAGGATATATTTTAAATTTTCAGGGCAATTTGCATTAAAAATTAACGTCAGCTTGTCAGAAGAAAAAAAAAAAGCAGAGTTCACTTGAACATCATTTGAAAAGTGACTTTCTTCATAATCACTTGATTGCTTCTCTGCAAGCAACCCATTTTTGTTCAGCAGTCATTTGATTTTTGAGTCCAAACTGCCTTTTTTGCCCCCCAAGTTGGATGCCCTCTCCCAAGTAGAAGAGGATTCCCTCCTGCGTAATGACCTCCGCCCTGCCAATAAACTGGCTAAAGGAAACAAGCTCTTCATGAGATTTGCTACTAAAGGTAAATGAGCCCCTTAACAAGCACCCCCAATTCGTTGCTTGTTTTTTAGTGGACTTATTAATGACTCAAAAGCCTACTTCTTATTTCAAAGTGGCTGGGGTTTTTTTTTTTCTAATTGTTAGATGTTGAGGTTTTGTCACAAATCTGTATTTCTTGTGTCAATTATATCCAGTTCGAGTTGTGTGAAAATTCTTGTACCTGGAAATTGTATCTTGGGCATTCTCCCCAGTTCCATGGGATAGGTTTTGTGATGCCTTTTGCCAGAAGTAAATTCCAGGTTTTAGAAATACAGATATTACTTGAGATGCCAGTGAGGGACTAGTAAAAATTATTGCTAAATCCTAATTTTATTTATGAATAAAAATGAAAATCCATATAATTTCTGGGCCATTCAGGAAGTGGCACATTCATAAAGAAAAGAAAGGTGATGAGGGAGGTGAGTGGAAACTCCAGCAGTGAGAGGGGGATGTAATGCCCTGTTAAGCTGATCTGTAAAAACCCAGTCTGCCTGGAATTAAGTTTCTAGACACAAAGCTGGGGTGGTAGGATAAATTCCAGAGGTGTAAGCAAAATTGAATCCCTCACTGGGGAGGGTGAAGTAATTTTGATTTTAAGGCACACTCAGTCTCACTCTCTGTCTTTGGATGGTTATTTATTTTTATGCTGTGCTGTAAGTTGTACTCTGAGAGGGGAAAAATTCTTATAATTTATGGTTTTTTGTAGATGACAAGAAGGAGCTGGGAGCTGCAAGGAGAAGCCAGTATTACATGAAGTATGGCAATCCAAATTATGGAGGCATGAAAGGAATTCTTAGCAATTCTTGGTGAGTGTTGGACAGAGGAATTGGAACATTGCAGGTAATTGGACAAGCTAATGTAAAACTGTTTTAATTTATGGATTTTTCCGTTTAGTTTATGTAGATGCTTCAGTGTAAATAATTTTTTTTTTGCAATGAATTATAAGGAGAGAATTTTCTCACGAAAATAAAGTTTATATTCAAACCAGCCCTGACATAAATATGTGTTTGCTGTTAAAGCAGGTGATAATTGCATCTCCTTCACCCAGGATTTAGGGCTTAATGGATGAGCCATAATTCCTGTGGCAGGAATGTCATCCTCGCTCTGGTTTTTCAGGAAGAGGAGGTACCACTCCCGGCGGATCCATCGGGATGTGATCAAGAAGAGGACTCTGATTGGGGACGATGTGGGCCTGACTCCTCCCTATAAACACCGGCACTCAGGTACTGGGGACACTGGCACAGCCCTCTGGGGACACTGGCACACCGAGGGCTGGCCACCACCTGCATCCTCCCCAATCCCATGCCCCGGGTGGAAGCTTTCTTAGAAACATAAATCTTGAGTCTCATTTTAAGAGTTTACAGGAAGTTCCTGAAGTGGAAGCTCCGTTCTGTTCGTTTCTTCCCAAAATAGCCGCTGCTTTTTATGTGATGTTTTCCTTTTCCAAATTTAGGGCATGGGGAGTGTGTTATCAAAGGCCAAAAGAAGGGGTGGATGACTTCTTCAGCCTTCTTGGCTATTTGTCATACTTGCTAAGTCAATCCTCCCAGTCTCTAAAAAGCAATCTCTAAATGTAGAAAAATAGAGGTGAGAAAATTCTATTAATTAGGCTTGAATATCTTCATCTGCTGCCTAAGGTAGAAAAATAATGGATGTGAAAATCTGACATGAGACAAGTAGAGTGTGATCGGCCTGTTAAAAATACAGCCACAGGTGTGTCAAACCTCATGGAAGATTTTCCATGTTGGTCACGTAGTGCTGTGTCTGAAGAGATGTCTGACTGCTGGTGGTGACTGCATTGAAATTTTTTCTATTTAAATCAGTGCCTGTGATAAATTCATAACAATGGCACTTGTGTTCGTTTTGGCACTGCTGCTTGCAGGACTTGAAAGGATTTCTGCAGAGCCAGCAGCTGGCACATTAAGGCCTGTAGGATCCTGGGAATTGTGCTTAGCTCAGGAAGGAAGAACTGCACCTTCTACAAGAGCCAGTTGTGCTTTAATTACTCTCTGCAGCTTTGTGCTTGGCCAGGCCTGTGAGGGAGTGAACACCAGGGACATTTTGTCCTTGTGGCGGTTTTATTCCACTTAAAATATTTGGCAAAATGTTCCCTCTCTTTAAGAAGAGAGGACTAAAAGAACTACAGACTCACCTATAGGAGATCATTCCTTACAGTGAGGGGATTTTCTTTCTGGTCTGGTTTTCAAGTGCTCTCTAGAGATGCTAAAATTCACTCGATCAGAACGAGTTGGTTTTGCTGCAGGCTTGGTAAACGTTCCTGAAGAGCCCATTGAGGAGGAAGAGGAGGAGGAGGAGGATCAGGACATGGATGAAGATGACAGAGTGGTGGTGGAGTACCGGGATGAGCTGCAGGCTTTCAAGCAGTCGCGGGAGCGCAGCGCCGCGAGGAGATCCAGCGCCAGCGCCTCTGACTCGGATGAGATGGACTATGACCTGGAACTGAAAATGATTTCCACCCCCTCGCCCAAAAAAAGCATGAAGATGACCATGTATGCAGATGAGGTGGAGTCGCAGCTGAAAAATATTAGGTAAAAGTTTCTTAGTCTTTAAAAGCAGCAGTGAAGAGACATTTCCTGGTTTTAGGGACGGAGCTGTCGAAGACAAACCTGAAACTGTTTTTCAGATCTTAACATAATTTTGTAGTAGATATTCTAACAAGAAATGCAGTAGCTAGGCTTTAATAGAATTAATATTTTTATACAGCCATTTCTGCAGATCTATCCTTGCTTATTAATAATAGTGAAACTCAAAGTAGAATCAAGAGAAATTTATGCAAACAACCGCAATGAACAGGGAAAAATAACTCCTTTCTGTATTTTCTTTGCTCCTTGCTCTTTATCTCAGAAAAATAACCCTCAATTATTGATGCTAAAAGCAATTGGTGTTCATTATGGGCCTACTAACCAAAGTTGTATATATTGTAGATGAATAAAATAACTTAAACATGTGTCCCTTCAGTAGGGTGGTTATACTCATTATAATGTCAGCAGCTTTGAGGCTGCCTTGAAATGGATACTGAGATATTAACACAATTATTGTTACATTTAGGATTCCAGCTTGAACAGCTTCTAAGCATTGTTTTTACTTCTTTTTCTCAGCAGAGAAATCTTGATATTATTTTCTGTGATGTAATAATTTTATACTAGATTGAATTTTATTTAGAGGACATCAAATCCATGATTTTTTAAATTTTTTTTTAGGAATTCCATGCGAGCAGATAGCATAGCCACCAGCAACATCAAAAACAGGATTGGCAGCAAAGGATCCTTGGAGAAAGTTGCAGACGTGAGGCTCCTGTTGGAAGAGAAACGTCAGAATAACTCTGGGCCACGGCAGCCGAACAGCACTGTCAAATCAGGTAATTTTATCACCCATTGCTGGGCAGAATTGTCACTAAAATGTATTTATTTCACACCCGTGCTCCACTGCAGATAAACTCTGTATTCACACACAGTTTGTCCTCACCAAGAGATTGAGCTGGGAATTGCTTTGGGGAAAAAAATCAAGTACACTTTAGTGAAAGCTTTTGTAGTGATGTTGATTTCCATCCATTTTCTTTGCCTGTGCCAGTTTCCCCCCACCTGGTTCCCTCCTTGAGGCAGAGATTCTGTGCAGCTGAGGAACTGCACATGGGGAAGGTCATGCACAGGATCAGTTGTGAAACACTGACTACACTTAAATATACACATAAATACATATAAAAATGTGTATTGCATGAATATGGGTGGTTTTGCATTTGGCAGGATATATTTCTGAGTTTAAATAACTTATTTCTTTGTTTTACACCTCCATAATTTTAGCTGCTTCTGACATATGTAATATTGTCTGACTGCTAAGTGAAAAGTACCTTTTTGTATCAATAAAATGTTAAAATTATCTTTGCATATTTTATCCCTCCTGCACATTTTGGGCCTCTGACAAGTTGACACATATCCTGAAATTCCCTTTGCCTTCATATTTTTGTCTGGAGCCCCTGTGAGATTGGAAACATCCAGCTAAGCCAGGCAAACATCAGAATACAAAATTCACATCAAGGGTTAAGTATCAATATCTTTGAGATTCCTTTTCTTTTATTCTGCCAAATACTAAGCAATGGTAGAATTCTAATTCAAGGTATCTGTTACCTGAAAAGAATTGTTGAAGGCAGGCCAGTTTTTATGGAATTTTACTTCCTGCTGGATATTAATTAACACACTCTGCTGCTACACCAGAAAGGCAGCAGGCTATAACTTAGGTTTTTATCTTTTGGACAGAGCACAGTTTGCAACATGAAATGTCAAATTTATTGCCAAAACTGAAGTGAAATCTGGATAAGTTATATTGCAGAAATTGCCAGGAAATCTGAGCATGAGAGACTTAAGTGAAGAAACTAAAGAAAAGATAAAATCAGAGAATCTGTCTAGTTTCACTAGTGAATGATCATAAACTGAGCTGGCAGAGGCAGAGTAAATGCAACGGGATTATTTTTTTTGTCATTTTAATCACTGCAAATATCCCCAGATGTGAGGCAGAGACTGGGGAAAAGGCCACACTCTCCAGAGATCAAAGCTCCAAGCAGCACCTGTGCTCCTCGTCGAGAACCAATCTCAGATGTGCACAGCAGGCTGGGAATCCCCAAACAAGACGTAAAAGGCCTCTACTCTGACACCAGAGAGAAGAAATCAGGTGAGTTCTGTGCAGAAAATGTTCTGCTGCAGTTCCTTTGGCTGGGGAGTCTAAGAGAAATTCCAGCAGGAAGCTGTGAAGGGGTGAAGCTGAATGAAATCAGGACAAACTAGCAAATGTTTGTTCAGAGCTTTGCAATCTAAATACGTGTAGGGAGGAGCTGGGGGGTTTGGGGAGCAGTATTTTTATGGAGATCAAGGACTGCTTCCAGACTCTGGGCACCAAAACAAGAGTCAGGAATGCAGGGGCACTTCAGGTGTGAATTAAACATCCTCTGCAAATGGGGAACCATGAACAAGGCTGCCCTGAGCCTCCTGCAGCTTAATTTCAATTACTCTTCAAAGCATTATCAGTTCCATGCTAAATATTAAGGTGGGATGAATATGAAGGGTTTGAAGAGTTGCAGGGAGTTTCAGAATTGGTTCCTTGACTTCTTCCTCTCAGTCTTGTTTAATTTTTTTTTAATGTTTGTTTTTTCATTTGCTTAGGTAATTTATGGACCAGATTGGGGTCTGCTCCGAAGACACAGGAAAAGACTCCAGAGAAAGCTGAAAACTCTGTGGCATCTCCAGAGGAAGACGACTCTGAGTTGCAGAGAGTTTGGGGTGCTCTCATTAAGGAAAAAGAACAGTCCAGGCAAAAAAAGAGTCGCTTGGATCATTTACCCTCCCTACAGATCGAGATCAGCCGGGAAAGCAGCTCTGGCTCGGACTCTGAATCGTGACTGGTTTCACAGCCTGGTGGTCACTCCTGCTGCAGCGTGGCAGGATCCCCTCTGCCCTAAAGCTGGACACTGGCAAAGACTCTGCAGTGAAGGTTCCAGAGGTGTCTCTGTTCCTTTTCTACAACAAGAGAGGCATAAACCACTTGAAACCTAAAGCAAAGACGTTTGTCTGGAGTCTGTGGCTGGCCCTGTGCTCTGTAGGGCATTGTCATCTCTGTTTATGACAGCAAACCTGTAGTGAATTGTAGCAAAACATTTTCTCCCCCGAGCTTTGAACTTAAAAGATGAGGCAGAAATGCTCTGTATTTTTAAGGAGACCTTTTCTGTTGTTGATATTTTTCATCATGGAGGTTTTTAACAAAATGTTTTACACACTTCATCCAAAGAACGGGGCATTTCATGATCCAGATCATTGCCTTGCCCTTCTGGCTCTTACCAGCACTTTTCCTTTCCTCTTGAAGTAATAACAATGAAGCTTCCTGGGTGGGCAGCCAGCAAGGATAAAGCGTGAAGGGATTGATTGTCACATTCCCTTCCTCCAACACACTGAATGTAAACCCAAGTTACACATTTTATTACTGTTAAATTCCGTGTAGTTATCCCAGTGGCACCACCAGAATCCAAGGAATCCTGCTCATTTCTTTTGGAGATGCCACGTTCTGCTGTAGCAGGGATTGAGTTGTTCAGGACTGCCAAGTTGGATGTTTGGCAACTGTGTAAATCCCTGAGGGTTTGGGGTGGGTTTTTTTTGCTGTTGTTCCACGAGGAGAGATTATATTCCTGTCATTGCACCTGGATGATGTCCTGAAGCAATCCAACAGCTGGAAAGCATTTTTATATTTGTGAGAATCTTGCTGTTGGCCACGGTGAGAGCTCTGGTGGTGTTCTCTGTGCTGTTCTCTAGCTATATAGAAGTGAAAGAGAAAAGGCAAACTTTAGGATCACTGTCTCCTGTCAATATTTTGGATGTTTTTTCCTGTGTAGTACACGTGGATGTGGACATGGGTGACGTGTTCCATTCAGCTTTTCTACCTGCACATTTTCACCCCTCCCAGGCTAGGACAAGGGTTTGATCACTGTGCAACTGCTCTTTTTCTTCATGTTGCCAGTAATTCTGAGTGAGGACTGATGCAGCACATCATTCAGGTAAACAACAGGTAGCAAAACCATTTTTAATCGTCTGAAATCTGTCTGCATTGTCCCTGTTCCTTGGTTCTGTCAGTCCAAAATATCTGTGAACTTCTCTTCCCCATTTCTGCTTTTTAACAAGCAGATTTTTTCCTTTTTTTTTTTTTCCCCCCCTGTTTTTGTACTAAGTTGAAGTAGGTTTGAGGTTTCAGCAAGGAATCTGCAAAATTAACTTTTCTTATGCTTTATGATGTGTGAGGACAGCAGCATGTAAAATGAAAGGTCAAATGACAGGCACAGCGACTGGAGGGGCAATCTGGGGCCTGACCAGGCTTCAAGCCTTACTCTTTCCTTGTTTTGTGACATTCATCCTTGATTTTATATTTAATTATTGAATATATAAATGTCTCATAAAAGTACTGTTGAGAGAAACGCCTGCAATGTCTGATCACTGTAATAACTCATTTTAAATGTGTGCTTTCATTGATACCCTCTCCCCAAGCTTTCCCAGAGAATCACACCCATCTCCCCAGATCCTGATAAAATTTATTTCACTCGTGTCTTTTTGCCAGTAAACTTTTGTGTTGTGTCAGTGCTTTTGAATCCACTGGGACCTTTCCTTTACCTGAAAGGAATCAACCACCTCACCCACCAAAGCTCCTAGATTATTGGGCACCCTTGGGTGGGGTTTCCATGTCAGTATTCCTAATTTAAAGCTGCTGAAGGATGAACTAATGGGAATAGAAGATCTGAAAGATCTGAGCTGATGGATGTGTGAAATCAGTCCCGTGTTTCAGGAAAAGGCATCCTTAACTCTGCTTCTGCCTTCCAGCTTGTCAGAAATACGCCTTAAAAATTCCCCCACGCTGGTCAGTTTTGTGGGTTTGGGGTTTTTTTTGGGGGGGTTACGTGTGATACTGAGCCCGCAGGAACTTAGCTGCAAGAAAAATCGAGGTTTATTGTTTAAGGGACCCCTAGAAGGGGTTTGGTAATTCAGTGTGCCTGGTTTTGCTTTTTTATGATGTACACAGAAGCCTTGAAGTGTGCTGGTACCAGGAATTCTTTCCAGCTTTGGGCTTCCTTAGTTCCCTGAGCAAGAGCTGCTGGGATTTGGTAATGAAAAATGAACTCTGAATTTTAAGTCAATGCTTTTTCCTCAACGTTTTAACTTCTATTTATTTGATTGAGAGATTGCAAAAGAGAATTCTGTTCCGAGTCCCCTTCTCTTTGCTTCCTGCTGTTTAGGCCTTAGCTAATGTCTTCCTGATTTTTTACTCCCCTCCCAAGTATCATCACCTACAACAATTTGATTCAGAAACTGATGTTCGACAGGGAGACAGGGGACCTGTGTATTTCACTAAAATGTGTTTATGTTGAAAATGGCAAAGAATGAGAATATTTGCTTTGGCTCTTGCTGGAGGATCTCTGCCTCAGAGGAAAAACTGAATTTTAGGTGATTTGGTAACCGCACCACACTCGTCATTTTTGTAGGAAGCTTTTGCTGGAAAATGTTGGATTTTTGATCATTAATTCTTCAGGCTGAACGCGAAGTGTTGAGGGTGGAATTTTAAAGCAAATGTTGCTTTGTGTTTCTTTTTTAAAACGATGGATTTAAAAGGAAAAAGCAACCAAACCACCCCGATTTTCAGTTCAAGATGACGAGACGTGAAAAGAATGAAACTTCTATTTTAAAACAGCTGTTCTGTTCTCAATAAAAGCGGCCTGAAATCGCTCCGACCTCTCCACTTTTCCTGGAAAACGCAGAACCCAGGGCAGGGCCGGTGCTCCTTGGGGTGAGGCGGGGGTCTCTGCCCGAGGCTGCGGCCTCTCCCTGCCTTGAGGTGATGCCTAAACCCGGGTTTTGTTCTTTATTCGGGGAGGGTTCGGAGCGATCCGTGGGCTCCGCTCCCGGAGGGAACGGGGAGGAAATGGCAGCGCCGGCGCCCCCCGCCTGTGGAGCAGTGGCACCGCCCGCCCCCCCGCGGGGTGGTACGGCCCGAGCCTTTATAAGCGGCCGCCCAGGCGGATCGCGCCCTTTTCGTCCCGTGCCCTTGNACCATTGGAGCGGCGGGGGCGGCCTCGTCCCCTCATGGCCCTCGTTCCCCTCACGGCGCCGTGGGGGCGGCAGCGCCGCTCGGGCTGTGCAAAGCCTCCCCGGTAAGTGGGCAGGGCTCGGCCGGGCCGGGCCGTGTGTGGGTGGGGGATCGGCCTTGCCCGGGGCTCCGTGAGGGCCCTGCGGGTATCGCTGCTGTGGGGAGTGCTCGCCATCCAGCGCCGTCCGTGCGGTTTTTATGGCCCTGCAGTCGCACAAACCAGCAGTTTAATCCCTTTTTTGATTTTTCGGTGTGCCAGAGCCATTCTGTGTAATTAAAAATCACACCTACGGCGCTATGGAGGGTTTGCGATTTCAGTTGGAAATTTTCCCCGCTGGTAACTGCAGGTTTGACAGCTGCATTCTTCTACTGCTTTAAGTTTACATAGTTCTAAATTTCCTGATTCCAAATTATTTCGAGAAGATTGCTGACTACTGATAGCTGTCAGTGATTCATATCAACATAAACACGCGTGGAAGCGCAGGCAGAGTTGGTCGTGAGGGTCTGGTTTTGTTCTTATTTTCCCCTGTATAAACCTACTTCATACTGCTGAAAAGTACTCTAGTAACACTTCTCTTGCTTTTACTCCCACAGCAGAAAGATGCCTTGAAGTAAAGAGTAAGTTCAAGTTTTTTTTATTTCTATATATTTAGCCGTGTAAAGTTGTTACAAGACTCCAGGCCTTTACGAGTCAGAGATAACCTGAGATTTTAAGTTAAATAAAAGCACAGTAAAACTGATTTTGTCTGCACATGAGAGTTAATGCTTCACACAGAGGGCAGATGGTACAACTGTTCGAGATAAGAGCTAGTGCTTAGAGTGGTGAATTAGAGGAGTTAATTAGCAGCTGTTGATGATGATAACCCTGAATAGGAAGTGCCGTCAGATGCGAGAACTGACGATACCCTGATTCTGGTCTGAAATGCAGCTACACACAGGGGCTTAAACCTGGAAATTGATCCTCTAGAAGGCCACCAGTCAGCTGGCTCTCCACGAAAACCCCTCACCTTGGTGTCCCTGTGTTTGCACTTCCCCTGCAGAGCCCGGCCTTTGCACCTGGATGTGACACAGGAGGGCTGGGGAGGTGGCCCTGGTGTGCAGGTGAGTGATGGGTTTCAGTGCACAGAGCTCTGTACCGGGTGAAAGGTCAGCTTGCAATGGGGTTTGTAGGATATAAAGGGCTTGAGATGAGTGTTTGAGCTTTAATCCGCGTTCCTTCGGGTTTTTAATGCTGGTCGTTGTTTCCTGGTTGATGCAGGTAGAGCCTGCAGGTCCCTGCTGCCTCTTGGTGTCCAGGCGTGGATGTGACAGCTCTGCCCGTGTCCTGTGGAGGGCACTGAGACAGCAGGAGAAGCTGCTGGGTGAGTTTAATATTTATTAATTATTAATATTTATTGTGCTCTTAGCTGAACATGGCGGGATGGCTTTTGGCCTGCAGTCTCAAAAATGTTTTTGCTCTAAATGTATCGCTAATAAAATTGTAGACCAAAAAAAAACCAACCAAAAACTTGGACTAAAATAGAGGCAGTAAGTGTGCAAGAGCACAGCGTTCCTGCACAGGAGAGAAAGGGATAAAGGTCCTGATTCTGCCACAAATGTAGCCACTTCTTCCTGTGATATCATGTGATGAAACTAACCCAAACTTGCTGGAATTACCGGCAGATTGACTGGTGGTGAGCAAAAGGTTTTCTGATGATATCTCTCACTCATTCACAAATCCCTCGTTGGTGATTAAGGCTGGTTAAGACCTCACCCTGCTCCTGTGTTCCAGGTGGAGCTGCTGGAAACATCTCTGAGGCACAAGGACTCCGACAGAACACCTGAGCTCCAGGATTTTGTGTAGACACATCAATTTTTTCTGCCTGTTACAAAGTGGTAACAGCTAAAGTGTTTTATTACATGTACATTAAAGTGTTTTTTTTTTTAAAAATGCTGTGTTTTGTCGCTTCACTGCGTTAAGGAATGACTTTGCATTCTGCAGCATGTTTCTAATAAACACACACCAGGCACTCCAGTAATTTGCTGTAAAACGGTGAAGATGCACCCAGACTGCAGAGTGTTTACTGCAGATAATGCCAGTGGGGTTTAGTGTGGTAATTAGAGTTTAAACCAGACACCAAGAGTGTAATTACTGCAGAGATCAGCCCTTAAATACTCCGACAGCCAGAGCAGCAAATGCAGCTGCATCTGTGGCTTGTTTCAGGGCTTGCTCTTTGTCTTTTTTATCTCAAACTTGAATTTAAAGCCTCCTAAAGAGGCAAAGTTCAAGGGTAAGGGGGAAATCTTGGGAACTTGGAGATGCTTAAACAAGTTAAAACCCAGCATTTGAGGCCAAAACTCCCAATTAGCCTAATTATGTCAGGATATAACACTTGAGTACTCCTGAACATCCAAGCTGATGGTGCTGAGCCCTCTGCCTGCTTGATGTCAGCAAGTGGAAGATACTGGGTGCTTTCTGTAAAATTTAATTAATGATTAATTCCTCCTCAGCCCGTGGTCCCTCTGCCAAGGGGAGATCACAATGTTCAGTGCGCAGCTCCAAGTGGGAGAGCTTGGGCTTGGTGCTGACTTCCTTGTGGAGTTCAGGTGAAGGTTTGAACAGTTTAAAAGTTTTGGTTTTTGACTGAAAATGCTGTGAGTTGGCGCTGCTCGTGTGGCATCACAGGGCAGTGTCCCTGTCCCTCCAGAAGCATTATCTGTGCCATCCGTGGTATAAATTGCATTAAATGTAGAATTTCAGGAATTCCTTTTAAAGTGTTATTCAGAAAAACAGGCTTTTCATGTTTTTCAGAGAAATCTGGTTCTACAACGTGCAGGTAAATTAATGTGGATTTTTTTTTCCCCCCCAGAATTATTACTGTAATACATCCAGGGCTTAATAAAAACATTCAGCCTGGGCAATGGAGGAGGTCAAACATGTTTGGAATTAATTAGTTGCTCTTTATCTGAAAGGATTCCAGCAGTATGAAGAACAGGTTACTCCACTATTTAATTAACATTTGAAGTTACATTCTGTTCCCAGTGTTAAACAAAACTATTTTTCCCTGATTTTAAGAGCTTGTGTATTAGAACATGTTGACATTTATTACAACATGCACTGGGAATAAAAATGGATTTAAAGCTCTCAAAAAGCACAAGCCACCCACTTTTTTTAAAAATGTGAATCTGCAGACCGTGGAGGTGAAAGCAGCCACATGCCCCCAGCAAACAGAAATCATCAAATTGTTAAATGAGCTGTTAAATTTGCTCAAAGAAGGTTTGTTGCAATTTGTTTTCTAATTCTCGCCTTCTAGTGTCAGAACTCTCTCATTAAAGCAGAGCAAAGTTGATCTGGGAAAACCTGGATATTGAATTTATCTGGGTTTACTGAGGGTGGTATCTTGGAGATAAGTATTCATGAAATGAGTTTCATTTAGCATCACTTGTTTATCGTTCTAATCAAAACCAAAGTTCCTCAGCAGGGATCCTCTAACAGGCTGGGGTTTTTGCTGGGATTAATGAATGGAAAATTGTTATTTCTGTTAGAAAATGGTGCCTTTCAAACAAAACAAGTGTCCTCGACATTTTACTGGGATCTTCCAGGGGAGCACAGATAATTTCATGGTGCTTGAGGGGAGGGGAAATAAAACCACTCTGTTTTGATTACATTTGGAGCACTTAAAACTTAGTGTTGGGGAATAAACAGCAGACAAAAATCTGGTTTTAAAACACAATTATTTTGGATTTTCTAAAGGTTTAAAAAGAACAGTTGGCAGGAATCCCTTTGGCACTCAACAGCAGCCAACAACCCCAGATAAATCGAAAATAGATGAAAAGATTAAAGCAGAAAGAAAATATGCAGCAAAGCAAAGAATGGCCGAGTGCCAGCTTTTAGCAATAAAGAGAGATGTCTTAAATCACTTATTTGAGAGAAAACACGGAGATTATCCCCAAAATATGTGCTGGGGAGCTGATGGAGAAGGGCTGGAATTGTGCAGCAGGAGGAGAGGGATCCAGAGGGGCAGAGCTGCCTCGCTGCTCCCTCACTGTAAATCACAAGCTTCACATTGCACATAAATGTTGGTTATCATCCTTATTTCTCGCTTTAGTATTGTAAAGCAATCACATCTACATCAGCACAAGAATAATCACTCATGCAAAGCCATAAATTACTATAATTAATACATCCCAGCTATTAATGGCAAGCTAAAGAGGAGCTCTCTCTTGGCTTGGTGGCTGCTGTTTTCAGCTGAGGCAGTTGGAGCTGTAGCTGCTTAATTAGAAGGGAGGAAGGGATATCCTGGGTCTCTGAGCTTTTCAGAATGCAATAAATCCTAAATATTGACACTTCACTCCTTTTCCCCTCAGAGCAGGAAGAAGAGCTGCTCATTTTCCAACTCTCCTTCATTTCAGAGAAGTGAGGCCCAAAGGAGCTGCTGGTTTCCAGCGAGGAATGTCGTGCAAGAAAAGCATCACAGGTTTGTTTTCTCCCAGCTAAGGAATGGCAAATGCTTTGTTTTAATTTCTGAAATACCACAGGCAGCAACTCTTGAGCTGCTCAGAGCAAAAAAATCAAAATACCCAGGGGGGTCTTCGACCTTTCTCAGGCTCAGGATGTTTCTGGCACCCCACTGACCTTGTGCTGCCAGAGCTTGAGCACATTTCACGTGTTCCTGTAAAGAAGGACAAGGTTAATGCATCATGTAATGCTCTGCTAGGACAAACATTCCCCTTCTCTGTCACTCCGTGTAATTTAGTGCCTTAATTTTACGCTTGGAATCAGTTTCGGCCCAACTGTTACGAACTGATCCTAAAACTGCTGAACGTGGTGGGGGTGGAACAGGTGGGATTTGATGTAGGGCGTGCAGGGAGGGTTTATTTAAAGAACATTGAGCATTTTCTGCTCCCGTGCCCTAATTCAAAGAGTAACATCCGTCCTGCTTCACCTCCTGACACTTGAGCCCACAAGATGGGGCAGTGACCAAGCTCAGAGCATTTGAAATACAGGAGATTTTTGCAGCCTTGAAGATCTTCTCTGAGGAAATCCGGTTTTATTGCTGGTTCCTTCCCTGTTTCTAATGAGATTTGCAACTTCCATTACTGTGTAGAGAATCCCACACACAGTGAAAATGTCAGTCTTTAATTAGCTCTTAATTAATGTTTCTTAGTGTTGGCCTAGCAAAGGCTCAGCTTTTGATGCTGTGCACACTTGCAGTCATTGTCCCAACCCCAAAGTATTCCTGGTCTGAGTGTGATGAGGAGCCAAAGGAGTTAAAATTTCTTTTGATTTAATAAAAATAAAGGATGATTTGCCCTTCATTACCTTTCCTTCCCATGCAGCTCAGGACCTGGCAGGCTGTGCCTACTCCAGATGGATTCTGAGTCAATAAACACCCCCAGCTCAGCACCTGTGTGGAACTGAAACCTGAACAAAATGCAAATGAGAAAATCACTTAGTGGAGACTGATTTCAAATCCCTGCTGTTTTAATCAAATAGAGATGTTAAAAGTTTAATCTCCAATAATGAAGACTTTTGTTTGTTGGACTCCTGTTAGTTTTTCCAAGTCAATGCTTGGATTTTTTCCCATAACAGTTTTTTTGTTGTTGTTGTTATTTGTAATGGTTTGTGGTAAAATCATTGCACAGCACAGCTGCAACACAAACTCTAAACAAATAATGATTGATGTTTCTGAAGCTGCCTATGGCTTTCTGCTGGGCTCTCCTTGGTTTTCTTTATCATTTCAATTTATTTCCCAGATTTTTGAATTGCTTTCTTGCTTGTGCTTTCCCAAATCCTGTAGGATAGTTACTCTAGGTTTGATTTTCTTGGGGTTTTTTGTGCATTCTGTGCACTTGCAAACGGCACCTAAATGTTTGTTGGGTGCTCTTCTCACGGATCAGTGGAATAGGCTTGAGGTTTAACAGCACATTAAAGACAAACTTTCAGCTAAGCCTGAGATTATCAGCCATAATAAAAAATAACAAATTCTCCTGGATAGTTGAAACTTTAATTATAAACACCTGAGTCAAGATAATATTGGTACCAATGGTAATTTGGTTATCAGCCCTTATCAGACAGCAAGTGCAGTGCTGGTGCTCAGGTGATCTGTGAGCAGCAGCTGAAATATCCAATATAAATGTTTTACATCTGTGCCTCCATCTGATAATCCTGCAGCAGTCTGCAGCGTTCCACATCCCCTCATTACAGATAAGAAAGGGGAGCTTGGAGCCGTGCTGGGAGCAGGCAGAGGATTTGGTCAGTCATTGGATGAAGCAATTTTCCTGAACTGTGTCAAATCAGGTATTTTATTTCTTTCAACCATGGCAGTAAATAAAAAATTCTTTGTGCTGAATGAAATCCAGGGGGTACCTGCTGGGAAGATGATGGGAATTGTTTCAAAGCTGGGAGCTTTGAAATGCACAGTGATGGGAAGACCCTGCACCAAGGTACCTGCACTTTGAATTTAATTTAATTTAATTTAATTTAATCTGTCCAGTCACCTCCCCACCAGCCTGTTTGCTGCTATGCTTTAGAGGAAGATGCTCTGTGCTTGCAGGAGGTGAAATAAAGCCCCAGGAAAAAAAGCAGGAGCTGCATCAAGAGCAAGGCATTTCAAAGGTGCTGCTTTTATGCTTCAAAAAAGTCTTTGGAGATGACAGCAACGACGTGGTGTCACTTGGCAACAGGTCAGAGGCTAAAGCTGAGGCAAAAAAAGGGGTTCCAGGGAGGAGAATAAGCTGAGGAATCACCAACACCACCAAAATGGTTTGAAAAATGGATGTGACACCAGGGGCAGGGGCAGCTCTGGGCTGCTGGCTGCCCCTGCCCTGGAAGTTCAGCCCATTTTGGGGGTTGGCACAGAATAAGGATGATATTTGCATTTCAGCCCCCAGCTCTGCTGTTTCCGTGCCTGTGGTGAAGGGGAGCTCTGAGCACGCAGGAAAGCACAGCTTGGGAAAATCCTGAGCTTTAGAATTCATAGCTTAACAAGCAGGGGGGTACAGTGAAGATGAAGCAAGAGAAAAAAAGGAATGGTGAAGCTCTCATCCTGGAAAGTGATGTGTAAATGCACACAGCCACAAGCAGAGGCCTCTTATTTTGCATGTTTGAAGCCTGTCCACCTCTGGGATTTTCTGCCTCTTTCTCTACAAGCAGAATTGCCCAGCAGTGGAATCCTGTAGGATGAGGAGTCAGAGCCCCGGGGCAGTGGGTACCAGAGTGTGATTGATTCTTTACTGCCTTATTTTCCATTTCTAGAAGAGCTGGAATTGCAGCTCTTACCTGGAGAGTTACAAGACAAGGAGCAGCTGCCCAAGGGAAGCTCATTCCTCTGCTGATGCAGCTGGATTTTCCACATCCACATTGTAGCCCAATATCCCATGGTTTTCCATCCATCCTTGAGTCTCTGTGTGTCTATTCCAGCAATTTGGGCCTGTAGTAAGAAGCTTTGTGGTTTGAATTACGTAGATTGTGTTTAGGATGGCTGTGAGTGCTGCTTGCAAAATCCTAGTCACAAAGCACCTCCCCAAAGCCTTGCCCAGACCCAGAGGAACCCTGGTTTTCCCTGGAGAAGGACAGAGCTGACAGGGAGAGCCAGGAATAAAATGGTTTTACAGCACACACCTTGAAAAATTCAGTGATAAATACCCAGGCCAAACTTTGAGTGAGTTATATATTACTATCTCTCTCCTCTGTTGTAAACCTCAAATCTATTTGTCCTTCCTCTAACAGCTCCCTGAGAGCTGCCACGTGCTCCAGGCTCACTGAAGGCTGGGATGGCTCATCCCAACCTGCTGGATGCAAACCACCCCACAGGTTTATTTTCTCCTCAGATTGAGTTAATAAAACAGCAAAGAAGAAAGATGGCTCAGAAGCCACAGGATCAATAAGCTATTAGGAGCCAAGAAAACTCAGCTAACTGCACATATAATTAAAGGCTCTGGTGAACAGGTTGCATCTGTTCTGACTCTATTAAATCAGGTCTTCAATTTTGGGTAAATCCATCAGCTGAGCCGAAGGTAAAACCAGCTGTGTCTCTACATATTTATAGAGGGGGAGATAAAAAATGCACACCCCGAGCTGCCAGAAAGGACTGTAAACAAAGCACCTCCAGTTCCCCATCCATCAGGGCTAATTGAGCCATGGGCTGACAGAGTTATCACATAAGAAGATGGCACTTTATTCCTAAATACCTTTCTTGCAGTGCCAGCTTGGATCCAGGATTCCAGCAAAGCTCTTGTGTTCCTCCTTGAGAACAAACCCTGTGCTAACATTTTACAGAAACACAGATCCCAGAATGGTTTGGGTTGGAGGGGACCTTAAAGCCCATTTCATTCCAGTCCCTGCTGTGGCCAGGGACACCTCCCACTAATCCAGGTTGTTCTAAACCCTGTCCAGCCTGGGAATATCCATCCATTTATTCCTGATAATTAATTAGTAGTAATGTTAATGAGCTGGGGCCCCCGAGGAAATGAGACTGGAGCCTGGCTGGAGGCAGTCAGAGCACTGTGAGGGATGGCTCTGTCCTTCAGAATTTCATATTAAAGACATTTCCTGGAGCTGGAAAGCTCTTCTGCTCTTGCTCTGTACAGCCTGCTGGTGAAAATCATCCCCCGGGCAGAGAAAAGCTCCACTGTCCTTGGAGTGGAGGAAAAGTGGGATCTCAGGATGACATCCTTGTACCAGAGAGGTCGGAAGGAGACTTCACTTGTTGCTGACCAAGGAACGTTTCCCTGCAGAGGCTGGGTCTGTTGTTTTTACCCCTTTCTCCTAAGCTTTGATACATGAATTCTGCTAATGAGGTCAATTAGTTTCCTTGGCAATAGCAGATCCCAGCTAATGGGGATGGGGAGTCTTTGTGTTTCCAGGACATGAGTGCTCCTGAGCACAAGCTCACAAACCTCCTCCTGCTGCTGAAACGAGGGCTGATGAAGCCCAGGGGAGCCCTGAAAGGTTTTTACCCCTCTCCAAAGGCAGTTTTGGTGGGATAACCCAGTGTGGTGGCACTGCCTGGGGCAGCCCCTGGCCGTGCTGCCTCCCGTGGTGTCCCTTTAATCCTTTAGGTCACTTTTTGGCTCTTCCTTTGGGAAAGGCTGGCATTTGGGTGATTTGGGGTTGGCATTTGCTGACTTCTGCCCCTGAGCAGCAGCAGTGCTTTTGGCCTAAGTACTTTGAGCTTCTGGACATCCCCAGCAGTGTTTTTGTGTCTCCCTCTGCTCTCCCACACACTCCCTGCTTGGGGCTGACTTTTCCCAGCCCTCTTTCCTGCTCCCAGCCAACCTCTGGGAATGTAACCCTCATTTTAAAGGAATAACCACCTTCAAAACACACACAGGCTGGGTGCAAGCTCTTCCCAGATCACCCAGCTGGAAGGAGCTCCCCAGAGCCTGGCACCAGCCCTTTCATTCCTCTCTCATCCCTCTCTCATTCCCTGCCTGCTGTTTCCATTCCCCTCGCTGTGGGCTCCTCAATCTGCACAGAATGATTTCCAATTACATTTTTCTTGCTGAGGGCATAAATCTCCTCCCTAGACTGGTTTGCTTGATGCCCAGGAAGAGCTGTGGTGCTGGTGGAGAGAGAACCAACCGAGCCAAGCTGAGGCGTTTTATGCTTTATTTATTTTATGGTGGCCTTTTCCTCCCCTCCTTGACAAGAAATGACCTCATTCTGCTTTAATATTCTAACAGCAGCGATTTTCAGTCCTTGAATCCTTCATCTAAGGGCAGTTAAAAGCTTCTGACCCAAAGCAGCAGCCCAGTGTAGCCCAGGGAACATTGATTATATGTGGAGTGAGCCCTGAGCTTGTTTTGATGCTGATGAGCTGGGAAGGGAAGCGTCTCACTCTGCTTTCTTTAAAAAAAACAACAAAAAAACAACAACAAAAAAAACAAAGCCAAACCCCACTCAGTGCTGAGCCCACAGGATCATCATTATCCTGAAGTGCACTAAGTGGATAATTGAACTAATCCACACTGTGAGGAAGGCACTGATGAGCCAAAGCTTTTATAACCAACTCTCTACAACAGCTGGGGTTTTTTCTCCCCTTTTTCCATGAAAGTAATTTGGTGCATCCTCCAGCATGCACGGATATATTGATAAAAAGCCCTTTCTAGCTCTTTCTCTGTCTCAGAAGGGCTAAATCCTCACTGGGCACGGGGATATTGTCAGTACCAGTGCAGCAGAGGTGGCTCAAACAGTGCAACACCTGGGCAACGGCTGTGGGATGTGGGATCTCCCTTTGGAGATATTTAAATTATTTCTCCATGGCCTGATGTGTTTCCCAGCAGGTGGAAGCTGAGCTGGAGGGGAAATGTGGCAGGAGCAGCCTCCTGGGTGGTTTTTGTCCGTGAGGGAATGGAGCAGAGCAGGAATAAAGGCTGCAGAGCTCGCTCTAAATGCAAAGTGCCTCTGGTTTGTGAATTTGTCAACGGGGGGGGGTCCAGGCAGCCCCTCAGGCCCTGGGTCCTGTGCAAATACTTAGCAGGGAATAAAAACCTTGCAGCAAGGAGCTTGTGATCTAAATAATTTAAACAGGCAGAGGGGCTTGAGCTGTGCATGAGGAGGGGGGAGCCCAGTACTGAGGTACCTGGGTAGAAAGAAGAAATTGCTGCAGGGTTTTTTGGGTTTTTTTTGGTTTTTTTAATGCAAAGAGAAGTTTTGTTCTTGATTAAATCCCCACAAGTTCCCCCCAACTCCTGGCCCCCATGGTTTGTTGCTGGGACAGAGCCCTTGCTGCAAATAAACAGCCTTTTTTTCCTTCAGTGCACTAATATTGGAGATAAACACCCTGTGGAGCACTACCCCACTCTCAGCATTCCTCTCTCCCACATTATTTTACACACTGGCAATATTTAAAATTTAAAAGATTCTTTTATGATGCTTCTGTGTCCACCTCGTGCCCACCCTGAAGAATCCAGCCCATAAACTGAATTCTTTATTTCTCCAGCCCCCTGAAGAGCCCAGACCAGCAGCTCTCAGCACTGCCTTGTCCTCTGTTTTCTTCCTGGGCATTCAACCTGGACAGAAGAAAAATTCAACGCTGGGTCTTTATTAAACATTATCCTTTATTTTGTTTATGGATAGCTCCTTTACTTCAAACAGAAATATTCCATATTCACTGGAAAGTGGGTTTTTTTTTCATGCCTGTTGGAGTTAGAATTTTTAAAAAAGCAGTAAGGAAAAAAGGCTTGGATACATGCAAATCATACTGAGTGTTGCCAAATGTATTAAAAGTAGCAGAGTTTTTTCTAAGTTACCTTCTTGCAGCTGGAGGACAAACAACCACTGGCAGCCTTGAAGGCCCTCTGGAAAAACGGACAGGGCCAATGGGACCAAAAGTCTGTTTGCACCCAAAACAAAGCCAAGCTGGAGTCACTGCTGGGAGCTGCTCAGGGGCTGGGACAGAAAGGGGCTCCCTCTGCAAAGGGAGTCAGCTCTGCTCCTTGGAACACGAAGGAGAGGAACCCACTTTCCTGCCCTCCCCCAGGTTTGGATGAAATTCTGTTTCCAAAAAGCCAAAGTGCCAAGAGCACATTCCAGCACTGCTGCTCTGGGGTGACCCATTTCCCATCGAAAATACAATAACCCCAAACCCCTGTCTTAGAAAAAACTGGAACATTTTAGAAACAAAGCACTTCTGGTCCAGGGGGCAACAGCCATGGCCGAGGGACCCCAAGGCTTTCTGAGGCTTTCAATCCCAGCTGGTTGTGTGGCAGTGAGAGAGGGGATGAACCCCAGGCTTGCTTTACCTTTTTAAACCCTTCAGTACCGTGGTCTCTTTTTGTCAGTGATGCTCCTGAGCCCTGACTCCAGGATTTGTGTGTGTCCCTCCCAGGATGGATCAGATGCTCCCATTAAAAGCTCAGGAGTTTTTACAGCTGGTAGGAAACTGGGATTTACTGGATAAATCCTGGGCAGGCACAGGTGCCAGCCTGGTGTTGGTAAGGCTGGAGGGTGAGGGTGGTGTCCAGGCACGCTGCAGGCTGGGATTTAACCTTGCCCCAGGAAAACAAAGCTCTCCCTCTGGGCTGGGCTCACTATATTGAGAGGAACGCCCCTGGTTATTGTGGGAGCAGATTTTTGACCCCTGATTTGCGTGTGAGCAGGTTTTTGTTGTGTCTCAGCAGCCACGCCTCCCACCAGCAGTTCCTGAAGCCGGGAGTGGGCAGGATTGAAGGTTTATCCCAGGCAGGTCCCTTTGGGTGGCTGCTGTCTGTCCATGACACGTGGAGAGAGCTGAGATCCAGCACTGAGGAAAGGGAGCCCTTCCCTGCACAGCCCGGCCACCTCCCTGCTCCCTGTTCCTGCCCTTCTGAGGTTTTGCAGCCCCTTGGAGATGCGTTTCTGAGACAGCCAAAAGCACAGCACACCACTAATGCTTCAAAACACCTGGCCAGCTTTTAGGAAAAGCTCTACGAGATTTCTTCGATGTGTTCTTCGAGAAGAAAATCACTGACATTCGTGGCACAGGGGGCAGCTGGGACTCCTGGAGCATCCAGGAGAGGAAACAGACCCCCCCCAGCTCAGAGGTTTTAAATCATCCTGGCTCAAGGTGCCCACCCAAGGGCTGGACATCATGTCTGTGGCGTGGCAGCACCTTGCGCTGAGCCAGCCTCGGCCGTTCTGTGCGTCTGCTCCGAGTCCGTGCCGCCAGCCCGGCCTGGCGCAGCCCTCAGCTCCTCCTGGCTGTCCCCCAGCCCCTCCTGCCCCTCCAAATCACTGAGCTGGCCCTCCCCAAACTCCAGGATGGTGGGCAGATTGCCCTGCTTGGGGCAGCGCCTCTTCAGGCCCACCAGGAAAGGTTGGGGCAGGGAGAAAATATCCACGTTGTTGCCCAGGTCGATCCAGGTGACGCTGGGGAACTTCTTGGGGTCCTTGAGGGTCTCGGTGAGGTCCCTCAGGATGGCCTTGGTGAGGCGGTTGCCGTTGAGGGCCAGCGTGGTGAGGCGGGGCAGGCCGCAGAGCGCGGGCAGCAGCTGCAGCAGCATCTCGTCCGTCAGCTCGGTGAAGCACAGCTCCACCGTGTCGATGTGCTCCGAGCTGTGCTCCAGGTAGGACGTGACCCTCTCCAGGTCCTTCAGGGTCAGGGGGATGCCCGATAAGTCCACGGTGTTGTCCTGGGGCTTCCCCATCAGCACGGCTTTCAAGCTGCAGAGGGAGGCAAGGACGGGGGGGTTAATGTGGGGGGGGGAGATGTCTCAGCGCTCCTGAGAGGGTGGGAACAGGAGGCAGAGAGAGATTTCATGGAGCAGTTCAGCTGGGATTCATGGAGGATGCCCAACAGCTCTTCTCTAAAGGGTGTACCCCAAAAATCCATGCCCAGAAGTTGTGTGCCAGTTAAATCCAGAGCGCCTCCAAACCCAGAGCTGTAATTTGGTGTTGGCAGCTGCTTCTCTTGGATATCTACGGCCACATCATTTTCTGGGAGCAGCCCCGTGTGGGACCAAGGTGATGCCTCAGTAACAAGCTTTACCCACCTAAAAAAGCCCAAAATTACTCGTCTTGCAGTCTTTGTGCACCAAAGCAGCATCTCATTCCCAAACAGAGCACAGAATCAGGGATGACCATTTAACATCATGGCTAAAATGCAGCCAGGGCTCCATCATGGTTTTATCCATTTTTTTCCTGTAATTTCTTGGGGGAAGTCTGGTGTGGCTTTAAATAAGCAAAGTTAAGGAGATAACAAAGGGGGAATGGGGACAGCTTCAGGATAGCTATTTTTTCCCTCTTGTTTTCAGCTGCTTTCAGTATTGCTGCACGTTTGTTCTTTCCCTCTAAGCGTGCATAGGATTTCTGCCAGCCAGGAAAGGGGGATTTCTCACTGGGGTTCCATCCTTTTCCCCCTGAGAGGGATTTAGCTGATACCCACTGGAACAGATTGATTCTCTTGTACAAACTGCCTTTTCAGCCTGCTGAGGAGCAAGAGAATCTCCTGAATCCCCGGGTCAGAGCGGCCCTGGGCTTGTTCTGGGGGAGGCTTTGCCCTCCTGTCCCTGGGGAACCAAACAAACCCCAGACAGGATTTCATCCAAACAGCCCCGTGGCTATTCTGAGCCAGCCTGTGGAAATAAGGGGGTATTTATGTTAACAAACAGCTGGGAAAGCTCCGAGCCCTGCCATGAACGTTGGCCACAGAACGGCCCCAAAACCTCAGGAGGAAAATCTTCACCATTAAACAAATCCCTCGGAGCTTTGGTGGGGGATCAGTTACACCCCACTTGGTTTCATCCTCACATTTTACAAGGCTGTTCCATAGGGAAAACACCGATTTTTTTTTTCTCCCCCCAGCTGGGGTGTTGCCCAATATAACATCAGGATTGGGAATAGAGCCCTTCACTAACTCACAGATTGGCAGGATGCTGATTTATCCACGCTCACGCTGAGCCAAAAGCTCTCTCCCATGGAATCAGATCAGAAAATGTTGTCATAAACAGGAATATTGATGTTTAGATCAAAGGGAATTAAAAGAAAGGGGTTTCCTCCTGGTTTAAATTCATGGCAGTGCTCTCAAGCGCTGCACAAATCGTGACGTGTGTCGTGTTCTGAAGGAAAATTGGAATGTTCAAGCCCAATTCCTTGCAGGCCAAAGCAATGACTGAGGGAAAATGAAGAGGCAGCCCCAGAGAGTGAGGAATTACAGCAAGAAATTTATAGAGACACCTGGTGAGAAAACTATTTACGAAAATGTCAGTGAAACATTATTGGATGTAATGATGTTACATACACCCCCCCAAAGAAACAAACCTAACAAAAAAAAGGTAAAATCCTGAGATAAAAGATCTGTCCTGAAATAATGGTGCTTTTTCCAAATCCCTGCTCCAAATGATGGCAGTGAAACACTGGAATGGAGATTTGGGAAAGGAAGGAATACAAACAAATGCTGCAAATTCAGTGATAATTTTGAGTAAAGGGTTGAGAATCCCCACCCTCAGAGGAGAAACCAAGGCAAATAAATAAATAATACATTCAGCTTAAAAAGGGAATCTGACTGAAGATAATAATATATTGTATATTGAATATCCCGTATAACATTATATTATATATTTTTTTAAATTTATAAAAATATATCTCTGTAATGAGGATGAAGAGAGGAGATGAGAATGAAATGCTCTTTTTTATCACTCTTACAGCAAGATCTGAGGACAACTCCTGATGCTGAAAGACTGAATTCTCAGGGGAAAAAAGGAGCTCAAATTAACCTCGAGCCATGGGGTATCTCTGAGATCAAGGACTTTGTGGGAGGTCCCAAGTGGACAGGGCACTGCTGTGGCTGAGAATATTCAAAGTCATGGTAGGATTTAAAATGAGTGAATAAATAAATAGCCTGTGGACTAACTGAATTTGAGGAGCAATGAAAATTCTGCAATTCACACAAATGGAGTGACTAGAATTGAAATTGCCAAATTCTCCAAAAATGTAGAGACAGGAAATTCGAAATGCTCTTTCATCCTACTTTTATTTTTTTTTTAATTATTTTTTTTTTTACTGAATTTTACAAACACAGTGTGGGCACTGCTGCGATTGCTCCCAAGCTGCTCCAGCTCTGTGGTCATAAAGGTTTGGGGCTTTATAAACAGCAGAATTTAAAGCCTCTGTTCCCTACAGCTTGGAAAAACTTCCCTCCTTAGAGATTCCCAGGCTAAAGAAGCTTTTTAAAATACACAAATTTCAAAATATGGAACTTTAAAGCCCCTTTTGAGCAATGATAAATTCATTAAAAATTCCTAAGTCTTTGCTGTTAAGAAAGCACCGGTGGGGATTAATTATTGTGCTTTCTTCTTCTTCCAGGAGCTTTCTCAGTTTTGCCAAGGTTTGCACTTTTCATGTCACAAACTCCAGTCATCCCTGTTGTAACATCATGCCTGCCCTACCCCAATTCCAGCCCGTTCCTCTTGCAAAGTGCTGGATTTTGGAGGGTAGGGAGGGCAGATTGCTCAGCCTGGAGCTCCTCATTCTGGCCCTGAAATGTGACATCAAAATTAAATTTATTATCCTAACTGTGCCTGCTGGGAATGCTCTGTGGGAGTCACAAACCTAAACAGCATCTCAAAAAAAAAAAAAAATTCCTCAAATATTTGGGCTGTTCCTTGGATTCAGCACAGGAATTTTTAAGCATCTTAAGAGCAAACCTGGGAGGGAATGCTAAAATTCCCTCTGGCAGCAGGATCCCCACAGTGACCTCCTGTGCTACTCCAGGAATAGCTCTGTGCTCTCACAGCTTCCCCAATCCCCAGCTCCCCGAATCTCTGTGTTTTCCTTGGCTCCACACCAAGGATTTGGGAATTTGGCTCCAGGCCTACCCCACCTCCATCCCAGGAAGAGCTGGGGGTGTCTGATGGGAAAAGAGAGGGAAAAAAAAATTTAAAAAAAGAGAGAAAAGGGAATTCTGTGCTCTGGAAGAGCTGGCAGGGCTGGGGGGGGG
>VWZN01013581.1:149291-170863 GCA_013396955.1 Regulus satrapa | reverse complement strand
CTCACTCCCTTGCAGCACTGATCAGAAGAATAAACACCTGAGACCAAACAGGAAAAACCATCTCCTGTGTCTCAGTCCTGACCCTGAAGCAGCTGAAACTCCCAGAGTCCCTGCCTGCCCTCCCTGCATCACCCCACGGGCAAGATTTGGGTGCCCAAACTGGATTTCAGGGCTGCTCCAAAAGGAGAGAGCTCGGAGGAACCGGTGATAAAGATGTTCCAGCAAATTCGTTTGTTTTCATTAAAAATAGGGATCCCAGCTCCTCCTGCAGCAGCAGAATCCCTGGGGATGGGCAGAGCCTGGGGGACTGCACCCCGTGGAAAAGAGGCCAGTGTTAATGATTAAAGAGCCCTGCTGAAGGATTCCTGCTGCAGCACAGCAGGGCAGTGACCCAAATTACAACAATTAGCCATTGTCTGGGGGCTGCCAGGAAGCAACGGGATTTTTTTTATTTTTTTTTTCTTCTGGAGTTACTACACAGTTCCCACATTTCTGTCACTCACAATCAATCTTAAAAAANTTCCCCCCCCAAAAAATAAAAAAAAAAAAAAAAAAAAAAAAAAAAAAAAAAAAAAAAAAGGTGCTGTCCTGCTTATCTTAGCACGAGAGAACTCCCTGGCCTTCCCAAATCCATTAAAAATTAAGTTGGGTTTTTCTTTTCCTTCCCCTCCCATTTTGTGGTTCTTTTAGATTTTTCACACTTGCAACATCCCTTTCTGAAAGCTGCAGGGTTTGCAGCTGTGAGGCACGAGAAGCTCTGTCCAGGCACAGACCACACTTCTCCTGGGAACACCATTCCCTGCACAGGAAATATTTGGTGTGAAGATCCCTCAGCCAAGATTTTTGCTTTTTGTGCAGTTCAGACAATGAACCTTAAAACGCGACTTATTTCACACCTGAAAAATAAAGAGAATGAGAAATTTCCTTCCAAATCCTCCTCCTTGGGGCTTTTTTTTTTTTTGTCTTGGGTGATCAGCTAGGACAATAGGATAATAGTTTGGATTATTAAGCAAAAAACCTCAAACAGTTGAAAGACAAAAAAACCCCCATGTTCACAATGATAAATGGAATTATTATCCAGTTAAACAAAGGCATAAAACAGTGAGACATGCCCTGGGAAGCCCCAGGGGAGAAAATCCTCAATGGCTTTAATGTGTATCCAATCAGTTATCCCAAATTAGCAGGAGGCAAAGACAGCAAATCCCCAGGGACTGGAGCTGGGGTAGGGACAGACCTTGGGGTTTGGAAAGGAGAGGAAAGGTGAAAACGGCCCCACGTGTGAGGGATTCCCACCCCGTGAGATCCGAAAAGTGGGAATGGAGAGCCCAAACCCTGCAGGGGTCCCCTGCTCTCAGGGAATCAGGGAGTGAAAGCTGTGCCCAGAGAGGGCGAACCCACAAACCCAGCACTGAGCTCTGCCCACCCCAAACCTGCAGCTGCTGCCCCAAAAGGGCTTTTCCTGCTCCCCCCCGGCGTTTAATGGGATCCCAGTTTACAACTCTTCCCTTTTGATGTTGTCACGAGGGGCTGAAGTCATCTAATGATTTTCTGCTTTGCTTTTTCCCTTCCCTTTCTTCTTCTTTCTGTCCCTCCCCCCTCTGCTTTCTGAGCGGGGGGCTGAGCTCAGCCTATTGTTGCTTGCAGACATCTGTGCTGCAGCCAGTCCCAGATTTGCCTTTGGAAGTCCAAATGGAGTTTTCTCCAGCAAATCCTGTGAGATGTAGGAGAAGATTTAAACACACCATCCCCCCCAGAACATCCCAAGAACCAGGAGGTGAGCACAGGGATTGGTGACTGTTCCTACCTACAACCCCATCCAGGTGTGCAGAGGAGCATCCACCCCAAATCCCCAATCCCCAATCCCCAATCCCTCCTCCTGCATGGCCGAGCTCCTTGGGCAAGGCATGAAAAATCCCCCTGGAAGAGCTCTCCAGGGAGGTGTCCTTAAAATATCACCACGAGGGTGTTGCAATTCCCCTTCCCTCGTTTCAGGCTCCTCTGGGAAGAGGATCCAGCGTGTGGAGGATGAGGGATGACGTGGGTGATGCCCAAAGGGAAGCAGATGTTGGCATAGTGGAGTGATAGATCCCAAAAAGAAATCCCAAATAAAGTGACAACGTGGCTTTAGGGCTGATCAGTTTGGCCACCCCGTAGCAGAGAGCAGAAAACCTTTTGAAAATAAATCGTGTCTGGTTTAATTCAAATTAGAGGAGGAGCTGCAGCAATTTAATAAAGGCCATTTTAATAAGCATGAGGGGGGTTTTTCTGGCTGTATTTTGCAGTGATCGCTGTGGAGCCACAGGGCTTACACACAGTCAGAGCCCAGCATCAAATCAGATCCCACATCACCTATTTCAGGGAGGTTTTCATCTCAAACCACCCCAAATATTAGGAAATCCTGGTGGTTTATGGGAAATCTTACTGAGAGAACATTAAAAGATGCACAGGAACAGAAATAAAAGACATAAAAGCTGCACAGAAACAATGCAAACCCGGCAGGCAGCTCCAGATGCTTTTTGGGTAGGGAATGCTGTTCATAGTGGAAACCTCACTCCCTTCCTTCTGCTTTGCTTAGAGAAAGGTCTTGCCACCAAAAATTCCCTCTTAAAGAAGGAAAAAGAGGAAAAAGGGGTAAAATCTGGAGTATCATAAATAAAAGCCAAAGAAAAAGAGCGTTCTTTTCTGTTCTGTTTTGGATTTTTTTGTTTTTAAGGAGAAGAACCAATCTCCTATCGAGCAAAAATTAGACTTTGATAAAACCTTATTAGAAACTCCACAAAACTTCCCAGCCAGCAGCCTGCCTTTTGCACAGGAAGGGGCATTTTGGAGGTGCTGATCAGCAAATTCACCCCATCACCCGGCAGACCCCGAGGCCAGCTACAGAACCACCCAGTGGAACCCCAAATCCCGTGCCCACCTCGGCAGAGATCAAACCTGCAGCTGAGGACCTCGAGCAGCAAACGGGAAATGCTTTAGGAGGGAGAATAATTAAAGGTTGTGGCTGTAATTAGCTGCGAAGCAGGGTGAGAATACAGACCTTGAGCAGCACTTCTGGCCTTTCAGCACCTTTCTGGAGCAGCCTGACACTCTGGCAGCTGAAGGTGTCCTGGAGCAGATGGCGGGAGCTCCGTGCCAGGGCAAAATTAACATTTTGTGGAGTCCGACTTGACAGCAGCATAAAACTCAATGAGGGGGAAAGGCAGCGAGTGGTGCAAAATGGGAGAGGGCTGCACTGGGGGCAGGAGGGGACAGCCAGGGTGGCACCTGAGGGCACCTGCCTGACCCATCTCCATCAACCCCTTGGCTTCCACCAAATTGCCACAACGCTGAGCACGGCACTTGTTTTTTTAAAAAACCCCAAATCCTCAGATTCCAGGCAAATCTACCAAGGCTGGAATCCCCAAAGGAGCAGGGGTGGGTGCTCACCTCCCCCCGAGCAGCAGCCAGGGGCAGGATTTGGCTCTCAGGAGAGGATTTGTTCTCGTTCAGCGCTCACAAAATCCACCACAAACCCATGGGCATCCCACCAGCACTGGGGACAACCACAGAGCACCAATTAAACCCTGAATTAGCCCAAATTAGAAGCTGGTGAAGCTGCAGCAGCAGTAGAACACTGAAAGGCAAAATCCGGAGAAACAAAGGGAAAGGGTGGAACCCAATTTTGCACAGATTTTCCCCTGGTTTGCTTTGCTGAAAGGCCAAAGTGCAAAGCCTCAGCCTCGGTGTTGACACACCAAAATGAAAAGCAATGTACAATAGGGCTTATCAAGAGAGGCAGAAGTAGGAGATGAACGGGATTGCAGCAGCTCAGGAAGTTGTTCCAAAGGATCCTGGAGTAATATTGCACTTGGACTTCAGAGAAGCAATTAGAGAAGGCAATAAAATCTGAGGTGATAGACGGCCCCGAGGGGAACATGGGAGATAAAGAGAAATTGAGGAAAAAAAAAAAAAAAAGATAATAAAAAAATCTTTCCTGCGAGCTGCTGGAGGGTACCCAGCTCAACTTCCACGGAAAAGGAGGAATGGGAGCAGTGTGGGGAATGGCAGGGAGCTGTGTGCTGCATTCCCTGGAGCTCTCAGGCCTTAAAAACCTGCCTGAGGTGTGGGGAGGAGGCCTTGGAGCATCCCCACTCCTGACAAATTGGACCCACTTGAGTGCTACAAACAAAACCATTATGGGAAGGGCACTGGAGCAGCATTTTACTGCTTATTTATCATATTTATTTTTACTTTATTTAATCCATCTGTAGCCTACTGACAGAGCTGCCACGAAACAAAGGAGCAGCTAAAAATGAAGGAGGGATCACTCCGGATCTCCTCCTGACTCTGGGAATATCTCAGTAACAAGAGATTAATTAAGAGATTAAACAAGAGGTTAATTATTGCAGCTGGTGCACGGGAGCCAGAGAAAAACCCCGAGGTGCTGGAGTCAGGGTGCTCCGGGGTGCTGGAACTCTCTTCCTTTCAGGACAGGGAAAGAAATCTTGGGAATTCAGTGAGGATCAACTGGGCAAGCTCCACTCCGTTTGTTTCACTTTTGAGATTTCATTCCTTCCGTTTCTCCTCTATCTCTTTGTTTGCCATTGTTCAGTGGGAATACTTTTAACAAGTTTTGGTCCTTTTCACCTCGCCTCATTTCATCCCGGTGTATTTGGCTGTGGTCACTCTACTTCAAATTTTCTCGTTATTTTAATTTTTAGCTGACCATGTATCTCCTTTCCACAGCGTTTGTTCCACTCTGTCCTCCCCAGTTTCAGGATTTCATTCCCTTTCCTGATGGGGAAATTTTCCCTTTTCTGCCTTCCCACTCAACACACACAGGGAGGAAGAATTCCAGATAAAAATCAGCATTTCTCAGGGAAAATCCCCCTTGGAACCGCAGGTCTCAGCCCAGCAGCTGCTGAATGCAGCACCAGTCACCTTCCTCTGTCCCCCCTCCACTCCCAGGCTGGAACCAGAAGTGGATTTTTGGGTTATTTACGTCCCACATTGAGCACATCACAGAGAGACTTTCCCAGCCTACATCAGCTAGGCCACATCGGATCCCACGGGAAGCTGTTGAAAGTTTTTTTTGTAGTTTATTTGATTTTTTTTTTTTTTTAGGGTTGAGATTAACATTAGAGAGATGTTGTTCTTGTTTGGATTCAGTTGTTTATTAGTTCTTATTTATATTATAGTCTCATAGAATGTGAGTTCTTTAGTATATTAAGCTAACGAGGTATAAATTGTGATGATAGTTTCTTTCTATAAGGCTTTTTAAGGGTAAACTAACTAATTAAGAAATGCTAGCTAAATTATTATTCCTTTTAACCTAATAACTAACTACTTGTGGCTCGCATTGTCGACTTTTCCACCTAATCACATAATATCACCTAAACTCATGAATAAAAAGGTGAAGAAGAAGGACAAGCCAACATCTTAAAACCTCCATCTTGGAGGTTCATATTTATTACTTATATATTTACTTATTACTTTATTACTTATTATTTACTTTATTACTTTATTTATTACTGTTTCATATTTATTACTGTCTCCCAAACCCTGAAACTCCGAGTTTATCACCACGTGATATTATTCAATTCAAACTTCTTCCATTCAAACTCCCCACCCATAATCTCATTTTCATCACTCAATTTTGGGAGCCTTCTCCACAGCCTCAGGTCGAAGGCAGTGTGTTCTCCTGGGGGTCAGTGAAATTCTCTGTGCCCAGGGTTCCAACAGCAAGCAGAGCCCAGCCCCCTCATCCCTGCAGGAGTGTCCCTGGGATGTTTTTGTCATCCCTTGGGATGTTTTTGTCATTCCCTGGGATGTTTTTGTCATTCCCTGGGAGGGGTAGCAGGACCCACTCACATCCAGCCCCCATTGTTCCCTGCAGATGTGAATCCCAGGGGAAGGGCGCAAGGCTCATCTCCAGCTGGGTGACACTGTGGGGTGATGCAGGCACAGCAGAACTGGGGGATTTTGCTGTGGGAGTTTCAGCTGCTTCAGGGTCAGGACTGAGACACAGGAGATGGTTTTTCCTGTTTGGTCTCAGGTGTTTATTCTTCTGATCAGTGCTGCAAGGGAGTGAGCTCTCAGCACTTCAGCTTCTGGGTAGAAATGGCCATGAGATCTTCTCTCTACAAAGGCTTTGAAGAGTCAACCAATGAATAATTGCCAGCTACATTATTTTTACTTTTAGCTCAATAACCAGACAGCTGTGGTCTGCAGTGTGGAGTTTTGCACTCAATCACTCAATAGCACTCAAATCCATGAAGAAGAAGAAGGAAGAAGAAGGAAAAAGAAGGAAGAAGAAGGAAGAAGAAGGAAGAAGAAGGAAGAAGAAGGAAAAGGCGACGCCTGAAAATCTCCATCTTGTTCTAGACACCATTATCCCAAAATCCTAAAGCTCTGAGTGCTCACCCAGTGCCATCACACACTTCTATCCAAACTCCACAGCCCCAATCCCAGCTCCATCACTGAATTTTGAGAGCTTTCTCTGTGGTTTCAGGTCCAGAGTTCCATTTCCTGAATTGTTTTAAGGGAAAAAGAGGTGAGGAAGCAGCAGTGGAGTGCATCCAAGCTCTCCCACAACAGCTCTGGGATGAGGCTGGAGGGAGCAGGGTCCCTTCCAAGCAGATGTGAAAATACAGACACAGACTCAGGAGCTGGGCTGGGCATTTCCTGGGAGGATGGACGGCAAGGGGAAAAGGGAAAGTGACAGAGAAATCGGGAGGATTTAGGAAATTACTCAAGGGCTGCACAACTCTTTGAAGATGGGAAGGGTGGGATAAAGCTCTTACCCAAATCCCCAAACAGCCCAAACTGGGAGATAATCACTTGCTGGACTTTGGCCAGGAATCCCAGTCCTTGCCATCCAGGAAGAGCAATCACTGGAAAGCCTCCTGGCACCTTCCCTATTTACAGAAACTCAGCTCTTTGCTTTTCTTTCCTTCATTTTCTTTTGGGTTTTTTTTTCCCCTAATAGAGACAGAGCAGGCGCCTCTCCTCTGGAAGGAGCCATCATCTGGTGCTTCCCAGGGAAAGGAGGGCACATTCTGCCCCTGGGGTGAACCAGAGGGGGTGCAGAAGGCTCACAGGGTCCTGAGCCACCCCAAATCTGGGGGAAAGCATCTCTGCCCCATGGCACAGCCAAACCAAGGGATGCAGAGCTGTCCCAGCAAGGTGACAGCGCTGGCAGCAGCCAAGGCAAGCTCGGAGCTCAGCAGCAAAGGGACAAACTTCTCCTTGCTCCAAGAAATAACCTGGCAAGGCAGTTGTGATGCTGCAGACAGGCTAAACGCCAGGAACTCTTCAAATTCCAGGATTAGCCCTAGAAACGGGAGTGCTTCCAAGCCCTGGAGGTGTCTTGAGTGCACAGCCCTTCCCAAGTCCAGGCACTGCTTCTCCCTGCTGTGAAATGCTCTTTATTCCTCAGTCAGGGTTGGAGGGAGCAGCGAGGACAGGACTGCTGGAAGTCCCAGGGATTTATCCTCAGTGCTTTCATCCTGCTAAGTTCAGCGCCTGTGCAAAGCCTGAGTGTGGTACCCAGCAAAGAAGCTGAAATCTGGGGGATTTTTTGATTTTTCTTCAAGCCCACGGCACGGGGCAGAGGCAGGATTTGGGGCAGAACCTCTGGATGTGGCACCAGCTCCATCCCTTCCCCCGATGCTACAGGAGAGCTGCAGAATCAAAATGTGCCCTGGCCACTGCCAGCCTTCAGGGGTCAGGGGTGAAACACAGGTTGATTGTAGCCCCAAAAGGGCTCAGATTGGGTCATAATATTTATTAAAACTTCTCTCACTGCCCTGGGCAGGTGGTGAGCAGCCTTTTCTGCCTGAACCAGTTCAGATGTGGCCACAATCAGTTCCTCACCCATCAGCAGAGGCTGATGAAACCCCTCCTGTGAAAGCTCTCCAAGTTTCCTTGTTGAACCACTCATTTCTGCAAACCCACAGTTCCAGCAGGACATTTTCCTGCCTGGCATTCCCACAGCTGGGCTAGAAATAGATCTCAAAACCCACAGGGAAGTGCCAGCTCTCCCCTCCAGCCACCCCCCCAGGCCAGGTCCTCACCACGCTCTCCTCAGGTGAATAAATCATCCACCTGCCAGGGCCAGGGAATCAATATCCTTCCCTTCCTTTGAGGGAAATGATAGTCTGATTAAAACCCAAACGAGCTGAACTCAAACGCCAATTACCAGCAGAGAACATCAATAAAATGTGCTGTTACTGTTTAATGAGGTGGCTGGTTCTTCATCTGCCACTTCCCTCGGGGACACCCTGGGAGGCTGGGGGTGAAGAGGTCCTGAGGAAAGACTAAACTGGGGAACTCCAGCCTCACCTGGAAGAACTGAAAGATCTTTTTCCAGCTCCTGGTTCATTTTTTAATCATCTTTTTAATAATGTAACCATCCAGCCTCGGAGATGATGCCCATCACCCGCAGCTGGTGTCACCAAGATGCTCTTGGGGAAGAAAGAGGGGAAGCTGAGCACATCCCTTGCTGCACGATGTGGCACCTGACATTTGGGAGGCACTGCAAAAATCCATCTGCAAGCCGATAAAAATCCACCCTGCGGCATTTCCAGGGCTTTGCAGATGGTTGGGAAAGGTCGTGCTGTTATTATGGGAGCTGAGCAAAAAGGGGGCCTGGCAATTCTGCCAGCTGGCGTTGAGATTTTGGGCTTAAGCAACCCAAAAAGGGATCAGAAAGATGAAAAGTTTGATAAAAGTCACCTTGGCCATGCCAGGCTGGTTAATGGTTGGACCTGATGATGTGAAATCTTTTCCAGCCTAAGTGATTTCACCATCAGAGTGTGCTTAAGTGGTCACATTTCCAATTTTGGATGGAAACAGGCATGCTGGGAGCACATTCCTCAGGCTGGGAGGGACAAGGATCCAGGGGCTTCCTTGCAGCCCACAGGGTTTGGACAAAGGAGGATCAAGCAAGGCTCAGGTCCCATTTCACACAAAACCCCAGTAAGCTCCCAGCAGTGGCATTATCACCTCACCATTATTCCCTTTTAGATTCCATGCTTTAAACCCCTGCCAAGAGCAATTTCCCCCCATTTCCCAAGCACTCAGCTCAGCTGCAGCTCTCACACAAAAGCTTTAGGAAAGGAACATCTCTCTTTTTAAAGAGCAGAGAGCAGGACATCAAGTCAGCAAAGAACCAGAGCTGCCCTCCATGGGGTCTGAGCTCTCTGGGCTTTTCCTTCTTCACAACATTTTCACATATTGCAGATGCCTTAAATACCCACCAAGAGGGATCTTCACACTTGAAGCAAGACCAGCAAAAACCAAAATAAGACCCAGAAAGAGTCATTAATACAGAATTAAGTTGGATCCACATCACCCCTCTGCTTTTATATCATATTTTGGGCATTTAGAGGGGTTTTGTTCATAGATCAGCTCCTTTTATGACATTCCCTAAAGTAGAAAACAAATAATACTCAGTGTTCTCATGCCACTTTGGAATCTGAGGGCTGTGTGGGATTTTCCTTGCACACCTCAGGGCAAAAGGGAAAGGTAAAAATCTCACGGAGGTTGATGAGATCACCCTGTGCTGGAGTGTCACCGCTTTATACCTGGAATTTCATCTCACAAGGCTGAAAAACAAATATGATGTCAGCAACTTGGAATGATAATTTGAATTCCAGCTCAAATACTAACACACGTGGCAGATGAGCTGGATTATGGGGATATTTATTGGGAATAAAGGCCCTGAGCTGGTGGTCGTGGTGCCCTGATTATCTTCATCCTGCACAAACTGAGGTTCTTAATACAGTTTTAGCCACATGGCACAGCACAGAGGGCTGATAAATACGAAGAATAAATGCTCATTTTAGCTCTGACAAAAATAACACACTTTAAAAGTGCAGGGCATAAAAACCTCAATATCATTTGTAAGTTATGGCCTTATCCCACAGGGCTGAAGGAGGGTTAGAAATGGATTATCCAATCCAGGTCACCACAACCACTTTTCCTTTCCATGTTTTCTTGTTTTCATGGGTGACACTTCATGGAATCAAAGCTATCCTGCAAACCTGATCAGTTTAGAGCTCAGGCAGGAAAAGACAGCGTAGCCAGAGTTGTGGCCACACAGAAATTGCTCAAATGACAGGAACACAGATCTTCCATCCACCCAGGGCAAAATCCACTTTGCTTCCACTCTTCAGCTGCTTAGAAGCTTTAAAAGCTCTCCCCATTTATCTTGAATTTCAGTGGGGAAGATGAGGATGATGTTCCCTGCTGCACACAGCTCCCAAATTGAGATATTTGCCCAAATCCACTCCCCTGTGTTTGAACAGGATCACATCTTCCACCTGAGCCCGGGGAGGAGCTGCTGCCCAGGAGGTGCAGCCACCAACAGAATGGCCTGGATTTGGGGATTATTTTTTTTGCTAAGCTGCTGTGCCAGCCTTTCCCTGGCAGAAAGCTGCAAGGTGGGGATCAGCAAAGCCAAAATCTCACTCTGGCCAGCCTTCAGGGCTTGGGGGAGCTGGCAGGTGCAGTGAAACAGCACAAGGGCACAAGCCCCAGAGCAGCCTTGCCCAAAGTTCCATTTTCCCCTTTCCCCCAGTGCATATCCCAAATCCAGCAAGTCCTCAGGCTGGAGGGAAGCCTGACTCACTCCCTATCACAGCCATCAGTCATCCGCGCACGTGGCTTTGATGGAAAAAAAAAGGAATTGCTTTAAATTTTCCAATAGTTCAGAGCCAGAGATCCCTGCTGGCAGGGAGAGCTGTGAATTTTGCACAGGGGCCCTTCGCTCCTCACGCAAAGTTTGCGTTCTCAGCTCCTTCCTGCTGCAAAGCTGGAGGAGATTCGGGGCTCCTGGCTGCTCCATCCCACGGCACATGGCTTTGCTGGGGTGTTTTGGTCATGGGGACAGGCAGACATCACCCTGAGGGCAGCACCCACTGATTCCTGGCTCTGGATTTTGGGAAGTGGCTTCAGAGCTGAGCCTCTCTCCAAGGAATCATTGCCATGAGGAGAGAGGGAGGAGGATAAAAGACTGGCTACGGGAGAGAAAACACTTGTTCAGATGTCTTTGATTCCTTGCAAACTCCCCTTTTTTCCTTGCTGGAAAACTTTCTGCACAATCTGAGTTTCCTGAACAGCAAATCTGCCCCTTCCGAGGCCTCAGGAGCCCCAGAGGTGACAAGAGCTGCACTCAAGGACCTGGCTTTGGTTGAGCTGCATTGCACACATCTGTCAAGAGGGACGGGACCAAACCCAACCCCTGACTCCCAGATGATCTGGAAAAGAGCTTTTCCTTGGCTCCTTTCACACCCCGAGCCTCGGGCCAGGCTGGGATCTCAGCAGGGCCTGGCAGTCCAGCTGTGCACCATTACCCACACAAAACTCACCCAAACCCTTCTGCCTCCCAGATTCTTCCTTCACAGCTCTCCAGCCTCCTCCAGCACAAGTTACAGCTTTTGGTTTGGATTCTCTGGCTGGAATCAGCATCCCCTGAAGTCCACAGCCACTCTGGCCAACTTTTTCCTGGCCAAATAGACTCAGGTCGTGTTTACCCAGGGCTTGGAAAAATGATTCAATTTTTATTTTAGCTCAGAGGAGAGACCAAGGGGTCACCTTTAAGCTAAGGGTGGTATAAATAGAAGCTGAGTGAAAAAACCAATGTGCAGAGAGTCAGGAAAGCCTCTCCAGGAGGGAGGAGGGAAGCAGGACCCCATAACCCTAAGCAGGGACATATTTAAAAGAGAAGGTTAACAGGGACCAGGGTCCAGGTCAGCTCCATCCACCTCTGGATGGATAAAGACAAGCTCCCAGCTGCCTCAACATATATATTTATGTATATTTGTGCCACAGGATGCTGAGCAAAAGCCAAAACTTCTGCAGCACTCCTGGCCCTGAGCGCTCTCCTGCTCTCACAGATCGTGCCAAGCCTCTGTCAAAGTGAAAAAGTCTGGGGGAAGAGAGGGCTGGAAGCTGGAAAATAACCCTGGTGACTAAAGCATGCGACTTTCTGGGGACTTACAGAACATCAGTATCTCAGGAAACCACCACAAAACACTGGGATCAAGTTACTTTTCACTCAGCTGCCAAAACCAAAAAGGGTTTAAAGCACAGCCAGTGGCACCCAAACCTGAGCAAGGCAAAGCCACGAGTGAGGAGCTGCAGCACAGCCCTGCTGCTGCTGGAGTCGTTCTCTGTCACCTGCACAACTCCCCTCTGAGGCAACACCCACCCATCCATCCATCCATCCATCCATCCATCCATCCATCCATCCATCCATCCATCCACCCATCCATCCATCCATCCATCCATCCATCCATCCATCCATCCATCCATCCATCCATCCATCCATCCATCCATCCATCCATGCCTGGTGTGGTGCTTTGAGCTGTGCAAAGGATGTGGAGAGCACCAAAGGCATCCAAAAAGCTTCTCCTGCAGAGGAAGAGCCTCAGTGCTGCACAGGCTGATTTATTTGGGGTTTGGCCACCACAGAACCCCAGAATACTCTGAAGGCCCAAATTTCCTGCTCCAGCAGCGTCATCCCAGAGCACACGGCACAGGATTGTGTCCAGACAGCTCTGGGGTGTCTCCAGAGAAGGGAGGCTCCACACCCCTCTGGACAATCTGTCCCAGCTTTCACCTGCAAAGGGAAGAAATTCTTCCTCAGTTTCAGGTGGAGCTTCCTGGGCCCGTTCCTCTTGTCCCGTTGATGGCTCCCTGCACACAGGGACAGCCGGGGTGAGGTCCCCTCTCAGCATCTCCTCTCCAGGCTGAACAGCCCCAGCTCTCTCAGCCTTTCCCTGTCAGACACGCTCCAGTCCCTTCATCCTCTTTGTCCCCCTGCTCTGGCCCCTCTCCAGGGGCTCTTCTTGTCCTGAGGAGCCCAGAACTGGACCCAGCTGTCCAGATGTGCCTCACAGGGCCGAGCAGAGGAATGAGGACTTTGCATCTCCCTGCTTACCCTGGCACTGCCTCCTCCAAAGCCTTTGCTGCCAAAAGAAACCTGCACAAGGGGGACAAGGGGGAGCAGGAGCTTGGCACTGGAGCAGCCCCATGCTCAGGAGTGGCCTCAGGGAGTTTTTATAGGGAATACAGAGCTCTCCTTGGCTCACCCTCAGGAGGAGAAACCAGCTTAGTCACAGTGCTCTGGAAAAGGGCAACCTCAGCAGGAGAACGGGGCCTCTCCGCCTGGAAACGCGCCCGGCACGAGAGCAGCTTTCTGCACATTCCCAGCTCACGGGGGAGGAGGAAGGAAAGGATCTCATTCTCCACAGGAAAAGGGAACCAGGGATATCCCCGCACAGCACAGCGGTGTGGCTCCACCCTGGGCTCACCCTGGAGGGCGTGGGACTGCCATCCCTGCTCTCTGGAGGTGGAGATCCGGGTCCCTGGTGTCCCTGCAGCCCCTCCACCCTTCCCAACATCTTTTGCTGAGTGCAGAGAGTTTCATGAAGCCTTCCAGAGTCACACTCACACCACAGCCCAGGCAGACACAGCCCGAGCAGCACCTCTGTGGCTTTGCCTCACCACAGAAAGAAATCTGTAAATGCGTAAAAAAGAAAAAAAAAAAAAAAAGCAATTTCCCTCCTTTTTAAACACTGGTGGAGGCTATAACTGAGTAAAACATCCACAAGGAACAGCAGTGAATGACTCCATCCCTTCAGACACTCTCACAGGAAATTAAAGACCTGTTATTAGCAGCAAATACAACAGAGTGATGCCTGCAGGTCCATCCACCCATGGATGATCCCTTGCCAGGAAGAGCTTAAAAACACCACACACAAGGCAAAAGGAGCACCAACATCAGCCCAGTATCACTTGTTCACCTGGAAAACCTGATCCACTTGGTCCAGACCCACCCAAAACTGGGAGGATTTTCCCCTGGCACTCCAGGGGAAGCTCCACATTCCCAGACTCCCAAGCCAGCACAGCCCCAGAGCGTGAGGAGACCGTGGCACCTACTGGTTTGGGGCAGTGGATGTATCTTGCCAGGCTGATGATCAGGTCGTGGGTGATGGGATCCACCAGGTTTCGGAAGCTGGCATAACGATAGAGGACATCATCCAGGGAGGTCGACTCCATCCCTAAATCCTGCAGGAAACAGGGCAGAGGAGCAAGGTCAGGTGGGATATGAAAGCCAGGGGTTCTTAAAGTCAGCCCTGACTGGTGGAGGAGCCAAGGAGGAAATGATCCCCAGCAGCAGCTCTCACTAAAGATGTTTGAGGGTTTTTGTTTTTCCCGTAGTTTCGGTGACAAAGAGAAGGAAGGGACACCTTGTGTCACCTTGAGGGAAGCTGCACTCCTGGTCTTCACCTGCTCTGCAAAGAGGCTTTAGGGCTGCAGGATCAGCCTCGTAAACCCACTGAGCTAATGCCACCCTTGCAACAGGGTAAAATCCAGGATGACCCCAGAGAACACCGCATGGAACTGCGGAATAAACGCAGCATTGGAGGAGTTCTGGGGCTGCTCTGCACAGGGAGGGAAGAACGAGCCTCAAACTGCAGCAGTGGAAACGGGAGGATGGACTGGAGTGAGGGAAGAGCAAAACGCTGGGTTAGACTGACTGGGAAGGAGTGGGAGCTCTGCCAGGGGAGCCTGGACAAGCTGGGGGCAGGAGCAGCTCAGATGGAGCTGATCCATCCCAGGGATGGGCCAGACCTCCAGGTCCCCTCCTGCTTTCTATGGTTTGTAATTCCTAGACAGAATAATTTGAGGAATTTTGGCAGAGAACTCCCCGTTGTACGAAATCCATCAGTGCAGAGGGATGAGGAGGGGAAGGGTTATACACAGTGGACTCCTTTTACCTCAAATACATTTGTGTATATAACACCCAAATACTCTTTTTATTCCTTTTTGACCTTTTTTTTTTTTCTTCTTCCCGTGGAGCTGGTGGCACCCCGCACAAAGAATTTCCTCTTGGCAAACACAAGCCAATAACACCTCGGCACCACACAATAAATTAAAGCTCAATCTGTGCTCAGAGGTGCTCCAGCCCCAAAACCCCCAGGGAAAGGCACATTGCTTGTAGCTGTGGATGCTCAGTGATTTCAGACAGGTTGAAAACAAACATCTACACTTAAAAAAAAAAAAAAAAATAAAAAAAAAAATTAAAAAAAAATTAAAAAAAATCCATTGTGCATTCAGACACGGCAGCCTGAGGGATCTCACATTACAGCAATTACAGCTCAGGCCACAAACGAGGTGACAAGTGTTTATTCCCCCTGCTTCCCTTGGTATTTTTAGGATCAGCCCAGCAGTACTGCCTGAGTTAGCACCAACTCCTTGACTGCAAACAGGTTATTTAGTAAAAATAGAGCTAAGGCAGTTCAAAACCACACATGAGTGAGGCTGCACTGCCTCTGGAGCACCAAAAAACCTCAGAACTACAAATCCAAGTGGCCACAAAACCCAGCCCAGCACGTTCCCGCTGGGAACAAACGTGCCCACTTGGGAAAATCGAGTGGCCAAACTGATAAAAAAAAAAATTAATGGCTTCTGCCCAGTAATACTTAAAAAAACAAAAAACAAACAAACAAACAAAAAAAAAACAAACAAAAAAAAAAGAAAAAAAAAAGAGAGAGAATTAATCTCAGCTCTCAGTGGAGAGAGCTTGGGTTCCTTTGCAAGGAGAAGACAAAATAGAAATTGTGCAGGGAGGTGCTCAAAGGAAACTCCCACTCTTCCAGGGACAGAAGCAGCGTGGATGTCGCCTTCCCAGCTGGGTAAAGATCAGCATCAGGACCGACCAAATATTACATAAAAGCTGCATTTGGTCCACGAGCTATGGCAAACACCAGAGGGCAAATCTGGGCACTGGGACCTCTCAGGACCACACCAGGCTCAGCATCTTGTCCCTTCAAGCATCTCAGAACTCCTCATTTTCTCCACAGCCAAAATTAAAACGTCCAACTCCTAAATCAGAGAAATTTCTCCTCCTCTCTCCTGGGAGAGCTTTACATTTTTCGCATGGCGAGCTCCCCCCTCCCTCCTGGTACACACATTTTTTTATGCACAGATGTCTTTCTCAGCTGCTCCCCGAACCTCTCTGCCACACCAGCATTGTCTCTTTTTCCACCACAGGCAATATTTTAAAGCCTCTCAAGGCTGAAACTTGTTCGAGGCCAAGTGATGAGCTCATCTGCAATTTAATAACTTAACACCAGTTCATGCTGTCAGCAGCAAATCACCGATCACTGGCTCTGCAGAAAACGCCCAGCATCTGGCTCCAGTCACTTTTTTTCAGCACATTCCTTTTTCCCAGGGGATTTTACCTGGATGGCAAGTGCAGATTTCAAATTAATAAGGGCTTAAAGTGATGGGATTGATGAGCCAGGCATGGGTTCCTCAGGGTAGATTTGAGGGGTGTTCAGGAGTGGATCCAAACCCCTGAACTCTGCTGGGGTGCTTTGGCCACGCGTGGCAGGAAAATGGGAATTTTCAAACAGAAATCACCCATGACTTCCCTGCAGTTTATCCCATTTGTTTCCAGATTTTGGAGACTGTAAGCCAAACCATTCATCCATCCTTACCCCAGCTGAGCCTCCACAGGAGGAGTCTTCTGCAAATCTGGCACTGAAGAGCTATCAGTTATTAAAAAAAAAACAAACCCAAAAATCCAACCATCTACCCCACTCTGAGGGGTGAATTTGAAATTTATAACCACAAATTCAGCAGAAAAAAAATGCAACGTGTTCCTCCAGCAGCCAGCAATAGAAATTCCCCAGCCACAGCTATGAAAGGTATAAAAAAACCCCCAATTATTTTTGAAAAGAAAATCCCACACCCAGTGAGAGGCACAGGGATGCTGTGCTCAACCTATTGTTTGTAGCAGAAACCACAAAAACCAGTTCCTTTCCCCCAAAACTCAGAGCTCACCCTCCAACATCACCCAAGCAAAACACCTGGGAGCTGGACCCCCAATTTATCCTCCCCTCATGCCAGGTAAAACAACCTTTTATTCCTCTCTGCTGTCAAAAACTGCAGCTCCCAGGCTCTGGAAGCTCCAAGTTGTGTTTCCACGAGTCCCAGCATCCCCCAAGCCACACAGAGCCATAACCAACCACAGCCAAGCCCATTTTTGCTTATTAAACCATTTATCACTGCAAATTGAATTGTAATTAGAGGGAAATGCAGCAGGTCCCTGTGAGGAGTCATTGAGAAAGCAGCTTCTGCTGTTGTTGTTTTCACTGACACGGAGTTATTGCTGCCCAAATGAGGTTCCTGTGCAAAAAAAACCTCCTTGCAGCTGCTCACAAATATCCCAAGAGCTGCTGGTTTGGCCAGCACCTCTTCCAAAACTCCTTTATCTCCACTAAATTCAGGGCAGCATCCTGAATTTCCAAGCAGGGAGGTTGGCGTTGTAAGCAAGAGTCGGGGATGAAAGAAGGAAGGATTAATTCAGTGCTCCATCCATCCATCCATCCATCCATCCATCCATCCATCCATCCATCCATCCATCCATCCATCCATCCATCCATCCTCTGCTCCGAGTTCTCTGGGAAAAATGATTCCAGCAGTTGGGATTGGTGTGGGGAGGGGTGGGATGGGACTGAGCCCGTGTTTTTCTGGGTGTTGGACACACCCTGCTGCTCAACCTATGTCTCGTGAGGAAATTCCAACCACTTCCTCCTGCTCTTCCCCAAAAAGGCTTTGAAGGCAGGAATCAATTTCTGGTTGAGAGAAGAGTGAAGCGCCCCAAAGGTAATGATGTCACACCATATTTTGGGACAAGCCAGCCCTCAGCCACACAGAGATGATCCAATTTGCACTTTTGAGGAGGGCAGGCAGCATTTGGGAGCACATCTGGACGGGGCATCCCAAAATCCACCCTGGGAACCTCCACACAAAGCAGCAACTGCTGATTTAATGTCCAACCCACCAGGCTGGAGTAAAAACAGAGTTTAAATTTTTCTGTTTCACAGTTCATATCAGTTTGGGAACCACGAATGGCTCACTCGAGCCCCGAGCGAGGGTGCAGTGAGGGAAAGGAGTCGATGCTGCAGGGAAGGAGCAAACATTTCCTTGGCAGACTGACTCAAATAATAAATGGTGGCAGCTTGAACCCCCTCCAGGAGGCTGGAATTGGAGGAACTCGGAGAGATGGATTAATGGGCAGAGATGTGATACTGCCAGCCAGATAATAAACAACGGAGGATAGGAGATTTGCAGAAAAATGCTCTTTTATTTCATACTGCCAGGCAAAGGCAATGACTCCAGCTGGAATTTGGCCAGACTACAGTTAAGACTTCTCCAGGAGAGTGCCTGCGGATGTCTAATGAGCAGCCTCAGCTCTCCTGATTCACAGAGCCAGTGGGACCCCAGGAAAAGCCTGGAAGTTCTTTGGGGAAGGTGACTCCAGGATTTGCACAATTCCAATGCAGCACTGCCTTTACCCCTTTGCCTTAAGCTCCCCAAATATTATCCACTCATCCCTCCTGAAGCAGCAGGAGCTGCTCACATCCCGGTTTTCCATCCAAGCCTGGGGCTGGGGCTCCAGCTGGGGCTGCAGCCCCAAGCCAGGGTCCTGCTGGCCACGCAGAGCCTGCACCAGATGGCTCCTGGTGGCACTTGTCACTTGTTCCTGCTGCTCCCAGGAGGACGGGTGACAGCCCAGCCTGCCACAGGCACGGGAGGCTCTTTGGAACCCTCCCAAGGAGAGGGATGCCACAAAGTTTTCCTGCTGCAAAGGGAAGAGGCAGAAAAAGCTGCAGGTCTAAGGAGGATTCGAGCAAAGCACAACTGAGGGGTCACTCTCCCACCCCCTCAGCTCCTGGGAGCCAGCTCCAGCCAGAGCCCCTCACATTCCCTGGCTAGAACCCAAAGAAAAAGGTTCATGCATCAACCCTGCACAACACCCACCCTTGTTAACTCCAGTCTGGCTGCTGGGCCTCCCCCTCACAGCTCTGCAGCGAAGCACTGAATGGCATTATCACCAATTCCATCAAATCTGCCATTCCCATCCTCGTGTGTCTGCCCAAAGAGTTTCCCGGAGCATCCCAGGTGCTGCCTGGAGTATCCAAACCACAGCTTAGGAGCAGAACTCCATAAATTTGTCAAAAATTCCTGTTGCCCTGTGATCAGCAGCACTCAGGGCTGCTGAGGGAACTCCTGCTCCAGCATGGGGCAGATTCCCAGGATCAGCCCCAGCCTTGACCACATTGTGCTGCCAGCTCCCAACTGCAAAAAAGAAACCCAACTTATTTTCACATGCAAAAGCCTTCTAGATCTCTGCTGGAAAACGGACTTGGAGGACAGGCTGCCTATTATCTCCTGTCAGGGAAGGAGCCAGAGCTGCCACCTAAGCTGAGTCTGCTGTCAGTTCTTATGAGGATGGTGATTCATCCTGCTCTGAGACAGCTGGGCTGACTCAGTCCCTGCATGAGCTTGTCTCTCTCAGTTACCTGCCAAGAAAAGCCCCTCTAATTAGCTGATCCTAGACATTCAACGTCGAGGTAAACTGGAGCAGGAAAATCCCACTCGTGCTGCTCTCACCTGTGTTTTCCAGCACAGCAAGCACGGAGCCCTGCGTGGTTTTCGTGCTCACTCTCCCAGCCAAAAGCAGCCCCATCTGGTTTGCAGCTGATCACCCATCCATATCAGTTAGATTTTTATGATTTGCTTCAGGACCCCGTGGTTTTTTTTGGAGGTAACCCGAGGCTCAGACAAGTCTTGTCCTCGGAAGGTGACAGGAGATGCCTGATGGCCACTAAAGATTTTTATTTGGGCGTGCAGCTCTCGTACCCTGCCCTTGCCAGCAGTAAATCCACGAACAACTCTAAAATAAGTATTTACAGGAACAAAAGAAAAAAGCAGAACTGGGATCCTTGCAGGAAAGGGGAAGAGATTCATCAGTAGAGGATGGCACTGTCAGATGGGGAGGAATCACTCGCCCTCATCGTTTCCACTGCCTGTGAGACCGCCCCTGTGTCTGGGCTTGCAGCAAGCGAACAGTTCCTGGTACAAGAGCAGCATTCCAATCACACAATTCCCTGCCTGGAATCACAGGCCAGGCTCCCCACACCCACTCCAGCTGCTGGGAGTTGTTGGATCAACGCTGAGCCCACTTGCATTCTGCTCCTCACCCCATTGAGCTTCAGCACTCCATGGGCCAGACACCCGGGCTCTGCTTGCAAAAGAGCCCAGAAACCCTCACCCAGATGGTCCAGCCTCAGTAATGAGTCAAACAGGCAGCCAGGCTCTGTCCTGTCCATGCTGCCACCCCTGTGTGAGCCCTGTCTCTGTGTGCCGCCGCTCTCGTTAAGCCATGGGGAAGGGACACGGCTCTCACAGCTGATGAGGGTGCTCTGAGCTCAGGGGAGCTGGGGAAGGAGAAGGAACAGATCCCAGCAAGGGAAGGAGCAGGATTTGGCTGTGGAAAGCCCTGCATGGCAGAACAGATGCTCTGCAGATGGGCCAGATGGTCCCCAGCTGCCATCAGGGAGCCTGCCCGGGACAGGACACTGCATCCTCCTGGAGATGACGGGATGGAGGATGCAGGACAGCTCAGCCTGACGTGGCCCTGCTCTAACAGAGCAAATGAGGCACTGGGAGTCCCCCCTCTCACTCCTCCCTCCTCTAATCCAGCCACCTTCCCCAATTCACAATTAACACAACGCTGTGTGAGCTGCCAGGCTCTGCCATTGGTTCTAAACCAGGCCCTGCTCAGGAAGGAATCAGGATTTCTTGTCTTGGCGCAGCAGCTGTCACCATGAGAGGCTTCAGGAGGAGGCCAGCGTGGCTCCCCTGATGTGCAAGGGTGAAAAGCCCTCTCTGAGCCCATCCTGACCTGCTGTTCCCAGGGGCAGGCGATCCCAGAACAGGCAAGCACAGGAGAAACTGTGCAAATCTCACTTGCACATTTGCTTTTTTTTATCTGCTCCAAAAGTGTTGCTTTCGAGGCTCCCCTTGCCCTGCTCAACCAGCAGAGCTGTTGCAACCCAACAGTGGAAGAAGAAAGTTGATCATTTCTGGGGATTGATCAATGCAGACAAAAGTTCCCAGGTGGGGACTGCCTGCAGCTATCCCCGGGGTTTTTGTTTTGATGCACAGCCCTGGGAAACACTCCCACACCATCCCCCAGAACCTGCAGCGTCAATAATGATGTTCCTGTCTCACCTGGAAGCCTCCTGGACGTGGCAGAAATCAATCCACTCCTGCACACACAATGAGAGGCTGCAACCCAAGAACTGCTGTCTGAAAGCTGCTGCCACTTGCAAGCCCCGAGCTGATTATTATTGCATTAGCCACGGAGGGATGCATTGTTAATGCTCAATGGATGCTAAACTCTGCTTCAAAAGGATGGAATTTCGGGGTGGGAGACTCTAGGAATGTTTTAGCATCCTTTAATAGGTGCTGGAACAAAACCTCAGATATTTCTGATACACAAAATAAGCATCAGTGATTCCTCATCACAGCTCTCTCCCAGAGTTATTCAAGGGAAGTAATTGAAGGCATCTTTGAGAGACACAAATATTCAATTAACTCTCCAAACTGGCTGCTGTGGAATAATGCGAGCATGACAAAAAGATAATTTAAGTGAACAAATTGCAGCTGACTCCCATAAAATCATGCCAAGCCTTTTTTTTTTTTTTTTTTTTTTTTGGCTCTTT
>VWZN01013581.1:105043-121260 GCA_013396955.1 Regulus satrapa | reverse complement strand
CCCACTCCACACCCTCCAGCCCCTCTGGATTTCCCCTCCAGCCCTTCCATTCTCTGGGATCTCCCTCCAGCCCCCCCCCGAGTCCCTCAGGGCACAGCTCCCCCTTCCCCGCTGACATTCCTCAGTTTCCCTCAAAAATCCTTTCCCTGCAGGAATTCCAGGCTTCCCTCCCTGACCCAGATCCACGTTTGGCTTTTCTTCCTTTCCAGGCATTTTCAGGTCACCCGCATTGCCTGGGATCTCACGGAGGGTTTCCTTTTGGAAATGTGCATTTTTAAGCGGTTTTCCCCCATTCCCTGAGCTATAAGGAACACATCCAGGCTTTCAGGAGGGCGAGGCTCCAATTTTAGGGGCTCTGAGCCCACAGTGAGCCCTTATCCCCCCAAATCACCTTTTTCAGCCCTTTGTGCCTTCTCAGTGACCATTTTGTTCATACAGGGTCCAAAGTCACCCCCATTTACCAGACCCTCACCTCCCCTGAGCTGCTGCAGGTCTCTCATCCTTTCCCTGCTGACAGAACAACTCTGAGGTGTGACTACCCCACGAGCACAGGGAATATTTTACCACCCTCCTCACTATAAAACCCCTTCTTGCTGGAATATTACCAGCAGGCATCCTTTCGAAAGGCAAATGACACGGAATTGTGACTTCTTTTATTCCCAAACATTTAAAAAAGCTGCTCTCTGCCTTGTCTTACTCTTTTTGTCACCACAGGTTGAATCTTACTGCTATGTATTCCGTCGAGGAATAATTTATTTTATCCAAACCCAGCCTGGTGTGGGTGGCTGAGCTGGTCCAGGTGCATAGACAGCTCAAGGCCAGGCCTCGGACTGCAGCCAAAAATTTGGAAAAGCTGAGAGAAAGGAGCCACAGAAGCTCCTCTGTGTGTGTGTGCAGCTCCTCCAGGACAGTGCTGGTGCTCAGGAATCCAAATTTTGGTGGCAGCAATCAAACAAATCCCAGGAGTTAAACAGAAACAGGGGCTGCTACCTCCAGATTGATTTTCTCCCTGCCAGGCAATTTATCACCGGAAGGTTTTGATGAATGCTGGAGGGAAAAAGAGAATTTACAACCCAAATCCAATTTCATTTTACTGCAGATTTTCCCTCGATTTGTTCCCGTGCTCCACGTAATTTTGGTTGATTTATGAAACCTCTGTGGGCCGTGGAAATAAAGACAAGAAGGATAAACTTCTTCATAGTTTTTATTCTGCAAAGCAATATGCACATCTTACAAACACAAAAATTAATCTAGGAGAGAAATGTCATTTCCAAATCAGCTATTAACCATCATGCAACAAGACAAGTGAAATGTAAGAACAAAACAAAACAAAAAACCAAAAAACAGCCATCTTGAACCCTACAATCACCTGCAGAGGGTTGAAACCAAGGCTCAGATTTTCTATGTAATGCCAAAGAAAATGCAAAAAAAAAAAAAAAAGAAAAAAAAAAAAAAAAAAAAAAAGAAAATGGCAGCTTTCTAAGAACAAGAAAACACGTACAAATAGAATCAAAACTGATTCAAGTCATAGTTAAAAAGAAAAAAGAAAACAAAAAAAGGAAAGATCAATATGATCTGAACTTTAATATTAAGTTTTAACTCTTCTGTTTGGCTGCATTTAACTTTGTACATCGCCTGGGAACAATCCAATATTCCTCAGCATTCCAGCATTTTGGCCTGCTGAGACACCCTGCACCTCCCTGCTGAAAAACAGGGGGCAGAAGGATGAACCAAAAGCCAAAAAATCCAACTCTCCAACCTTCTCCCTTTTGCATTTGTGGGTCACAATCTCACTGTTCCTGGGGGGTGCAGAAAGTGGGGGAGACGTTGTCAAGCAGGCTCCTTTCATTCCCAAATGGTTTCCCTCCCCCAGCCCCAATTCCAGCTGGGAGCCTGGATTTGGTGAAGGAGAAAGGATTTGCTTTGCTTCCCTGAAGCAGGCAGGTGATGCTGGGTGGGGTTTGGGTATTCCCAGGATTTGCACCGCCTCTCTCCCAGTCCATCTCCCCCTCCTGCCCTTGGTGCCACCCTCGGAGGCAACTCCTGGAGTGAGGGATAACACGGAGGGCTGGGCTGGTGGGGCTTAGGAACAGCTCAGGCTGGGGTTTAGGAACAGCTCAGGAGAAGTCTGGGCCTGTTTCACTTCCCTGCCTCATCCCAGGGCAGCAGCACCAGCCCACAGCAGCATCAGGAAAAAACTGGGAGCTTCTTTCCATCCCTAAACTTCAAACCAGGCCACCTCTAAAGCTTTGCCTTAACATTCTCTGGAGGAAAACGTGTCAGGTAATCCCACTTAAGGAACTGAAATAAGGAGGAAACGTGTCCTGAAGGAAACGGTGACTGCTCAAACACCCTTGAGACTCGTGAACCTACTGAAGTCCCAACACACACAGACCAGGAGTGGTGTCTGGAGGGAATAAACTGGGAAGGTTTTGCCAGCATCACTGAGACTATGAGATTCTCACTTGGCTTTTTTCTTCTGTGGAGTTTGGAGCAAAAGGAGGAGGAAAAAAAAGCCTGTGGGAAATGACTGAGTGAGTGAATGAATGAATGAATGCAGAGCTGTCACACCACCTGATGAGAAAGATGGGAGAAAAGATGAAAAGTCAATTAAGGCAACCAGCGAGATTTTAAAGCAGTGGTGGAAATGTCTGCAGGAAGAGCCCTGACCCCTGAAATTAACTCAAGGAACCAGGAATTAAAAACCAGCAAAAGGCAGAACAGGGAAGGGAGACATGCACGGAATCAAAGCTCTGAAGAATGGACACAGAGAACAGAAGGGGTTTCACTGGGTGGTTTCTTTGCCTTCCTCACAGGAGCTCCACTCTTGTGGCCATTCTCCCCTGGGTGGACAGCAGAAAATGGCAATTTGCTGGATTGAACGGGCCAGGGCTCAGCAGGGCCACTGGCAGCTGCCCCTCAGAGCTGCAGGCACCGTCCCAGAGTGAAGCTCTGAACCAACTCTGGGGTCTCTTTTCCTTTCACCCCTTGCACTTGCCCAAGGCTGTGCAGATCCCCAGCAGGCTGTTAACACAATGCATCTTTTTATTAAGTTTCACTTTCTAGAAAGAAAAAAAAACAAACAAAAAAAACCCCAAACCAAACCAAAAAGAGTTTACAGAAAGCTGCTCTGCAGCGGAGACACACAATCCTGGCTGGAGGGCTGGGGATGGGAGGCCAAGTGGAAAACTTTTCCAGATAGTCTCTGTGCTGACTGGTTCTCTGGCATTCAGCAAGCCAAATGAAATACCAAAAAAACAAAACAAAAACAAAAACAAAAAAAACCAAAACAAAACAAAAAAAATCAAACAGTTCTTTTCAGTAAGTAACAGTTTAAAATGGGACTTCACTTCTTAATTTTTTTACTATGAATAAAAGCACAAGTTTGTCCTAAATACAGCACTATTAAAATGTGAATATGTACTTTTTTTTTTTTCTTCCAAAAGAGAAAAAAAAAATCTAAAACGTTGATATCTTTTCTTGCAAGCAAGGAGCAAATGGAATAAAGTATTAGGCCACACAAACACACATTGAATTCATGTTGTAGATTGGTGGCTTTGGAAATGCAGGATTATATCAAAGGTGCATACTTGGTTCAAACACACTGTACAGATTGGGCAAAAAACCAAACATCTCTTGGTTGGTTTGAGACACTTGCAAAGGCATCTTCACCTGCCCAGGTGCAGCTAGACAAAAATCTCTGCCTCTGTGGAGCCTTTTCACCGGAGTTATCTACACCAACGTGGGGCTGTCCCCAGGGGAGGGCCGGGGGACAAGCACATCTCCTCAGAATTACTCTGGATATTCTGCTTTTATAAATATGTACAAATCAATTACAGGCACTTTGAAATGTCTTTGGTTGGAATAAACCAACATTGCAAGGTAATGGATTCACAGAGTGTTAAGACCCAGGCTGGGTTCAGCAGGCAATGGTTTCGGTCGCTCTCGGGACAAGGGGGGGGTTTATGCTTCTGACAAAGCAACCTGGAGGAAAAACAAAGGAAGAGAAAATGTTTCAATAAAGGAGAGTTCTTAATCCTGTAACGGTGATATGAGTTATCTCTGTGAGCTGGCAGAGCTGTCCTTGACTTTTCAAAGAAAGCTCGGGAAGCCTGACTTGGAAAGGAAATCAAAGTGAGTCTGAGGGGGTTTTGTATTTTACAAAAATCAATAGAATGGAAGTCCCAAACCACCCAAAACAATAACAACAACAAAAAAAACCCACCACAAAAACCACCCCAAACGAGCTCAAACGACAAAATATCGTTAGATCAAAAGGTACCAACACTGGCTTCCTACTTCTCAATTAAATACATTCACATTTAATCCTTCAGGCAAGCTGCAGGTGCCCAAGGTAATACTAGACAATGATTCTTTCAACAGCTTTGTTGCTGTTCTTAACTTAACTCTGATTAACAACCAATGACTCTTTCAACAGCTTCGTTTCTAACTTAATTCTGATGAACAACCCTTAGAATTATGTATCACAACTGCATTTGTAAACGTATCAAATACGCTTTACTCAAAGTTTTCAGTCTGTGAAATATGAATAAATAATGACTTAATGCCAACCTATTCCTTGCTTCACACAAAGCAGGTCAAGCAACACCAGAATTATGGCAGAAGAGTCACAGCCCAGCAATTCCTGAGCTGCAATAACCCATTTCTGGAAGACAGAAATCTCATTCTGAGGATCTCCAAAGCACTGGTGTGGATTCTGTAACCCCCACCTGCAGTGTCCACAAGGAAACACCCACATCTCTCTGAAATGCAATCAAATGCCCATCTCCAGAGACAAGAAAAACCAGTCTGTCCTCTGGCCAGCAGGAGCTTTTCTCCTTATCCGGGTCAGGGTTTTCTTAGCACACACTCACCTTTTCAGAGCAGAATTCTGTGTTGCTTTGCCTCAGTTTGCTTGGTCTGCCTTTAATGACTGCATAGCAGAACATTGTAATCACCATCACAAAGAGGAAGTAACTGGTGTGCATGAGGTGCAGGTTTATTAGAGAGCGATCATCCTGCACACAGAAAAGCAAATTAAAACCATTTACCAGCTTAGCATTTGATATTAGAGCAATAATTACCAGATCAACACAGAAATTACTTCATCCATCAACTTTCTCCCCTTTACACAGCAGTGGAAGGGATTCCAAATTGTGGCCCAAAATGTTGCTTGGGTTAAAAAATCTGTGTTATGGATATTTTTCCCAATATTGGCAGAGGATTTTGTGAAATGATTTCCAACTATAAATGGTGGTTATTAAGAGCTGTGAGGCACGTGGATGAAGATCATCAAAGCCATTAGGGTGGAGCATTCTCAGCCCTTGCACCACACAATAAACCAGCAGCAAAAAATGACAATTTTAGGAACCATATTCAGTGAAACCCCACAAAAAAAACAGCAGCAAAAAATGACAATTTTAGGAACTATACTCAATGAAACCAGAGCTAAGCATTTACGGAAACCACCAGAGGAACAGCCCAGCACTTACATCTGGAACTATAACAGTTAGTTTGGGATTTAAAGCGTGGTAGACTTTCCCAATTGCTCCCTTGTAACACCAGAAGGGGTTGTAATCCTGGGCATATTTTGTGTTCGAGTCCCTGGCCGTGGTGAAGATCTTGTACCACAGAGTGGCATTGCTGTAGGTTTCAGGAACGCAATGTGGTGGCTGACTGCAATAAAACAGAAATAATCAGCACCCTGAAATGCATTTTCCATGTTCAACCAGGACAGCTTTTCTTCTCAAAACACGGTTTTAGTTTGGGCCTTCCAAAGCAACAACAAAACCCCAAAGTTTAACTTAAAAAGCCCCAAAAGCCACATGATTGCGATGCTAAAATTAGAATTTAACTGCATGTTGTTGCACTAAGCCAACATCCCACAGCTTAATTGGAAAAATACTGGTTTTCCTAAGGCTTCCCACAGCCTGGGGTTCTCCAGGTTGGATGGAACAGTGTCAGGGAAGCCAGAGAAGACAAAAGGAAAACACTGTGGTGAAGCCAAATCAGCTTTTGCCTTGCGCTGATCTCTCAGCAGGGAAGAGGGTAAGAACCTCAGTGTCAAATCTCATCTCTGAAACTCAATTATGGGCTAAATTCCTCACATTTCCACGGATTCTCTTGCTCCCAAGTGAAGTTTAAATCAAAGCTGAAAGGCAGGCGTGGGCCAAAAAGAAAAAAAAAATCTCAAAGGCAGCAGAGGCTTAGAGACAAACGTTTTACCGTGGGGGAAGGAGTGCAAGGACGTAATTTCCACCATCAACAGGAACTTTCACGAGGGACTAACAGCTCAGAGGAATGAATGAGCCAGGAAGCAGCTCCTGGGGGGAGAGCTGCACTTACACTGTGACTGGGAACACGTTGCTGGCTGCTGTCACAGTCATGCAGGTGGTGAACACAACCTGCTCGCAGTGGCCGTGCAGGACGCAGTCATCGGAATTCCAGGCAGCTGGCAGGGTGAAGGTGATGTTGATTTCCTCGTGGGATTCTCTGCCTTTGAGAAAGAGACAAGGGAAGCTGGGGTTTTGGTTCACAAAAGTATCTGAGCAACGGTCGCTGGGATAAGGAGGACACAGAAATGATTAAGGCACCCTTTGGGGTCATCCCGGATCTTTGCGGGCAGCAAGGAGAGCGAGAAGAAAAGTTAAAAGCCAAAACAAGCTACAAAATCCCCCAGCTGCTGCTCTTGCTAATGTCTCCCACTCCAGACCTGGGCTCATCAGGCTGCCTTCAGAAATTAGAAATTCTTTGTAAGTGAATTCTTGCATGTTCACAGACTTTTATTAGAAAAACCTTTCTTCTCCGAAGAACTTTGTTCCACATCTGTTTTTTCTGATCTCACTTTTCAAACTGGAGATACTTGTGTAGAGAAAAAGGTGCCAGCAGATACTGAGCTGCACATTAAGTCATGTATGGTAACTCCACGTGGAGAAATTCAGCCTGAAAATAAAGCCAGGCTGATGCAAGTGGAACTTGCATTTGGTAGCTCTCAAAGCAGCAACAAAATAACAAAATAAAACACGGTAATGCACATTTGCAGCTATGGCAAATGTTTCTCCACAGGTTTAAGACCTTCAACATCATTATAAAATGCAGTTCTGGCTGAAAGCTAAAATGCAGCGAGGTTCTATTATCAATTTCTATTAATTCTCTACAACTCCTGTCAAAACTTCCTGGCAGGCAGCCAGAGAGCAGATTGGTCTCTGCACACCACAGAAACCATAATCATCTTATCTGGTGCTGTTTGTGATATTAAAGCTGATTCACTTCTGCATTTTAGATAAACTAGACTTTTTTAGACAACATAATACTCTCTGCTGCATCTATGTCCCATTTGAAATGTCAGTTAAGGACTTGACGGATCAAGACAAAACTGAAGAGAGTCACTGTTTGGAATTTTGCTGGCTTAAAAATGACCTTCCATTGTCATTAGGTTTAATAATTTCAAACTGCCAAGCCTGATCTTGGCACACTTGCAGGTTCTTTTCCATTCTGAATGCAGGGAAAAGTTCCTCTAACAAACAAGTGAAGGGCTCCATACAGGAATAAACTCACGATAAATCTGGGAACACATCTGTGTTCTGTGCATTCGTCTCACCCATAATAAGCTGGTAAATTTTTATTTGATTGTATAGTTATTTAAATTACAGAAATATTTAGAATGATAGAATGATTTGGGTTGGAGTGGACTCTAGAAACTGTCTTGGTTCACTCCTCTCTGTGGGCAGGGACACTTTCCACCATCCCAGGTTGCTCCAAGCCCTGTCCAACCCAGCCTTGGACCCTTCCAGGGATGTGGCACCCACAGCTTCCCTAACCCCAACCCAAACCAACCCTCACAATAAACATTTTCTTCCTAGCATTTAATCTAAACCTACGTCGTTTCAGTTTGAAGCCAATCCCCCCACGAAAGGTCAGGAAAAACCTCTAAAAGCCAAGTGCAACCTGAATTTTTAGAAGTCTGGCTTTGCCTACCTGAAAGCCCAATCTGGTGCCCAAAAATGGTGGAGCTGAGGTGCGTGACATTGCGAGAGTATCCCCCAAAAGGTCTGAGAGGGTCCAGGGTCAGCGTGATGGTGACAGAGATGTTGATGGGACCAGAGTCCTCCAGGGTCTGCGGGGACTGCGTGGAAGACCTGGCCTGCCCGCTGGTCACGGTGCTTTCCGGGGTTGTGGTGTCGTTGAGGAGGTGCTTTAAGGTTTCATTCTCAGATATACAGAAGTCCAAATCATTAAACCTCAGGAGGAAAGTATTCCAGTCCTTAAAACAAAGGGGGAGACTTGAAGCCCGTGAGGGAGCTCGAGCCTCGCTCGCTCCCGTCCCGCCGGGTTCCAGGCCATTGAACAAAAATCACACGGCTCACAAAGCAGCACAAACACGGCCAGGGCTGCCTCAACAACTGCAAAGCTGTTTGCAGGAGTCAGATGGGTTCAATCCCAGCTCCCTCCCTGGGCCAGGAAGGATCCCTGGGCTGTTCTCGGCGTGCTCCGCCGGTCCTGCCCAGGCTCCCCTCCTTACAGACAGTGCTGAGGGAAGAAGTTCCCCAAAGCAGCTAAGTGACCCCAAATCATGAACTGAAAGGTTCCCAGCCACAGCAGGGGAGAACCACGGCAGATGATCTGGCCTCAGCCCTGGTATAAAACAAGACTAACAAACATTCACCCCACTTATTTCTGAAAGCAAAACGGAGACAATCCCCCACACAACTCTGTGCTCTCTAGGAGGGGGAAAAAAACCAACTTTGGGCATGTTTTGCAAACGAACGCCATTTGTGCACGTACCTCTGTCATTTCTGGTGATTTGATCTCCTTGATCTTGAAGAAGTAGCCCAGTGTCAGGAAGGCGATGGCCATGGCGCTCACGCTGATCATAAAGACCACGAGCGGAGGGCGGCTGCTGATATAAACCTTCAGGTTCTCCAACAGGTTTATGTAGAACATTATTCTGATTGTTCACCTGAGGGGAAAAGAATGTTCCAAGAGAGTCACTGGACTGTGTGCTACGGGCGGGGGGGGTGCTGGATCCCGTCAAAGCCTGGCGGAGGAGAGCAATGGGAGCGCGCACCGAGCCCAGATCGGACTGCGCGGCCGCGCCGCTCGCCGAGCGCACAGCGTGGGCCTGAAACGCAGCAGCCAGCAGGGCCAGGCTCCCCATCCCCTTCCCAGCGCCTCCAGCTGGGAACAGAGTGGAAGGAATGAGGGCTTCCAGCACAGCCCAGCATCGCCGAGAAGGAATCAGCCCAGCTTAGGGAATCGCTGCTACGTTTTAATGCCGGTAATGTCTGAATGCACCAAGTCACAAATCACACGTTGCACAGCCTTTGAAAACCACGGCTGGAGCCTTAAGGATCCCTCTTTACCCCAGCCCATTTTCAAAGCAGCCCTACATTGTTTTAGGCTTTTTGCATCAAGACTCCTATGGGCAGAAACACCCAAAAACTGCATTAAGGTGGAGGTTGGAACTCTTTATTTAATTCTTGCATGATCTAGAACTTTTTGTTCTGTCTGGAAGCAAAGCCAGGACCTTACATGCTGAGGAAATATCCAAAGTCATTAATTTTTGCCCCAAATACAATATTTTGTCTGATTGCCTTCCTGAATTTTTATCTGCAGAGCAAAATGACCCAAATCCTTGTATCGGCTTCCCCACCTCCACACCCAGGGAAAAGCAAACAGCCCAGTGTTAAAGGGCAGCCTTGTGACATCTCCTTCAGGAGCTCTGCAAGGAAGAACTCCAAGCCAACCTTTATCTTTGTCTCACCTAAAACCCTGGCTGGAAAGGGTCCAACCCCCAACTAAACCACCGAGGCAGGAGCTGTCCCTAGCAATGTGCTGCTGATCTCCAAAATCCTGAGGGAAAGGCAAAAAGAATTCTGTCCTGCAAGGGTTAAATGTGGACCATCCATGAAGATCTGATAACATTTAATTAAGGCAGGGACTGCCCCCTCACTGCCATTTACAATCCTGGTGCAGCAGGGCTGAAAAGGGGCAGCTCTGAGCATGAGAGAGGCACAGGGCAAGGCAGGGAGGGATCTGTGATTTGAGCTATTGATTGAAGGGAAAACAAAAGAAAGGTAAAGGACAAGCACTGAGACAAAGCCCTTTTCAGAGCCCACAGAGTACAACGATCCCAACTTCCTTGTGTATACCCAGGATTTCACTGGCAGGAATGCTTCCGTTCCTGTTAACAGAAGAGCTATTGACAGAACCTGCAAAAGTGCCCCAGAGAGGGGAAAATCCAGCTCAGGGACAAGAGACAGAGGTGCAGTGCCAACATCACAAGCCTGGGCTGTGCCTGCTGACTCTCCTGGCTGACACCTGCTGAGCCAGAGCTCTGCAGAGCTCAAGATCACATCCTGGGGTTATCACCTGGCACCATCAACCAACCCCTTCTCCATCCACGCTGCAAAGCCCAGGAGGATTTTTCCTCATCGGTGAGAAGTGGGAACATCTCTACAAACCCAGAGAGAAAAGCAGGGAAAGGAAGGGGGGAAGCAAAGGTGATAAAAATGTGCACCTTACCACAAGTTTGTCCCAGAGCAGCTGTGGCCCAGCCAGGCAGGGCAGGTGGCAGCAGGGGCAGGGGAAGGCAGAGCTGGGGCTGGCAGGGATCATGCTGGCAATGATCCGCCCTCCTGCTCCTCTGCCTGTCCTGTCCCTGGCTGCAAATTCCTTCAAAGACCCCGAGTTAAAAAACCCCAAACGCTCCATCCAGAAGCAAAATCCTAAACACTCCTTCTGGAGACATGGGAGACACGTGTGGAGATGGAAGGGGATCAGCAAGAGGGGAAAGCAAAAGCAGAGCTGTAGGCAGTGTCCCCTCCTGGGTTCCCTTTAGGAAATAACACAGAGGCAGAGTTTATTGCAGCTTTTAATCAGGGCTGAGTGTCACCCACAGCACATTCAGGGCCGGGATTCCTTTTTGAAAGGGGTTTCCAACAGCTCCAGGAGAATTTGTTTACCACAGGGTCTAAACCCAGTCATTAAAAAAATGGGATGTGCTGAAAATCCTACACAGAGAAATATTCAGGCTAATATTTTTATGTAAGAGATCACCAGCTTTTAAGTGCCAGTTGTTTAATATGCTGCCATAACTCACTGGCTTTGAAAGCAATTAGAAAATGCCATAAGCTGCAATTTCCGAGGAGTAATGTGCCTTTGGAGCATTTGGGAGGGAAAAGGGAACAACTGTGGATTTCAGTACTGGAGCAGAAAAATAGCAATGGTGGAAAGCAGAAGGATGAATGTTCCCATGCTGCTGCCTGAAGAATTACTGATTTTTTTTATCAAAGTACTTAAATGACTTTAATTATCATGGAATTTGTGATCCAGATCAGATTACATCAAGCTGTCTATGATCTGCGGGGTTTCCTTACTCTCCTCTCTGTCAGAATCACAATTAGTGCATCCCAATTCTGCTGCCAGCTCTTGTAACTCACTTCCTCCTCTGTGTAAATGAATAACTTCAATAATATCATTTAAACTTTTATTTCTTGTTCACAGAGCTAAAAAAAAAAACAAAACAAAAAACCAAACCAAACCAAACAAAACAATGCTTTTACCTCCTGGCAGGTCAGGCAAGCAAGATCAGATTTCACTTTTTAGCCAAATAAATAATTTAGCGAGTGGCTCTAATGACTGCCGCTGCCTCTCTCCACTCCAGCAAAGCCTTTTAATACTTGGTGCAATAAAAACCTCCCCAGTCAGACTAAACAAGGAGCTCAAGAATGAAAACTGCCAGGCTGGAACATTGGCCAGCAGCTCGGAGGTAATTGCTGGGTAGTGAGGGATGTTCAGCAGGACTTACAGCTGCTGCAACTCGCCAGGAAACCCTGGACATGTCGTGCTCTTAAATCAGCATCTACAAACCCGGGCAGGGAAAAAGATTAAAACGGTGAAGGGTGGAAATAAAACAGTTTAATCTGCCAGAGAAACACAGAATTGAGCAGCTGACTAAAAAAAAGAGCAAGAGAATATTCCACGATTTGGGGAGTTTCCCTTCAAAACAGCTCCTGACAGCAACCTCAAAGGAGCAACATTGTGAATTCCTCTTTATTTCCGTAGGAAAGGAAGCTGCTGAAATAGGCTGATGAGTTTTTCAAGGCTAAATTACAAACAAGGAAAATCTTGAAGTCTATTGCAAAGACCAAAAAGCCAATGCAATGAGTCACAGCTGAAGAATTAAATTCCCATTTTGAGGCTTAATATCAAAGGAGCTGAATTCCTGAGAACAATAAAAACCCCATATGCTGTACTAAAGCAGGTATTGAAAGCAAAATTGCAGTTACCAAAGTGAAAAGAAAAAAAAAAAACAGGAAAAAGCCCAACAAACATGAATTTTAAAGAGATCAAAGCTGTTTGACATTTTTGTCAATAATGTCAACTCCCACCCTGCCATTAGAAAGCTTAAAAGGATGGAATTGCCTCACAGATATCTCCCCTTCTTGTTGTGCAGGTAAGGTAATCACTCTGGAGGAGGGGTTTAACTGTAAAATCACCACTGAAATATCCTAAGGAGGAAAACTGGGTGGAGGAGAAGGGCAGGACGCAGCACTTCTCCTTTAGGATCTCACAAGTTTTTCAATTTTCTCATTGCACAGAGCAACGTTTGAGTTGTGCAGCTCAAAAAACACCCCAAATCGATTATATTTTCAAAGGTGCCTCATTACCAGGAGTGCAAAGGGGTTAGGAAAAGGGTTAAACACTTTGAATTAAAATTATGCTGTGTGCCAGAGGAATATTTACAAACACAAATCGAGCAAACCATGGGAAAGCAGCCGTAAATAAATGCAAACAAAGCAGTGCTGCTCATCTTGAAGTGCCTCTCCTTTAACAACAATAAACAGGTATCAAAAAATCACCTTTCATTTGGTTTTCTTCTCTTCTCAGTGGGAAGGGATCTGGACAGGCTCTGGGGTGCCCTGATGAGGTTCAAGGGTAAGGAAGAGTAACTTTACCAAGCTGGTATCTGGGGAAAATGGAGGTGTTTGGATCCATAGCAGCTTCAGATCATCCTTTTGGGAAGGGTGGATCCCTGTGAGATGAAAAAAAACAGCCTGAAACCTTCCCCAGCAGCAGCAGGGCAGCAGGAATTCACCCCGGGAATGAATTCACCCCTCCAGGGTGCAGCTGAGCCTCCTCCCGGCCTTCAGCATGGACAAAACACACCCAAAGGCAGCAGATTTCTGCACAGCACACAGAGGGGCAGCAAGCAGGGCTGTGGAGGAGGAACCCCCATGAAAACATCACCTCGGGTCCTTGAATCCAACCCAACAGCAGCCCAAGAGCAGCAGCCAGATGTGCACAAACACATCTGCTCCACGGGGAGATAAAGGGAGCTGGCCCCGGCTTATCAGCTTGCTGAGCTGTTTCATCCACAAATATGTTAACTAGTAAAAAACTCCACGTCTTCCCGGAGCCTGGAAGCTGAAAATGGCAGGGAAATGTGCAGAGAGGACACTGCAAAGGGCAGCAGGAGAAGAGCACCTGGAAATGTGGGAAAGGACGTTCCTTCCTCCTGGTGTCCTGAGGAAGGATCAGAACATGAACAAAACCCTGGGGCTTGCACAAATAGAAAGAAGGAAATGCTTCATACTTGCATGGAATGTTCCTTTTCACCTCTCCAAACACTTTTCAAAGCTTAATTAATCATCTCAACTTCCCCAAGAGGGGCACAAACGCTTCAGGTCTGCCCGTGAAACGAAGCCAAGGAAGAAATTTGGTGAGTGATAGAAAATTTTAAAGACCAAGATGAGACTGAATTTCAAACATCCCAAATTCCTGACTTCACCTCTCTATAAAGACAGAAGACTTCAAATGAAATGTCAACGACGTAAAAAATAAAAAGGAGAACAAACATTACTCAATCTGTGTGTGACAGCCCTTCCCAACAGACTTGTGTTGTTCAGAAAGTCTGGTGGATTCACCACGTCTGAACGTTGTGCCAGCTGATACTCTGGGGACAGCAACGTCGATTCCCATTTCCCACTGGAAGAAAAATTCGTGCAGAAACAGAAAATCCAAACAAGTTCCAAGTATTTTTTATATGCCCCGAGTTCTTAAAAATGATGAATGAGAAAAGGGAGGGAAAGCTCAAAGTCAGGAAGCAGAAGGTGAGGAAGCTTTTCTTCCCTGGTTCAATGAACCCTGAATTCTGACTTTTGTTAGAAGGGAAAAACATAATGTAAAGCATTGCCAGCTGTAAAATCAAAATGAACTCAACCTCTGGTTAGAAATCAGACATTTTGGTGCCAAACTTGAAGCAGGCATCTCTGTCTGCCAAGAGCCTGTGCCATAGGAATGAAGCCACTTCCATCTAAAAGAGCTCACGGGCATTTTTAAACCCTCCAGCTTTTCCAAGTCATGACTTCCAACGTGAGTTACCACAACCCAAATCACCCAGACTGCAATAAAACACACAATAATAGATGAAGGACTTTGAAATTGTATTAAAAATGCTATTCTGGTTACTGCTGCTCAGCATGAGTACCTGGGAGAAGCAAGGAAAAGGAAAATTATTCCATTTTAAAGGGCCTTTAAAGATCCGTGAGAAACCAAATTCTGTGTACACTGAACTGACAGCAGCCAAAAATACAGGATGGCTTTAATCAAGGGGTGTGAAAATTCTCAGTAACTGTTCAGCAATCAGAAACTGCCTGAGTGACCAGTTCAAGGTTAATTGTTGACTTCATTAAAGCCACTCGTGAAGGAGTGTGGGACCCAATTCAGCAGTGAAAGTGCAGAGGAATGCCAGGAAAAGGCTCTTCAGTGTGTGACGAGAAGGGTGAGGAGACAGGCGTGCAGACAGATACACAGCTTGAATCACAAGCAGAAAAAATGACTGACAAGCTGAGGAAATGGCAGCTAGCTTTGGGGAACGGCAAATTCAGAGTTTGGGTGTGGAAAAAAAAAGGGAGAGAAGCAGCAACACAACCAGTGGTCACTGGTGGAAACAGAAACAGCAGCAAAACCAACTGAAAAAAGGGTGAGGGGCAACACGACCGTGTCTGTGTGCTTCACCCGCAGCGCTGGAAGGAAACGGGACCTGCTCAGCCCCAGCTGCGGGAGTCACTCTCCATTTCGGAGATTAACAAACCCCCAGATGCCAGGACACACACGAGTTTGCATCCAAAACAAAACCCGGGAGCTCCGAGCCCTGGGAACCGGCTTTATTTTAATTCCCACCCAGCCATGCTTTGGGTAAGGGGAGGTTCGGGAAAAGCAGCACAATTCCGACACCGGCGAGTTTCGTTGATAATTTAGGGCTCAGCTGATAAACCAGCTTCATTTCTAGCAAACCCGTGGTGTTATTTAATAAAGGAGATTATGCCAGCTGCCAGATGGGCAGGGTCAGCTCGGGGGGTGGCCCAGGAGGGGCGCGGGATGTGCCAGGCTCTGTCCCTGCTGTGCCCAGCTCACAAAGGACACCGAGCTCTGTTTGTCCCCTGCCCTCAGCCGGGCACTCGGAGCACAGGGACTATTTTGTTTTACCAGGTGGCCTTTCAAGCTCTCGTCTTTCAAGTGGAAAAGAAGAATCACATTCCGAGCGGAGCCACTCCTCAAATCCCGGCAGGTCACAAAGCTGCCCGCGGCTCAATGCTCTGGGCTCGGGGAGGTTTTCCAGGAGGTTTTCCAGGCACAGCTGGGGATTCTCTGTGCCGCAGGAGTTACCTGGGAGCTGGGCACACCTGCGGAGCCGGGCTGGACCTCCCCACACTCACCGGGGCCATCCCGAGCCCAGGGGCTCCGGGACCCATCGCTGAGTGTTCTCCTGCAGCTCAGCCCGCAAGCAAAAAACCCCAAAAACAACAATAAAAAAAACCCACCCCGCAATAATAATTTAGCACAGCCAGATTTTCTTGCCCGCCGCGTTTCTTCCAGCGGGCCAAACTTCGGGGGAAGTTCAGCGAGGATGTGGAGAGCAAACCTCTGTGAATCCTTATCTACCCGGACTGACAGATTTCCACCTCCAGAGCTAACACCGTAAAATAAATTTCCCCAAAGACAAACCCTTAAAGGGCAAACAAAGGGAAAAGGGGGGGGTGGAAATAAAACTCCCAGCTGTGCTGTAATGTGTTTTTTCCCGGGGTGACTGCGATCCATGGTCTGGATGTAACGGCGGGGATGGAGCAGCCATGTTCCAGGCATGATGCACCAGGAATTTGATTATTAAAACCATCATGAGATCATTAGTCAAGTTAACCCCTCCCAAAAAA
>VWZN01013581.1:94249-104439 GCA_013396955.1 Regulus satrapa | reverse complement strand
GAACGGTACCGATAACGGAGCGGGGAATGGGCCGGGGAACGGAACCGGGAACTCAGCGAGGAACGGAGCTGGAAACAGCACCGGCAATGGGCCGGGAACGGAACTGGGAACTGAACTGGGAATGCGCCGGGGAACAGCACCGGGAATGGGCCGGGAACGGAACCGGGAATGGGCCGGGGAACAGCACCGGGAACGGGCCGGGAACGGAAGGGGAACTAAGCGGGGAATAGCAGCGGGAACGGAACCGGGAACTGGGCGGGGAATGGGCTGGGGAACAGCACCGGCAATGGAAGCAGGAACAGCACCGGGAATGGGCCGGGAACGGGCCCGGGAGCAGCACCGGGAATGGGCCAGGAACGGGCCCGGGAGCAGAAGCGGGGTCGGGAGTGAGAGCAGCGGGCCCGGGCCCGGCGGCTCCCGCGCTCCCGCCCAGGCTCCCTCAGGCCGCTGCCGCCTTCCCCCTGCTCTCTTCCCCTCAAAACCACCCCAAACATCTTTTGTGTTACGTTTCCTAAAGGTGGAACTTCTCCGAAAGCGCTCAGGGTGAAATCCTTCAAGCGGACAAAACTTCGTTTACGTTTAGCGTGATAAATAAGAACAATATTGTTATATATATGGCGTTATGAATTATGAATAGCTATTAATTAGTGTTATTAATGGTAGTACGATGACGATGTATCCACGAGGATAATGTGAAGTCCGGACAAGCCGGCAGAAAAACTTTCCCTAAATACTGGCTGAAAAATATTCCCTAAAAATGCTTTGGGAAGGTGAAACTCCAGCAGGAGCAGAAAGGTCAGAAAGCCCCGTGGCTTCCAAAATGAGCATTATTAATGAGCGATAGCCACAATTAATTACACAATTAATGGCTGCAGCATCTCCTGTAAAACACCTTCCTTAGCAAACGAAATAAACGCAGGAGTTCACAGGCAAAGAAGTTTTTAGAATAAAAGATCCGATCTTTTTTTCCGAGGAGCTGCAGTCTTTACTTTCAGCGATGCTGAGCTAAGAGCAGGAAAAATAAAGGAAATTTCTGATACTGGGACACAACACCTGTATTTTAAATCACTACCAGGGATGATGTTTCGGTTTTTATTTTGATTTTTTGCGGCACTTCGGTCTCACCCAAACTTTGTGAGCGCCTCTCTGCTCCAGCCCTGCTCAGGCGGAGGTGTGGAAATTCACCTTTCCTGAATTCTTTTACTCAAAACATCCTCACTTCAGTGCCTTGATGACAACGAAAAAAAGAGATCCTTTAATTACAAAACCGTCCCGAAGTGCTTAACCAACGACTTTTCTGCAAAGAAAATAAAAATAAACACGGTTACACCCAGCCTAGCGCTTGACAATTGTTGGCTCCCGACTCAGCAGCCGCGATTATCTCGCCGTGAATCATTAATAAAATAACAAAAGGCGAGGAGGGCTTTAGGGACTCATTAACGAGGGCAGAACGGCCACGCTTTTATTTAAACACTCTCATTTACACAACAGCGACAAAAGTTTGCTTCCCCACCCCTCCCTCCTCGGGACAAACCTGCTGCGCTCGGAGATCAGAATTAGCACCTAAATAAACGAAATCAACGCCAGGATTATTAACCGGAGCGATTTGGGCGTGGTGACAAGAGGGAATGATTGGATTGTTGTTGTTGGGAGCATCCCGGGGCTGCAGGCTGCTTTTCTGGAGCACCCGGGGGGGTGGTGCATAGTTGATAAAAAGGCTCGAAACTGCCAGAAAAAGGGACAAATCACAGTCGTGGTCTGAAGTTATTGCAGTGCAAATTTAATAGGAGCAGTGCTTTAATGAAGTGGGGATGAAGCAAGAGGTAGGTGCGTTCCTCCTCGATGGCAGGAATTAAAGAATTGCTTAAAAGCAGCTCCGGCTGAGACCGCGGTGGCACGAAGGAGTCGGGGCTGGATGGAGCTGCAAGAGATTTCAAATGACACAGAAAAAGTTGCAAAGTTCATCAAAGTGAGAGGTTGGGGTTCTTTTTTTGTGGGGTGAGCTCTTCTTTTCACCCCAATCTGAATTTTAGTGGCTCTCAGTGACACAAAGCCATTTTTAGCTCGCTGTTCAAGGTGCTGAAGGGGTCACTGAAGAGCAGAACGTCGATGTTTTATGGAAATAAACTGCATTTTTCTGCTCCTTCTAAACAGCAACCTCGAGTTATGTGAATTTCTTTCTTTCTTTATTTCCCAGGACTGTCAGAAAAGCAACTAGAATTTATGGCATGGATGGAAGTGACCAGGAGAGAGAGACACTTTTGGAGCAGCTCTTTCATGGTCTCTTTGCCCTCCCTGTTTTTCGTTCCAAATGATGAGAAGTTTTTAATACAAGTATTTCTTCCTATTCCTGAAGTATTTTCGATTTCTGGCCTCACGTTCCCTTCCAAAGCAGTCACTTTTGTGCACCACCCAAGGCTATCAGGTGTTCAGAGCATTTAAATGAAGAAAGGGCATCTTTTAAATATATATATAGTTTTAAACAAAGCAGATTAAGGTGATTTTTCAAGTTTGCAAATCACTCCAACAACATCCCCTGTCATTCCTCACTTCTCCCCTCCAGGTTATCCAAACTCCAACAGCATTTTTGCCTTTTTACTGCAACATGATGGAACAGAAAGGTGCTCAAATGAATATTTTGAGATAATTTTCACTCACACACGAGCTCATGCACAGTCGGGACATTAGATTTGAAATCTATTTACAATTTTACATATTTTACAATATATAGTTCATCTTTACAGCTACAGAATAAGTTCAGACCTTTTTTTTTCCTGCTGGAACTTGGCTTCAAGTTAAACTAATTATTAAAAACAATTAAGTGCATGCTTAGAAGGAAGCTTTCAGAAGAGATGTCAATGGACTAGTGTTGCTTAAAAATTACACCAGTTTGTGTAGAAAATCGAAATTCAGTTCAAAAAACCCACCAAAGCCTAATAGAAATCTACTGGACTAAAATAAATACAATTCATTATGCTTAACCAAAATAAAATAAACAAAAAAAAAAACCGACCCAAAAAAACCCAAAGAAACAGCAGAAGTACCTTTAAAAATGTACTGATTTAAGCTCTTTTTTTTTTTTTTTTTTAAGCCTTAAATTTCCTGCCCTCCCCAGCTAGCTGAGGATAATTATCCTGCATAAACCTGAGGCTGCAGTGGAGGGGGCAGCTTGTCATTCTCCACGTTTTCAGAGTCAATGGCTGCCAAGGCTTGACTTTTTGGCTTTATTTCTAAGGGATATTTCTCCACAATATCTTCCACCTCCTTGGTGATCCCCTCAGTCCAATCGATGAGATCTTTCTCCAGCTTCTTGGCTTCACTGACAATTCTTTCCTGTCTCTCATTCAACTGAGAGAGGAGGTCTAAGCTTTTGCACATCTGCTTCACCCCCAGGCACACATCGGGGGAGAAACTGTCAGATTCCTGCTTTTTTGGGGAGGTCTGGCCCGTCATGAAACGATCAAAATCTTCCTGGCTCAGATTTAAACTCTGAGCATCCAGTTTTTCAATGAAGGCCACAGCACAGCACTGCAAACAAAACAGAGACAGCATCACTGCAATCACCACAGACTGGAATGGACCCATTTTCTCTTCCTTATCCTCTTCTTATACCAGCAACTGATTTCTTAATATTTTTTAATGCCCTAAAATGAGCTTGAAGTTGATTTTATCATTCGCTTCACTTTTTCCTCTCCCCAGAAAGTTGAAGGAATCAAAAACCTGAGCTGCCAAGGTACACTCCAAACCTCAGGGTGTCTGTGTTTGGGAGGTGAGGGAACAGCAGGAACATGCCAAGGAGACAGGAGCAGGGTATTAATATTTAATTATCTGAGCAGCAGAGATCTGCTGTGCAGGTTAATTAATTAATTTCCTGAAGGAAGGAATGCCAAAGCCCAGCTCACTTGGTGGATGCTCTGCTCCTGCTGAAATGAACTTTTACTGTTCCGAGTGCTTCATTCTTCAACTCTGTCATTTCCCTCCAGGATTCTTGATGATAAAATGCAGAGCACACCAAGAAATGCCTCTTGGAGAAGCTGTAAAAAGCCTGTTTACCTCCACAGAGGACCGGCCTAACTCTGCAGTGCCTTCAGGAAACTCTCCTGAGCTCAGAAAGGGGGCTTTGCATCTGGAACATCTGCACAGCCCAAACTCAGGGTTTGAGGAACAGAGAGTCCTGATCATGCAGGATAAAAATAACACCCAAGTCTTAGCATCAGACTTTTCAAATAAAGGGTTTAAAGTTACAAAAAAATAAGAAAGCAAAGCTCTGGTCTGGACAGCAGAGAAAGAAAGAGAGCAGATAAAACTGCCTGTGCTCTGAGTAAACCTCAACCACCGTTTGGAGATTAATTTTAATGGACGTTTCCCTATGCTGGCAATTCCTACCTCCAAACAAAAAGCAAACCTCGCTGTCCGAGGCCCCCCCTTCCTGCTGCACTCACCAGGTTGGTGAAATAATATCCATCCTCGCCAGTCATCAGCCTGCTGGGGTTGCAGAAGCGAGTGATGTACTGGATGTTGGACTGCAGGCGGGGCGGGTTCCCCTTCAGCACGATGTAAATCAGGGTGGGCAGGAAATCGTCAGCAGAGGCCGGCTCGTTTTTGGTGATTTTGATGGCGTTGAAGATGTGCTTGCTGCATTTGGTGATGCAGGCCAGCTTGTCCCGAGGGACGCGCTTGGAGTCCATCTCGATGATATCTGTGAGGGGAAGAACAGGGGGGGAAAAAAAAATAAAATAATCTCCCAGTTGTATTCATCAGGCTCGGAATGAAAGCAGGATTTGCTGGGTGATGGTGACACTGCATCGTTTCTGTCTGTGGGGAAGTGTTTCAAGTGGATCTGCTAAGTCTGAACACTTCGGAGTGGGAAACGATCCCTGCTCCACAGGTGGAATTCCAAGCCCACAGAGATTCCTGCACGCTGAACAGCCTGGACCCCCCCTTGTGATGACAGCAAACATCATCTCAGCAAGCAAGAGAGGCAACATCTAAAGCTGTAAATATAGAACTAATCACTCACAAACCTGTAATTGCCTTTACAACCATGTCAGAGACTTCTGGGATTTCCTCACTGACAGGAACACAAAGCATCTGGGGAGTCACCCAGTGCAAAGCCCTGGAAAGAGAAGGGTTAAACTCTTCAGTGCCAGTGACATCCAGGTGTTTGAAACCAGCTCAACTCAGGGCACAAGGAGTGCTTTGTGTGAATGAGGCATTATTCCAGCCATGAACCCGTTTGTACCACTGAGGTCATTTATTTTCAGAGAAAGTACTTCCTTTTCTATAAAATTGGTTTTGGCTGTAATTTAACAAAAGCAAATTTCCCCAGTGTCATTATCCCACCTATTAATTCTTTCTGTATTTTAAATCAAATGGTTTGAACCCTTAACAAGCCATTTTTCTGTGCACAGCACACGGTTGATTTAGAGAATTACTTTTCCTATCAAGCCTTACCTGATCCTTTTTTGGACAGCAAGGTCTTTCTTCTCATCATCAGTTGTCTCAGGGCAAAAAACATATTTATACTGACGAGTCATGATGTATTTCTCAACCTCGTCCATTGCCTTCTCCACTTTTTCAGGGGGCACTGAAAGGGACAAATCCCACAAATGAAACATTCCAGGGCTCTTGGGAAGGTTTAATCCAAATATCTTCAAATTAATATTACTCATTCAAGGCAACCTGACTTCATAAGTGCTTATAAATGAGAATTACAAATAAAATGAGTACAACTCCACTAAGAGTTTAAAAGGAAGCCGTGGAAACAAATATTTAGGCAGCAAAACTTCCTAGAGGGGAAAAAGCAAACTCTGGTCCCAGAACCTGTTCCCAGCATTCCTGAAAGCTGGGAATGCTTTGCTTTAGCTGAAAATCCAAGAGGCTTTAGTTGTACAATGCTCCTTTTGGAACAGGAAGGTGAAGAAGAAGAACTTGGTACCTTTCCAACGTGTCTGCAGCCTGTCTGCTACATTTTGGTAGAAGTCCTGGGCACATTCAGATTGTTCCTCAATGCTTAAATCCTGCAAGAGAACAAGGATTAAGTGTGAAGAGCTGGCAGCACCACCTCCTGTTTTGTTTTGAGGCAAGTGTCCAGCTGCAGTAACAGTCTGAGAATGCAGAGGTGTCATCGGAGGTGTTTATAGTGGCTCAGTTTTATTTAAAAATAGGAGAAGCCAGCACCGGCTCTTTAATGTGTGAAAGATTTGTATTTATTTGCTGAATAAATGGGTATTAGCACAGGTGCAATGGCTCTTTGCCCTGAGGAGCACTGACCAAATAAGGCAGACTAAGCAAAATGTTTGTCCCTATTTCACCTCTAATTTTTAAAAGAGACATTTTATAATCTATAAAACCCCCAAGAGCATCAATTATTTGAAGGAATATCTCTACAACAGACATTTCTGATGATAAAGTTAGTGTGAAATATATTCACAGTGGAATTTGTGAAAAAACATTGGCTTTTGCTAACTGAGCTCCTGAAGCACATAACAGAGGTTTGAAGGTTTAAAATTAACTTAATTAAGGCAATTTTCATCATTAAATAAAACCATACATTTTAAAAAGTGGGGGGAGAATTTGATTTCTGAGTTCTTTAAGGCCAAAAATGGGATATTTTCCTGAATTCAGCTCTCAGCTCTTGCTGAGGCTGGATTTTAAGCCTGGTTTATGTGGAGAAAAAAAATCCCTTCTTTTGAGAAGGCTGAATAAGGAAAGGAGAACACCTTCAGTGCCTGAAGCCACAAATAAACCCACGCTGCTCTCAGACACTCTGTGGTCAGAATGAATAGATCTAAAAGAAAATAAAGAAAAGTTGAAGAAGATCTCAGAGTAGAGAGAATGTAAGATTCCATGGGAGCTCGTGAGGAGATAATTTGAGCAATTAAACGGGAAAGGGAGAAGAAGGGGTGGGAAAAAAATTGTGCTGAATTCTGACTCATTCCAACCATAGGTGGCACCACAGACTGATTAACATTTCAAGAACATTACCTTTTTTTTAATGGAAAACGAAGGCTTAACACTTATTTCAAATTAAAAAAAGAAGAAGCACAGTCAAATTCCCTTTCCCCAATAAAAGGAGAGGGGTGGGTTGATGCTGAATTATCTTTAGAAGCTTTTAGGTTAAAGTTGTCTCATGCCTGAAGAGTCCAAGGCCAGGTTGGATGGGTTTGGAGTTTCCCTGCCCATGGAACCAGATGATCTTTAATCCCCCTCCAACCCAAACCACTGTGTGATCTCTAAAACCCTACCAGGTGATATCTTATATAAATTTCCATAAACCATATTAACGTAGAATATTGCCAAACAGACTCCTTTATGTGGGATTTATCTAATTTATCTGAGATGCTCTGGGGTTGGAAGGATCCTCTGGTCCCAACCCTGCCAAAAAGAAAAGGCACCCAGATCTTAATTTGATTATTGAAGCCTCCTGCCACACTCCAGAAAATCCAAAGTGCTGGGAGAAGTGCAGCAGTTCCTGCCCCTCTCCCCCCATTTTGTTGAGACAAGAGGCACTCAGAGCTCACCCTTTTATGACTCATGGTGTCCAAAAAGAGTTTGCATTGCTTGTAGATATCCTGGCCAGGCTTCTGGTAGGTCCTGATGAATTCTATGAACTCCTTGGACACTCGGTCTGTCTCGATGCTGGCCTGCCTGTGGATGGAAGGGCTGGGAGCCTTGGCCTCCTGGATCTCTGCTGGCAAAATTCAGGGCACAGCAGATCAGTTTGTTACACTGATGGAGAATTTCAGAAAGGTTTCATCACTTTGAGTTGGGTTTGTTTTTTTTCCCAGCTGTGCAGACAATTGGTCACTGCTTTCTCAAAATTTGCCAGGAAAATGCTGGATATTATTCAACACAGCAATAATTATTAACTACAACTCCAGGAAAAGTGAATATCCCACATTTAGAGCCACACCCCCATTCACATGGAAAGCCTTTTTATATTAGCAGGGACTGCCACACAGGGTTGCTTTTGAGTTTTACTGCCACTCCCAGTGGGATTCTGCAGATCCCTACACACCACAGGCTGGTGTTCCCACTCTCCCTGAACCAACACAAGGGGCTCCCAAGCAGCCAAGTTCTGCTCAAGGAACATGCAACTTGACAGAGCTGCATCCACAGGGGCTTTTCCCACAAAAAAAACCCCAAAAATCTCTGATTTCCCAAGCTCCAAGTTAATGGTGCTGCTCCAATACCTTCACCCACCTTTCAGCTTGCCAGCCAACGCTGTTGGAAATGGAGGGATTGAATAGAGGTGGTGGAAATGAACGTGGTGAGAGGCAAGCAGCAGAGAGACAGAAAACATGAAAATATTCACGGTCAGCACGAGACAAACACGGCTTTCAACCTGAAAACACTTCACATGCACAGAAATCCTGCTTTCACAACAAGCATGCAGAACTCCAAAGGGAAAAGAAAGAGACGGATTAATATGTTTAAGTTGGTTTAATTTGCATTTGAGGGAGTTTAGTGGGGTTTTTTTGTTGTTGTCATTTGTTTCTGAAGAGATCAAGCACTACAGAAAATCCAAAGCTGTGTCACCCAGTGAGTGCCAAACTCTGCTCCTCTGATCAGAGCTCCACGCTGCAGCACAGGGAGGAACTTGGGCAGCCACCAGCAGAGCACCTCTGGCATTTCAGTGCCCACAACAGAAAAGGTTTTGCAAATATTTCAGTTCCAGCTGCAGCGATTGAGATAGAGAGAGAGCAAATCCAACTCCTCTCGAGTTGCTCAGGGACACTTCCAGAGGGGATTTCCTTCCATTGCCTTTATACCTCAGATTCACTGCATGAATCCCAAATCCTCCACAGGACTCCAGCTGAATGGTGGCCATTAATTAAATTTATCACACTTAACATTAGAGAAGCAGAAAGCTCAGTTGGAAATAATAAACAAAACAAAATGATCAGATATTTCTTCCATGATCAAGCAGTGATCTCATTTCCCTGTGCAGCTGAAGGTTTATTTATTTACTTCTCATTTTACTATTTGACCTTAAGGAATGTGAATATGATTTTTTCAATCACAAATTCAAAGCAGATTGTTGTTTAGTTACTAGAGAGGTGTAGTCAACTGAGGCAGATGAATTCAGTCTAACTAAAAAGAAGCTGATTACAGCCAAGAAATTCCAACAAGTTAAAGAGAGCCCAGCAGAGGAAAAGGCCAGAAGTGAGCAGCAAATGAAGAGTTAAGGAAGGATCAGCTTCACAAAGAATAACCATAATTAATATTGAAATCTTTCTACAGGAAAGCCACTTGTCACAGCAGAACAGGAGCACTCCAGGGTTCACTATGGTTGTGCCATGGCCCCAGTCCAAGCAGGGGGTGTGAGACAGGGTTTGTCACCAGCTCTGTTACACACAGCCCCTCCTCACCTTCCTGGAATTTAACAAACATCTGCACTTTTCTTTAGCCAGCAGAACGAGTCAGGACTGCAAATAACGGAGGACGAGCTCTTAAAGCTGTTTGCATCAAGGGGTTTGGTGTCCTTTTGGTTTAAATGAAACCACTGCCTCCTCCTTATGGGAAACTTTCTTCCTGGTTTACGTAACAAACATCCGGAGACATTTTGAGAATGCCAAAGTTTTTGAAGTGCCAACTTCAATAGTTTCAACTCATTATAATCAGATTTTTAACAGCAGCCTGGAATTCTTTTTTTGATAAAAATGCAAAGCAGCACAAGATCCAGCTAACTCTTACAAGATTATTTTTTAAAATTTTTTTTTATCCTAATCCTAAAGTGGAGCTCAAAGAAGCTTCAGCTTTACTCCTATGACTCCCTACAAAAAGCAAAGGATTGGTCTAGAGATTCAACATCACCTCAGGATGCTGGACTTGCTTTTTTTTTTGCCGTCTTCATGTTGAAGAGCACGAGTTACAACTGGCACAACCCTAGTTTGTGTTTAGCAAAGGCCAACTAAGACTCAAGCTTACTAAAACCAGGCAGACAGCTTGCCCAGGCTGTGCTGCATTACCTTCAGAAGGGGAAGCCAGTTCCCAGGAGGGAGTAAAAATCTCCTTCAAATCCCTGAGAATGTTATCAGCATTTCTCTCCCTCCCAAGCTGTCCTTGCTTAGGGGTTTTCTCTTGAGCTGCTGAAATAAAAAGGCCAAAGCAAGCAGGGCACCGAGAGCAGGAGTGTGGCAGGACAGGTGGTGAAGGGATAAAAAAAGAAAAGATGGAAAGTAAGA
>VWZN01013581.1:70980-94194 GCA_013396955.1 Regulus satrapa | reverse complement strand
AAAAAGGTTTAACATAGGTGAATGAATGCCTCACGTAGCCAGTTGCTACCATGCACCAGGACAACTCTAATCAGAAAAACGCTGAATTTCAAATTCAGGAAATGCATGGTCTCCAAGGTTAAGACAGATTAATGTTGCTTTTCCTTCTGGAATTCCTCCTCCACAGCCCAGCATTTCCCAGTCTTTGCCTGTGCAAACTATTGCTATGCAAAGCCAGCAGCGCCATTCATCATTCCTGCTTGTAACACATTCTGTAGAACAAACACCCAGCCAGCCACAAACTTGACATTCCCAGCCCACACAAACACTGCCAGCCTCACATTTATGTGCAGCTCAAGGCACCCTGCTCACACATCCCATTTTTTCCTGTCAGAGTGAGGCACTCGGGCAGCATCAGCTGGTATTTTATCTCAGGGTTTCTATCACACTCAGACACAGCAGTTTGTTGAGGTGACTGACAGCCAGCACCTTTCTCTGCTGCTCTCTCCAGGAGGAATTCCCCTTCCAGCCCTAAATCCTGCTGTCACACCATGGCTGACTCAGGAATGGCACTGCAATGAGTGCCAGAGGAACAAGGAGCTTCCCCTCAGCGCTTGCAGTGCCATCACCAGGAACACATTTATGCTGTTGAGTGGAAGAACTCCTGCATAATCACATAAAAACACAGGTTTAGCAGAGCACTGTTCTGTTTCACAGATGGTTTGGCATCACTCACTTTTTTCTGTGTTTTCAGTAGCAATCTCCAGAAGCATCACTGTTCCAACTTTCGAAAGTCAAAGCTCACAGCATTAATCTGCCTTTTAAAACAACGCATCTGCCAAAAACTTTTCATTTCAAAACGTACAGAAGCATGAAAAGCAAAGGAGAGTTACCCTTCTTAGCTCCTGCTCTGGAGGAAGCAGTGAAGAACTTCTTCACAGTAGTGACCTTTCTTGTTTTCTCATTGGTTTTCTTCTCCTCAAACTTTGAAAAGGTCAGGGACTGCGCCCCTTGGGTGCTCTGGCTGCTGGCATAGGCTTCTTCCTCCTCACGCTGGAGCCTGGGGTCAAAAAATACTGATTTAAGGGCTTAGAAACAAGACAAAGGAGCTGATCTCCCATGATCTCATTCATTACTCATTTGGCATTCTTCCCTCTGCCTATCTCCCTTCAGGACAGCCATGCTGCAGTGGGAAAAGGCAGGGAAAGCTCAGGGTTAAAGAGGTTTAACCTGAGGTGGTCACCTTCCCCTCACGTCACACTCTGAATTCTCTAAAGGCACGGGGGAGGATTTCCAGCAGCAGATTCATTTCCTTCCTCCCTGCCTCACACTGGGTTTCCCAACCTGTTACCTCAGGCAGTCCTTCCCCATCTTACAAAAGCAAAATACCCCTGGAATATTTGGGGAAACAGATCGTTGTTGTCACCGTCTGCTTTGGTAATCAACATCTGCCTGAATGGACGAGGTCGAGTTTGAAAGACTAATCTGAAGTAGAGGAGGGCAAAACTCAGCTATCCTGCAACCTATCTGCCTCCTATGCAGGGGGATTCACACAGGTTACATTTTATCATCCTTCAGGCCGAGCAATTGTCTTTAAACATCCCTCCAGCTCAGGATGGACCAGAAATAGTCCAGGATCTGCAAACTCTTGAGGCGGGAATTGTATCTTATCAGTGCTGACAAGCCTGTCTGTTCACTGCAACAAGCAATCACAGCTTATCTGCGCCTTTAGCATCTCCCAGCTACTCATTAAAGCACTCCTTAAATACCCCACTTTGTTTTAGAGATGATCCAAGACTGGCAGCATAACTGTCTGGCCTAATAACAAAGTTTTTATTAATTGCTTAAGGCATTTATGGCAGAGGAAAACAATGACATGACCTATGTGCTGCTACCTCCGAAAACACATCTTCCATTTTTAAGGGCAAGCACTTATCACAGGAGGAAAACTAGACTGGCTTGCAGAAAATAAATGATTGGACAATCACCTAAATTAGCAAAGATAAAGCTTTGATGTTTTGAGGCTTAAGCCTGCAGTTTAAAAGAATGACCACAGACAGGACTAAAACCAGTTTTTAATCAGCAGCTGGAAGGTAAAACCGTGGTGCTACCTATACCCAAGAAAATAACTGGTATCTCCAGAGGGCATTTAATCAAAACTGTTCCTTTCACCCTCCTAACTGCTAGACAGAAATACAGATTTGCATATGCAAATTAGGTCCAAGTACTCATTGGGAGGTTGGGCTCTGTTTACATTTAGATTTTCTTTTCAAACCTCTTTCACTAGAATGTCACAAATATCCATCTTTGCATCAAGAGGAGGGTTTGGATTCCTGCCAGGAAGATCAAACTGGGCAATTTGTGATGAACCTGAGGAAGCAGGAGGCAGGAACAGAATTTGGTGGAGCCACCCACCCCGAAGGAAGAAAGGAGATTCTTTACCGCTCTGCCAGCTCCCAATCCTCTTGGATCTGCTTCTGCCTGGCCTTGTGGTATTCCTCCCTCCAGCACTTGGAGCAGAACCCCTGCCAAGCGGGATTGCCATAGTAACCACAGCCCTTCTTGCACAGCAGCTCCGACTGATCCACGTGGATTCCCCTGCGCTCCGATTTCAGGTTCATCTTCCTCCTGGCCCAAGAGGAGAAGGGTTAAAATCACCAGCGTGGCAGCAGCCTGCCAGAAATCACTTACTCTGAGGGTTTGCCTTTAGGAAGGAGTCACCTGCTTGAATTATTTAACAGCTCCATAGCAACCAAATGAATGCCAGGGGAGGAAGGGCACAGTTACATAACCGGGAGCCCCAAAGCCAGGGGCAGCAGCAGCACATCTGGGTAGGGCTGGGACCCTCACACAGCTCCAGAAAGGGGCCCAGAGAACCAGAGACAGCCCCACGGCCAGGGGACAAACTGCCAGGGCTCACCTGTGCAGGGACAGCCCCACAGCCAGGGGACAAACTGCCAGGGCTCACCTGTGCAGGGATAGCCCCACTGCCAGGGCTCACCTGTGCAGGGACAGCCCCACGGCCAGGGGACAAACTGCCAGGGCTCACCTGTGCAGGGACAGCCCCACGGCCAGGGGACAAACTGCCAGGGCTCACCTGTGCAGGGATAGCCCCACTGCCAGGGCTCACCTGTGCAGGGACAGCCCCACGGCCAGGGGACAAAGGCCCAAGGCTCTGCTCTCACCAGTACCTTGTTCTGACAGCCAGAGGCACAAAGCAATGGGAAAAAAAAAAAGAAATAAAGTTCCAAAAGCCAACAAAGGGAGCGCACAGAAATGTATTGTGTTCTGAGGCTGTGCCTGCACAGAACCACCCTGGTGAGGCTTTAGGGATCTCTGGCCTCCAAAAGAATCTCCAGGGCCCAGTGAGGAATCCCACTGAGCACATCCCAACTTCCCCCCAGTTCTGCCAGAGTTAAACTGCCTGCCTGCACACAGCACGGCTCAGGGGGGGTTTATATTTAGTGGCTGCAACAAAAAGATTCTCCTGCCCACGCCGAGCCTGCCTGGGAGCACACAGTGAGAATCCAGGCTCCCCTTGCTCCTGACAGAACCCATCCCACATTCCCTGCTTCCAAGGGGAAATGCTGGCAGTGTTTTAGGAGAGGAGCAGCACGGGATCACTGCACGGCGAGGCAGGGGTGTGCACATTAAAATATCGGATTGCAATGCTGACAGGCACCAAGAGCACAGCAAGGCTCTGGCCGGTGAATGCAGCTCCGTTTGCTTCCTGCCGTCCCTGAGGGGCCACGGGTGGAAAGCAAGAGGAAAAGGGATTTTCTCAGACGGAATAACGAGAGTAACCGAGCCAGAGTTATCTTCTTTTCTCCTGAAATTCCACCCCAAACTCCTCTCTGGATCATCCAAGATCCAGATTCCAAAGATGGGACGTGCACAGATGTCACCGAGTTTTCAACTTCAGGAAGTTCCAGCTCGTTTGTTCCAAGCTCAGTTACCCAAGCTGATAATGTTTAACATTTCCTATTAACATAATCAAGCTATTTTAAGCAAAGTAACAGGAAACAAACTATTTTCTCTTAGGGGGGGAACAAATTAAAGATTCCATCTTAGCTGCATAAGTATTAAGATGTCTTCCACTTTTCTATTTTTGAAAGAAATAATGAGTTTCTAAAAATAGTTTCATTGTAGAGACATGCATATTAAGGGAATCAATTTCTTAATGACATAATTTATAACTACATGTTCTCATCTTTATAGATGGGAGAGCAGGTGAATACTTTTCTTTCCCACTGAAAAGTCTGACAGACAACCTTGCGCTGCTGCAGATCAAAATGGGAAAAAAAACCCCAAACCAACATGAGCATTTAAATATTTGAGAGCTTCACTTCAATCCCATATGCAGAAATAACTGAGACACATATGCTGCTTTTACAAACATTTTTTGGTTTAATTTCCTGACTTCTCAAGGAAGGGCTGTGTGGGAGCTCCGGGCTGCCAACACCTCAGAGCTCAGAAATTAAACTTTCAGTGTGTGTCAGCTGCACAGCCTGGGCTGAAATTGCATTTTGGCAGGATCTGCACACTCAGGCCATTCCCAGAACATCACTCATGTCCTTGAGCAACAATTCTGAAAAGAAAGGGGAAGCAAAAACCTGAAATTCTTCACTGATTCAGTTTCAAGACCACTTCCTAAAAGCTGAAGCTGCAGCAGAATTTTGGTCAGAGGCCTTTCTTGCAGGTGCCTGTCCTAGGAAAAAAATGCATATTAAATAAAAATATGCATCAAATGTTTAATTGCCATTAATGTGAAGCTGATCAGTTTTCACTGTAAACCACAAAGGCACGATAAATAAAAATATTCTCCTATCACCAACTCCCCAGAAATCGTACAGGGATCTCTGTCACTGGAGGAAATAAAACCCTATAAAATCCTGCCACTCCCAGAACTGAGTTACAGCCCTGGAACTGCAGTAACTCCAAGAATCCAGGTGTCTGCTCCTATTCAGAAGGATCCCATTCCAGACTCGGGTTAAAAAAAAAGGAGTCTTAAAAAAAGGGTTAAAAAAGGAGCAGAATGAAAACACCTGACCCTGCTCCTGTGCCACCGGGGCACTGCCACCCCTCCAGAGAGGCACAAAAACCCCCGAGCCGCTGGGTGCTCGCCCTGTGTGAACACTGAAGATCAATTCCTGCTCAGCAGCTTTGCCCAGAGCAGGGCTGCAAAGAGCTGCAGAGCCCTTCCCTCCCTGGGAGGGTGCGCGGTGCCACCGGCTCAGGTGAGGGGACAGAGGGGTCACCCTGCTCCTCCTCGGGGAGGAGTCACATGCTGCACACCCAGCTGAGCCTCTGGGCTCCCCGCACACAGAAAAGGACACTGGGGAAAAAAAAAAATGGAAAAAAAGAAAAAAAAAGTTTCCCATGTGATTTCTGCAGGTCAGCATTAATGGCTGAATGAAGAAAACAAACCCGGGTTTTGATAAAATGAAGGTGAAAGCACCCTCTCAAATTCATTTCTGGCAAGTGAATCACTGCTCGTGTTATAATCTTACACAATAAAAATGTTTGGTTGGAGGTGCTGAGTGTCCAAAATGCTTTTTCCCCTTTCTCTGTCCCTCCCACTCCAGCTAAAGGTGATCATTCCTTAGCCAACAATCACCTCCCCAGAGTGTTTGCACACTCACACCACACATTTTGCATGGTCACATCTCTTATTTTCACTCCTGCCTGAATGCATGGCCCGTTCAAAGCTCACTTGAACAGAAATCAAAGGGAAAAAAAAAACCAAAAAACAAATTTGTTGTTTTTCTGGAGCTGGAGAACAGGCAACTCCAAACACCTTTATACCACCTGCCCACTGAGAAGTCAGAAAAACATAAGGAAGGCAACAAACTTCAACATTAAAAAACCAAAATCTAATCCAGAAGTACAACAAACCACTAAAACATCATAAAATAACATTAACTAGTACAATTTGGAGAGGTGCTTTGCACCAAACATCCTTCTGGCATCTCCTTTATCCCAGTTAAAGCACTTCAAGAAGCACCACATCTCCCTCCCAGCAGCAAAAATTCAATGTAATTTTAAATATACTCATCCACTGCTTTGTTTAGTGGGTATTTCAAAAGGCTCTGCTGTGAATATCATCAGGGAAGGCAAGAATGACACCTCACAAAGAGAATCTTCCTTGGAACATTTCTGTGCCAGGACCAGACCTCATCACACCTTAATATCTGTGTTAATTAGCAACACCCCCTTTGAAGAGCTTAGAAAAAAGAAGGGGCTCTTAGACCGAGTTATTAATTTATAAAATGCCTTTTCTTAATGTTACTTATTCACAAGGAAAAGCTTCTGGTGCCCCGTTCTCCACTGCAGTGGAAACATGGAAATCACCCAACTCTTTTCTGTGGTTTTTAAAGAGCTCCTCACACACTGGGGGAGGCTCCTGAGGGATTTATTTGGGATAATCACAGCCTGGAGAGGTTTTGGTGCCCAAAAGTGCTGGACACAAAAATGCTCCTTGTCCTACTGCCACAAGAATTCCCAGCTGGAACCTCCCCGTTCTGCCTGTCCAGCTTTATTTTTCCAAATTCTACTGAAATCAAAAGGAAACGATGATTCATATTAAACCAGATCTATCTGCAGGGCTGCACATCAAAGGTCTCTGATGACAGATCAGATCTGCTCCAGCTTTTTTACAGCATCTCACAATAGTTTTGTTATGATGAAAAAAAAAACCAAAAACCACCAAATCACTGTGGTTTAATTCAAAATTAGCTTTCTTCTGGCTTTCATGCCATTCATCCTGAAGCTCTCAAATACATCTTCCTATCAACATATTTTTTCTTGCTGTACCCACACTTACGTAATTCTTTTTTTCTTTTCATTCACCCGTTTAGAACAAACATTTTAAGAAGGTCAATACCCTTCTTCTCATCCTTGCTCACTTTCCCTCCGTTTTTTTCCTGTCCAGTTTTGTCATCCGAGAAGAACCTCCAACAAATCACAGCCCTCCCTTCAGGGAATGGGGACTCCCCGAGTGTTTTTCAGCAAGGACAAAGCAGCTGCCCGCCCTCTGGAAAGCTGAAACTGAGAACGTGGCTGCAAACCCTGCAGGGTTTCAGCTGCCACCACCAGGAACCCAGAGCAGTAAAAAAACAACTTCGCTGCAGAAGATCCTGGCTGAGAGCCACTTCACTTTCCCTGTCACACACTCTGAGCCACCTTTGAGACGAGAGAGAGAGAGAGAAGACACAGAATTTTGTTCCAAGCCCATAAATCCCAAGGCCGTTTTTGCCAGAATTCCATGAAGGGGACTGAAGGAGCAGCCATCAAGATTTTGGACCTTTTGTAGCTCAGTAACAGCAAAACACTAAACTCTGAATTTTAGCACGGACCAAGTTACAAAACGACCAGAACAATTGGTATCAAACACGCGGAATGGGGCGTCAGTCCCAGCAGGGAGCAGATGCACCCCCAGCTTTCCCTGCCAAACTGGATCCCTCACCGGGCTCATTTAATGCACCCATGAAAGACTAAATTTATGTAACACCTTCTTCTCAGCAAAGAGAGACAGGAATTCTCCCAGCACACAGACTGCAGGCACAGCTTTGGCTCGGGGGGAAGGATGCTCCAGGAGCAGCAGGGATTTACCAGCGGCTCCAACACCCCCAGCTTGTTTTTTCTGGTTCTTTTCCACCCCCTGTACCTCTGTTATCAGTGCAGATCGTGAGGAGATATCGGCTGGCTCGTAAACTATTTATTAGTCCTGGATTGCCGAGGTCACCTTTGAGAGAGCTGGAAAAATTCATATTCAAAGCTGAACAGAAAGGGTCTTGCTTAATCAATCAATCACCACCTTCAGTAAGAGCTAATTGCAAGCCATATATAATTATTGCAAGCTGTGAAGAGCAGTTTTTTAAGTAACTCCACGAACTAACGCTGGAAATTAAAGGAGTTGCTTTAATTCTATAATTGACGTTCTACAAATGAGTTTCAATATTGGTAACAAGTTAATTAAATGTATCTAAAGCAAGGAAAACGCAGAGCGGGAACAGGCAGGTCTGGTTTGGGTTGTGGGTATGTTTTGGTTTCTTTTTGGTGGTGGTGGTGGTTTGGTCTTTTTCTTTCCTCCCTAAAATTAAATTTCCCCAAAGAAAATAAAAAAAAAAACCAAAACAAACAAACAAACAAACAAACAAAAAACCAAACAACTTGGCACAAGCATTAGAAACAACTGTCAGCAATTTTTTTCCACTGGGCTGAAGCAAACGTGATTCAACTCTTCAAAAGTCACTCTAGCAGTTAATGACCAACTCGAATTCTTCCAATTCAAAAACATCAGAGTGCCCCAAGAGTGTTCACAATGAACTCACTGCTCATTAATGACCATCCCCAGAAATGGGATTTTAAAGCAGGAAAAAAAAATTTAAAAGAAAAACAGGGAAGCCTCCAAAGCACACAATTCTTACACGAGAATTGGTTCCCATTTTACTGCAACACTCCATCATAATTCAGAACAACACAGCAGCCAACAACTTTAATTACTAAAAATAGATTTATAAAGTAGGTTAGAAGGCGCACCAAAGGCGAGGGCTGGCAGGGTGGAGCCAAGGTGCATTTTGTATTTTGCCAATGGAAAAAGCGCCCTTAAAATGTATTTGTTCCAAAGAACCACTGAGGCAAACGCCCCGAAATTCTGAAGAGCAGCAACCTAGGTGTGGAAAGAGTCGTGATTCAGGTGTAACCCCCCCACGCTCAGGCATGTCATTAGCAGCGGGGTAATTAACCATGAGCTAATTTCCTCCCTAGGAAAGGGTGGGGCGAGATGAGCTCGGGAAACACAAAAGCCATTAGACGAGGCTGGAATTAGGCAAGAAAGCTGGGGGGTGTTATCAGCACTCACACTTCTCATGGGCATCTTCCCGGCAATTTTACAGCTGCAGGATGCTAAAAAAGTCCCAAGAAATGCAAGAGTCGCTGCTCTGATGAGCAAAAAAAACCCCAAACAGAGCTGGGTCCTGGTGCTGGGAGGGGGAATTGGACGTGCTGCTGGCCACAAGCTCCGGGTTGCCCCGGCTGGGAGTTGTGTTTTTCCCTTCAAATGTCAGCACGGGCCTGGGGGTCCAGGTTGGGTTTGTCCCCGTGAGATGGCATCAATGGCCAGGCTGTGTCTCACCATCTCCATGTGACCCTCACCGCGCTCCGAGAGGAACCTCTGAGAGCTCTTTGTGCCGCCTGAGTGGGAATTCGGGTCAGAATAAAGAAAAGATTAGCTGAAACTGCTGAAATCTCCTCACTAACAGCAGCAACAGGCTCCTGCACAGGCTATTTCCTGCCAACCACGCTCTTCACCTGGACACAGGTGGAAAATAAACCACCTGGAAGCTCAGAGAAAAGCTTCAAAATGTTTTATACACTTTGTACAAGTGGCACTTTCACAGGGCTTCACAAGCAAGGCTCCTAGGTCTAGTTTTTAGATCACAAGTAGTTAATAATCAAAAATCAGCTCCAAGGATAATTGGGGATTACACAGAAAGGAAAGAAGGTGCTGGGAAATGCTGTTCCAGCTTAAATAACACCACAGAACAAGATTAAACACCAGAATCGCGGACTGTCACCAAGCTTATAACCAGTTTGTTGCGTAAAGCAGCCTCAGAAATTGGTACAGTTTGCTTTATATCCTATTCCACCTTTCTACCTGGGTTTTTTCTTGGTGGGCAAAACATCCCACTGAGCTGCAATTCTCTTCCTAATCCTCCCTGTGGCAAAAAAAAAAAATACAAAAAACCCTTGTGTGACCGTGAAGGCAGCACATCCAATTCCTGAGTGAAGCACTGCTCCTGGAAAACAGCTCCTCCTCCTCCTGCACTGCTCTGGCTCGCTCCTTGCTCTCAAGGGGCAACTGGAAAACCAAAAGCAGCTCAGTGCAGCTCCCCAGAGTCCCGGTGCGAGGAATTTCACGCCTCAAAAAGGGCCCAAACAACAAAAGCATGGCAAACCAATCGTGGATTTTAATCACCACCTTTCCCCCAAACCGTTCAGCGCTGCTAATTCCCAGCACCGGGCCTCGCTCAGCCGAACAAAAAAACCATTTAATTTTGCCTGTAGAACGTTCTCAGCCAACCCAGCAGCGGGATTTCAGAGAGCACTGAGAATTTCTTTGGCAATTCGAGCACATCATTCATCTCTCTGAGCCACTCCCAGCTCCGAGGGAACAACCTGAACTCCACGGTGCTACAAGCAGCGACAAACACCCACAAAGAGCATCCAAAACGCACTGCTCAGCGTTTTAAGTATTCTCCAAACATCACCCGGCTTGACTTTAAAGGACTTTGATCCTCAGCTGTACAGTGAGAAGCCAGGCGGGGACAATACTTACAGGAAAAAAGCCAAAAACTCATTGATCCGCAAGGAACTCATCAGGAGAACGGGGCTGGGGTGGGGGACTGCTCTGGTAAAGCTATCAGTGACACCTGCACGCTGTTAACTGCAGGCACAGGCCCGTGGAATTAATTAAAACAGATAATAAAAATCAGCTTTAGGAGCTGCACATGGAGGAGGGCAAACACCCACAAAGCCGCTCGAAACGCGCCGCTCAGCACCTTCAAAATTCTCCAAACTTCGCCTTGAGCTTGAAGGACTTCAATCCTCGGGCGGGCGATACTTACAACAAAACAGCCCAAACCTCCCTGACGCACAAGGAGCTCATGAGGAACACGGGCTGGGGGGACATGGGGGCAGAGCTGCCGCCTGCGCCCCCGGCACACACAAACACACTGCCGGGTGTGTAACGAGGGCTCGGNTGGCCGTCCCAGCGCAACGAACCCCACACGCTGAGCCTCCCCTCCTTCTCCAGAGCCCGCAGCAGCTCCTCAAGGCTCCGGGGCCCGGCCCTGGCCCCACACGAGCACCCTGGAGCCGCCTTTCGGAAGTATAAAAATAAAATAAAAATACCCGCTGCGGTTTCCAACTCCTCTTTCCATGTTCAGTTACGCAGTTCGTGTCTTGCTTTCCTTCTCTTTTTTACCGCCCTATTTTATTTTTTTCTCAGCATGGACATCCCNTTGAAGGACTTCAATCCCCGGGCGGGCGATACTTACAACAAAACAGCCCAAACCTCCCTGACGCACAAGGAGCTCATGAGGAACACGGGCTGGGGGGACATGGGGGCAGAGCTGCCGCCTGCGCCCCCGGCACACACAAACACACTGCCGGGTGTGTAACGAGGGCTCGGAGGAGCCGTGCAGGAGGGGGAAGGCGGAGTGCCAAGCCCCCGCATATCCCGGGCTTTGTTTGTTTATCCCGGGCTTTTGTCTATCCCGATCGCTGCCGCCCCGCGGGACCNAAGGCTCCGGGGCCCGGCCCTGGCCCCACACGAGCACCCTGGAGCCGCCTTTCGGAAGTATAAAAATAAAATAAAAATACCCGCTGCGGTTTCCAACTCCTCTTTCCATGTTCAGTTACGCAGTTCGTGTCTTGCTTTCCTTCTCTTTTTTACCGCCCTATTTTATTTTTTTCTCAGCATGGACATCCCACTGTGAGGCAGGGAGCGCTCCAGCAGGACAGATGGACAGCGAGGAATGACTTCAGAACAAGGAGAAATCTCTTCTCCACACGGGCAGAAAGGTTCTTCTGGTTCTTCTGGAGCTCTGCAGGGCAGGGGCAGCTGCTGGGGCCGTCGCTGGGCTCTGTCACAGCCAAGGGTGGGATGGAGCTCAGGCCCCGGTCGGTGTCCCCGAGCAGACAGCATACACGGCCCAGGGATGACAAACCACTAAAATGACATTAACACAGCCCCGGACACACATTCCGGCCTTAATTTTCATTTGTGGTCAGGCAAACATCCCAAGGAAGGTGAGGAAAAGCACTGTAGTGGCAGACGAGCCCGAATTCTAACAGTTTTCAGCATCATAATGTTTTATTGCACAACACAACCTTTATATCCACAGTTTCTTCTATGTGTTTTAAATAAAAGACATACAGACTATATATTACCTCAACTGAAAAGTCAAAGGCATTAAGAAATAATACACTGCAGTACTCACAGTATTGAACGTCACACATCAACGTCATTATTAACAAAACACATTTGGAGATAATTCCAAACCCTGATCGTTAGCATCCAGGCTGGATTTTCAAAGGCATTACGGGTTACAATGCATAGACACATACAATTTATAATTCAGCAAAACAAAATCCATGTATAAAAGTCACAGTGAGAGTGGAGGTAAACTTATACTAAGCTTGTGTAAGTAAAATGACTACGACTGCTGTTCTGGAAAGTGATTCCAGTTAGAGAATTATATACAGGAGATAACAACAGAACAGAATTATGCTCTGAAACCAGCTTATTTGCAGAAAGATAATGAAAGAGTGGAGGGTTGGATTATATTCTTTTTTTTTTCAAAGCCTAAAACTTAGAACGATCCTGGGTCCTCTGTGCTGTCTGTGTGAAACCCAAAAACATCTTCAGGGCTCAGAAATGCCAACCCCAGCTTAAAGCCAGTGGGGGCTATAAATTGTCCGGGGTAGAGCAGTCATTAAAAGAAGTGAAAGAAACCTGTCCCAGAGTTTAGAACGAGTTAAGAGATCATTTCTTCTGCGGTGTCTGCTCTGAAATCCCTCTGCTTTGCCATGCACATGCCAGCTGTGACATCCAGGTGCTCCAAACCAGACTGCAGCAGTGCCACCCTGCAGCCACCTCCCCTGTCCCAGTGCTGGGTTTTGTCACCCTTGCAGCTCCCAGGGATTGAAACCAAACACAAAGAACAGCTCTGCAGTGGGAACGGCCAGATCTGACAGGAATATTTCCCTGCTGCCACTTCCATCATCCCCTTCATCGTGTCCCCTGATATCTCTAAGCAATGAGCAGTGAGGATAAACCTGGGAATGAGGGCTCCCAGGGCTTGCAAATGCCAAGTGAAGCTACAAAACCTTTAATTATATCAGTAATTAGCTTTTTAGGGGAAAGAAACAAAGATGAGGGATCATGCAGGTCACAGTGAGGCCCTCAGCTCCCAAAACAGAGTTCTTGGGCTGAATAAATATTCCTATAGAAGCCCTTAAAAGAAGAAAGAGATTATATTTCTTAACAGTCATTAGAAAAAAAACAAAGCAGAAGAGTAATATTAACGTGTGTTCTCTGTTAGTTTAATCCATTTACTCTGGTATCTTTGAGAGGAATGAGATTTTATAAATAAGAGTCTTTGGCAACTAACAGTCACCATACTGCAATACTAAAATATTCATTTAATAATGAGTTTAAAATAGGCTGAGTATTCACCTGCCAAACAAATCTGAGGTGCAGCAGAGAAGAGAGAAATTTCCTGCACGTGGAATTGAAGCTGTGAAAGGTTGGAGAAGGGGCTGAGGACCACGGGGGATCCAGTTGGAGTCATGAACTGGGAATGCTCAGCCCAGACACCTCATCTCCTACTCTCACCTGACAAATTGGGGTGTGGGGATCAGGATCTCGGGGTTTCTCTCTTCCCTCCCATATTTCCAAAAACCAGTGCACACTGGAAATCAGCTCGCTGGGGAAACGCAGATGTACCAAAAAATAAAAGAGCAGCCCAACTTCTGTACCACAAAACATCCATTGCACCAACTCGGGTTTAGCAAAGCTATCAGAGCAGTTTAAAATCTCCACATCAGGGCTTAACAAAACTATCAGGGCAGTTTAAAATCTCCATATCAGAATTTAACAAAACTATCAGGGCAGTTTAAAATCTCCACATCAGGGTTTAACAAAGCTATCAGGGCAGTTTAAAATCTCCACATCAGAATTTAACAAAGCTATCAGGGCAGTTTAAAATCTGCACATCAGAGCTTAACAAAACTATCATGGCACTTTAAAATCTCCACATCAGAATTTAACAAAACTATCAGGGCAGTTTAAAATCTCCACATCAGAATTTAACAAAATTATCAGGGCAGTTTAAAATCTCCACATCAGGGTTTAACGAAGCTATCAGGGCAGTTTAAAACTCCAGGTCCTCCAGTCTGCTGGAATGTTGGCAATCCTCCAAGGCCAGGTTTCGGTGCTTCTGCAGATCAGCTCTTTCCTCCAGACAAGTGTTTGAGTTTTGCCCTGAAGGCTCTGAGCCAGACCCTGTGGCCACTTTGTCTCCAAGCAGGAGCCTGGAGGGGATGAAGGAGCCCTGATCCTCCTCAGGCTCCCTGAGGAGAGCCAGGGGAGGTTCCTGGGTTTCCTGTGACCCTGACACACTTTGGGATGGGTTTTGGTTTTTCCAAACGAGGGCAGGAGATACCTGAGGCATGAGCTGGTTTATCACAAAACCAGTGTTTAACTCAGCCCTTATCACTCTCGCCACGTTCAGGGAAGAATATTACACAATAACAACCAAACTTCAAAAACAGTCACATTAACAAATCCGGGTTATTTGCATATTTACATCATGAGGTGTCTCCCAAGCAGAATTCCTAAAAGTTAGGAAATAATCCATCAAAAGGGATGCGGAAATTCCTGCTGCAGGAAATTCCTGCTTAGTTACGTTGTTTAACATAACTAAACCTGAAGTGCTCCCAAAAAGAAAATAACTCACACCCTCAACCATGCAGAAACTGACTGCTCATTATAGGTTAAAATAAAAAAGGAAAATCCAGCACACGCCACACAAGGACCACAGAGGATCTGTTTATGGCACAGAGGCTTCCCAGATCAAAGCTGGCAGCACCTTCACTTTCCTCTGAGGAGGATGGAAGTTCAGCAAGGAACATTCCAGACTCCTGTGCAGAATATTGGGTATTCCATGTTAAAAGTCTACACCAAGTCCAAAAGTTATTTTTAGATTTTTTTTTAAACTCTTGAGATCAGCAGACATCAAGTAGCTGCTGTACATAAACACCTTTTCATGTCATTTTTGAGTGCTTCACAATATTTTCCTTTTTAAAATTTGCCTATTTTTTTGTTTTCCTATTTTAATTTTTTTTTTTTTTTTTTAATTTTCCCCTTCCTATTTCACAAGCAGAAAACAGATACAGGAACATTTCACGTGCTGTGGAATTGGCCAACTCACTTTATATGAGACCTCCCTTTGTTCCCTGTTAAAAATCACAATGCACATAAAGGGAATGATAAAAATTTGGTCTTGTCCTGCTTTTGTTCACCCACAGCAATGTAAAAAATAGCTAACAATTCTAATTTTAAATAAATATCCCTCAACTGTCCCACCATTGCCCCAATACTCAAATGGACAGGAGACCATTTACTGCTCACAAACACAGGGATTTGGGAGTGTGAGGGTGGAAAAGTGGCAAAAAAAATAAAAGCTAAGGGAGCACAGAAAAATATGTATTAACAAAACTCTGGCCTGCCCAGATAGAAAAGTCCTAAAGGGGAAAAAAGGCAGTATTCCATAGTTTAATGATCCAATTCTACACAAAAATCCTCAGTCCTCTCAAACAGGGATTTAGTAGATCAGCCACTCCCAGTTTTTGCTGCAAATGTAGAATTTCAAAAGCTACAGGCCCAGAAAAGAGAACCCATCACGTTACATAACCCAGTTTTTAAATTACACTCCCCTGCCATCCACCTGCACAATTCTTCTGCTTCTGCCAAAAAAATGAGCACAGGTTGGGCAAGAGCAGCTAAATCCTTGTAAACAAAGAGTGCTTGGAACAATTAAAACACTGTTAACCTGGACAAATCACAAATCCCAGCACTAATTACAGCTTGTGGGCTTAAATTCATGTTTTTCATTTCCTTATTGCACTTAATGTCTTCAGGAGGAGAACTCTGATTAACAAACAGCTGACACAGACCAAGATTTTCACCTTCTCTTTTTGGTTGGGTTGCCTTTCCTTGATTATTTCATCAAGGAACAGGAAAAAAAAGTTACAAAATTCCAGCATGTGAATATTACGGAGCAACAAAAATGATTGAAATGGGAATTTTGTCATCACAGCTTCTCCTGAACAACAGCAGGGAAATTCCCAAAGGCAAACCAGAAAACACACCCTGAAAATGAATTTGTGATCCATTTCTGCAAAGACTGCTGGAATTTCAAGCAAAGTTCTGTAAATATATTTATGGGAAGTGGTAAAAAAAACCAACAAACCAACCCACTGAAAATTCCAGTCAAACTGCAATTCTCATTGTAATCTGAATATTGGAAATATCTGTAATTCTGAACATCTGAAAAGCCCGAACTTCAATATCTGAAGTGCAGAAGCAGCCAAAATTTTGTAAGGCTCAGCTTTAAGATGTTATTTAATTTTATAAGAAGTCGTGGTTTGCAGTTTAGATTCCTTGGAAAGAAAGAAAATAAAAATGAAGGCAGCAAAGAAACCAAGCAAAAATTCCTCTCCTCGAAGGGAAACTTTAGTCTCGGTTTAACTTGAAATTCTGGGTTGCCAAACACGACTCCAAAAACCCGTAACAGCAGGGCTATTGTTTCAGGAAAGAACTGAAACAAACTTAAATTTAGATCCAAATGTGCAGAACTCCCTCTATTCAAATTTCTCTCTGTCCTTGGGACTCAGCTCTTGACAGGGATCCCCTGGAAGGATGGCAGAGATCAGCAGGGAGAGACACCCACCCCAGAGAGACAATTTCATTCCACCTCAGAGAGACAATTTCATTCCACCTCAGAGAGACAATTTCATTCCTCAATCAAATAGCTGAAAGGGTGAGGAGGCAAAAAAAAGTCTCTTCTTGTTTGCAAGACAATTTGATCCTTAAGTTCGTAGAGTTATTCTAAAAATGGCCTTTGAAAACTGAGAATTTTGATCACTCTCAGTAATGTTTCTTAAGAGTTTTGGTCAGAAGTTTAATTAAGCAATATTCTTGGATTAATTAATCCAGTGGAATGCAATATACAAATATTCACCTTTCTTTTTTTTTTTCTCTCTTTAAGGTTATTTTGAAGCCACTTCAAGTGGGTTTTCTGTACCTCACCAAACAAGAAGATTTTCAGGCTTTTCTCCCCTCTCGGTTTTGGGCTGAATTCTGAAGTTGAAATTTGGGATGTGGTTGCTCATGTCAGAAGTACAAAAACGGAGCTTCTGAAAAAATATGATTCTGCAGTGGCTGCCTCTACAGCATGGAAAGGAATTTCCTACTGCTTTAGGGTGGAAAAGTATCTGAATATGAAGTTTGAATTTTGTTTTTCCTTCTTTGACACCAAGAAGGGTCAACAAGAAGGATAAAATTAAGATTTAATTGTCTGAAAAAGGTGAGGTGAAGGAAGCACTTGTCTAATATCATCTGACTTTAAGTCTAAAATAAAGTTTAATATCACAGAATGTAAAAAGAGTCAGTAATAAAATAATATACATTAAATATCCCTCTCACTACTGCCAATAGGAACATACAGACAGGGTTTTCTCATTTACCAAAAGCCTTTGTAAATGACCTGATTCTAAAGAGCTTTTTTGTAGACATTGTAAACATTTAGAATTTCTAAGGCTAAAAACAGGCACAAGTCTTCCATGAACAGTTATTATTCCTAAAAGCATTAAGGAATATATTCCAGATCTGCTATTCCTTTTGATAACAACGGAAACAATTGAAGTATAACATTATAATTCACAACATAGATTCTTAATTAGAAAAGAAATACATCTTAACCCTGACAACAGTTAATAATATATAGGGAATACTCCTTTTTTTTTTCCTTTTTCTTTTTTTTTTTAATTATCTAGTACATCAAAATGACATTTCCAGAATCTTTGTGCTGGGTGTGACAAATTTTATAAAGTTGAAGGAGGAACTAAAACATTTCTAAGAGGGTAAAACTGAAACATCAGCTTTAGTAGCACCCCAGATTCCCCAAAATGAAAAATCTGCAATTCCATCCTGAATCCATGTGGTTGGTGGCACCTTTGAGCAGATGTTCAGCCACTCCCCTCCATCCTTTCCCATGAGGTGATTTTGTTTTGTGCCTCGTTAAGGTACCTGAGCCAACAGTCTGATTGCAGGCTGGTTTTTCAAGTTTCCAGAGGTTTCCCAACCCCTGCCCGCAGGCTGATCCCAAGGAATGTGAGCAGCACACAACTGCCAAGAACATTTGTCCTCCAGGAGTCCTTTCAGTCACCACCAGGAGATCCTAAAAGAACATTTTTCCTCTAGAAGTCCTTTCACAGTCACCACCAGATCTTAAAAGAACATGAATCCTTTAGGAGTTTTTTCACAGTCACCACCAGGAGATCTTGAACATTTGTCCTCTAGGGAGTCCTCTCACCCCTCCCTCTGCCACCACACTCACCACCAGGCGATCTTGAAAGGACACATTTGTCCTCTAGAAGTCCTTTCACACTAACCACCATATCCTAAAAGAACATTTTGCATCTAGAAGTCCTTCCACCAGATCTTAAAAAAAAAANCTCACCCCTCCCTCTGCCACCACACTCACCACCAGGCGATCTTGAAAGGACACATTTGTCCTCTAGAAGTCCTTTCACACTCACCACCATATCCTAAAAGAACATTTTGCATCTAGAAGTCCTTCCACCAGATCTTAAAAAAAAAAAAATTTATCCTTTAAAAGTCCTTTTAGTCACCACCAGGCGATCTTGAAAGGACACATTTGTCCTCTAGAAGTCTTTCCACCAGATCTTAAAAGACCATTTATCCTTTAGAAGTCCTTTCCCACTCACCGCCAGATCTTACAAGACCATTTATCCTTTAGGAGTCCTTTCAATCCCCACCAGGAGATCTTGAAAAGACACATTTATCCTTTAGGAGTCCTTTCAATCCTCACCAGGCGATCTGGAAAGGACACATTTATCCTTTAGGAGTCCTTTCAATCCCCACCAGGCGATCTCCAACGTTCACCCTTCTAGAAGTCCTTTCTCACTGGCCACCAGGAGATGTCCAACCCTCTTATCCTCTACGAGTCCTTCCAGCGCCGCGCCCGGCCCCTCCTGCCCGCGCTCCCGGCCGCGCTCACCACCAGGTGATCTTGAACTCGTAGATGGGCCGCTTGCAGTAGTAGTGGTTGACGAGGTGCTTGTCGCAGACGCCGATGCACTGGTGGTCGACGGCGATGCCGCGCGCCGACAGGTCGCTGACGATGCAGTGCAGCAGGTCGTAGACGTCGGCCACGGCCTCCCAGGGCCCGAAGGACACGTCCACCTCGCAGTGGTGCTCAAAGAGTTTGGTCTCGCTCTCGCTGCGCTCGAAGCGCAGAGAGTTGAAGTGAGGACACTCGTAAGGGGTGATGGGCATCTCCTCCTTGAACACGCACACCTTCAGCTTGGCAAACCTGGCTTTCCTCTGCGTGGCGCGCAGCTTGGCGATCTCGATGATCCGCTCCAGGTGGTCTGGGAGAAAAGAGACAGAGAGAGCTGAGGGTGCCGGGGAATGGCCAGGGAGGGGAGAGCAACAGCGAGCGNATAGATTTAAATATAGAATAATTGTCTATGATCCGCTCCAAGCGGTCTGCAAGAGCAGAGAAAGAGCTGAGGATTCCAACGGAGCAAAAGAGATCAAAAGCAATTATTTCACGTGAAACATTTTGCTGCGTGACATTAGCAGCATGTAGCAAATTACAGAAATATATATGTGAATATATATATTATTATATAGAATATATAAAATATAGAATAATTGTCTATCTCGATTATCCGCTCCAAGCAATCTGGAAGAAGAGACAAAGACCTGAGGATTCCAACCAATCACCAAGGAAAAGAGCTCAAAAGCAATTGTTCCACGTGAAACAAACTGCAGTTGTTCTCAGCATGTAGCAAAGCACGGAATAATCAAATCAATGTCGGTTCTCTTGGTGGCCTTATTACATGCCCAAGTTTTCTGGCCTCGCTGCAAGGCCAAGTTGATTCAGTTGCAAGTCCTGACACAACAAATGCAGACAAACCCTCTCATTTAATAACAGGACAGCCTAACCTTGGCTCCCTTTTAAGCACAGAAATCCACACCCCGGGATGCAGCAGGATGTGGAGACCTCAAAGATCCCAAGAGCATAAAAAACACAGAATAAACTTCCCAGCTGCAATGGGATCAGCTCGGGAGCTGAGAGCACACTGAAAGCCCCAGATTTAACACTGGAATCCCACTAGAAAATACAGTCAGTGCTACTTGGTTTATTTACCTTTGTAATATGGCATTAGGCCCAGGAAAGCTTGTCTAACTTTTTCTCCTTTAAGAGGCTGGATATCCTCTAGATTGTCTAGCAAGGGTCCTATGGAATAATACTGAGCTTCCTTGTACACTGACCTCACTCGCTCTCGGGGGGGCAGGTCACCAGATCGTAGGAAGTTTAGTATGTCTCTAAAAAATAAAAAAAAAAGGGCAAAAATATCATTAACAAGCACATTTCTGCCAAAAGCACTGCAGAGGAAATGCTGGACAGTCATTGTTTGCTCTGTTTAGACAGTAACTGAAATAAATGAGCCATATTCCCAACAACTGTTTGTAAAACCGTTTGCCACATTCGGCTTTCCAAGCCATCAGTTCACATTTTGCCTCAGTTGATGTCAAAACTCATTTGAAAAAAAATAACAGTGGATTTTAAACCAAATATTCAATGTGCAGGAAACCGTTTATAACACAGAAGAGGCCAGAGTTTTTCATGGGAAAGAGATTGTGGTCACTGCATTTCAAATTTAGGTCTGGGGCAAAATAAACTTTTGTGTTTTCTCAGAGAATTGTATTTATGGATATTTTATTCCACACAGATCCAGCTGAATGGACGGGACATCTGCAAAGGAGGTTGCTCTTCACAGATCAGGGCCATTTACAGAATAATAATCAGAATGCTAAGAAAAGGGAGAGAACATTCCTCGTAGTCCTGTTCAGCAACAGGATCTTTTGACAGGGAAAGAAAACACTTTTTAAGTATTAACCAACAAAACTCTTATCAAATAAACAACAACAAAAAATCACTTTATAAGTGTTAACCAAGAAAACCTTATCAAATAAAAGAAGCATTACTGCAATCTTAGAGTGACAACAAATAGAGCATGTGCTAACCTGGCTCTCTGCTCCAGCTCTATTTTCAATTGAGGTTGATAACATCACAAATTAATTGATTTTCCAACAATTGCCTCATGTAAGACACAATTATGTTAAAATAAACACAGTGGTTTAATCTATCTTTGTCCCAGAATATGGTACAATCCAAAAGTGCTTTGAAAATAATTCAATGCTCCTCTGTTGAACACAATAAGGAAATGTCTATAAAGGAGCGACAAAAAAATTGAGATAAATTACAATATGTGCTTTGGACAAAGACCTGAACTCGGGAACCTTGATCACCTTTTTTAGCCACCTCCTCCCAGTTCAAACAGAACATTAGCAATCATGGTTAGTTGGATTAAAAATAAATTAAAAGCTGAGCACTTAGGAAGGAATCCCAGAGGTGAAAGAATATGGCACTACCAACAAAAATAACTTGGAAAAAGAAATTCTTTAAAGGCTTGTGCATGTTTTTAGCAGTTATACCCTGTTTAAAGACTCAAAACATGGTATTTTCAACTGCGTAAGAATCCTAGATTCCTTCCTTCCATTCCTACACTGAATATCAATGAAAACCCAGCGTTGTGCAAAGGAAGTTTCCCGTGTAGAGCAACGCCAAACTCTTCTTTAAACCATCAAAACGACCTGACAACCTCAAAAAGAGATACTCTGGGGCAGACAACGCACACATCCAAAGCATTTCTTGTTTTTCCTTTCCCCCCTTTGCTCAACCAACGAAGAGTTTTTGTCATCAGTTACTCCCGCGATGTTTCGAAGGCGTGCGATGTGAAACCAATATCATTTAACTGAAAGGGAATTCAAAACCCCTTTTCCAAGCCAGTTCTCACTCAGAGGGGTGTGCACGTACCCGAAGTAGGTGCCGTCCCTGTCGATGAAGTACCTGCCCTCGGCGTCCGTGGGGATGTAGTGCCTGCCGCTGAACATGGCAGCCAGCATGGTGTCCTCGTACCTGCGCAGCGTGGACAGCCTGGTGGTGAAAAACATCCCCCCCACGTTCAGCGGGACCACTTCTGGGAACTGCAAAACAAGCAGGGAGTCAGAAAGGAGCGGAGTGTCGCCTCGGCGGGTGACAAAGGGCACGGCTCCCCAAAGGCCCCGGGATAAATGAGCGGAGTCGGCCCCGCTGACACCAGTTAGGAGGGGTGAAAATGTGGGTGAACACGAGTTAGGGAGCTCGGAGGGGTGAAAATGTGGGTGATTTTGTTGCTGGGAGTGGTTTCATTGTAGCTGGGAATTGGAAATCGCTCAGCTGGGATAGCAGGTATTTGAGATATTAATGTCTCCTCCTGGCTCTTTGGGGGAAAAGAACAAAATAAAACCCCTTCCCCGGCCTTACACAGAGAGGAAGAAATCTTAGGTCAACCTTAGGACTTCCACCCTGCTGGTTCCTTTACACAACCAGACTATACTATACACTGAAAAACAATTTTGTACTTATTTACATCACGCCTAAAAAATGACTACCACACCCCAGGATGCCTTAAGCACCAGAATAAACACTTAATGGCATGTCTCGAGTCCAAACCCGGATGGAACCCGTAAGTAAAGCTGCCGAACTACCCAAATAAATTCAAGAGACTTCGTTTTATTCAAAACGTTAAGTGAGCTGGCTATCCATCCCCAAGGAAATCCCGAGCTGTCCAGCACGGGAGCAGCGATCCCGCCCGTCTCAGGTGAGCTCTTACCTGCTGAGGCAGCAGAGGCAGCGCTTGTCCTGCCTGGGTGGCGGTGGGAGTGGCCGGCTCTTGGAAATCATCCTCTGCATCCGAGCTCGACATGGCCTCATCCGCGGTGGCGCTGACTTTGTTCTGCCCCGTGACTACCACCATCCCTCTGGCTCTGGGGAGCAGCTCCGCTGGGTAGGAGGCCGTGGCAGTGCTGAAGGGAGACCCGAAGGAATTCCCCCAATCACCGGGGCGCTCCCCGCGGCGGCCGCGTCCCCTCCCCGAGCGTTGCCAGCGGCCGCGTTGTCCCCGGGCAGAGCGGGAGCGGGGAATGCCCGGCACGGCCAGAGCGCTGCGGGCACCGCCGCCGCTGGCACCGCTGCTCCCAGGCCCCGCAGCGCCGGGCTGGGAAGAGCCCGGCATCCATTGGCTGCACGGAGCAGGGAGCGATTGGCTGCGCAGGAAAAATGGCATTCGTTGGGAGAATTTGGGTGGCCGCCGGCTCAGCCCGTCCCCGGCCGGGGGCGGGATGCGGGGACACGGCCCGGCCAGGGGCGGGATGCAGGGACACATCGGCGACACCCGGCTCCTGCTGTCACCTTCAGCCGCTCGCCGGGCCGGCCTCTGGGATTCCCTGGGAAAAGCGGGACAGTG
>VWZN01013581.1:51042-67315 GCA_013396955.1 Regulus satrapa | reverse complement strand
GGGGACGCGCTGCCTTCAGCCGGCGGCAGGGGAGGCCCCGGGAGCGCGGGGGGGAAGGGCGCGGGCAATGCTCGATCCTCAAGGGTTTGTAACCATCGCGAAGGGAGGAGAAGCAAAACTCCGCCGCATGCAAGGCCGAGGAAATTCGGGCAAGAGCTCCTCTGAAAGCACCGAGGGGAGCAGACATTGAGACTCAACACCCGCTCCCCAAAAATACCTGATGGAAATAACGAAATAACCGCGTTCCACATTGTATCATAAAGATCGAAACTTCAGAACACGACTCACAGCAGCAGCAGTTCCCCTCAGCAGAGCATCTCTGAACAAAATTGCTTTTGAGGAACAAATTCAAGAGTTTTAAATTCAAGAGCTCTTCCTGCAGTAAACAAATCTCACGTTACAGCTCTCAGTGGGACATTCCAATTTACTATTTCTTCATCACCCAGCTATTAAAAGCAAATAAAAAGCATTAAATTGCAAATCTAAAAATAAGATCCAAACCCAGGATATGAGGTCATATCTTCCCTCGCACATCAGTATCTTGAATTATAACTAACACATCAATATCTTGAATTATTTAAGCCTTAAGTTGGGAGCAAAACAATTACAAAAATGAACAAAAATCACATTTAAAGCATTTATTTTGAAAAATAAAATACAAAAGATCATTGAATTGTAATTGTACATGTAATTTATCAACTTTTTTTTTTTTTAAATAAAAGATATTTAACATTTTCCACAAATGAATAAAACAAACAACTTTTCAACCAAAAATCTTTCAGGACAAGCACAGACCACTCTTGAAAGGCTCCGTACATTTAAAACCAAACTGCTACAAGAAAGAAAAAAACCTTTGAAGATGGAGCCCTGTAATTAAAACAGAAGAGCAATTTCAGAGTCAGGCATTGCTTTTGCATTTTTTAAAAACCTTTAAATAAAAAATAGTTGTGCGAACGTAATGCAGTTCTACATTAACATCAGTGTGGTTTTGGTGTTTTTTTTGTTTTGTTTTGAACAGGTTTACATGCACTCACAACAGCAAAAATTTGGAACAAAAACAGGATGAAAGAAACAGCAGAGAACATTGTGAAGAGAGCAGGCCATGAGCAGCACACCTCTGATCCCAGGGGAACGGGCCTGAGGGATCATTCCCATGGAAAAGGCAGCAGTTGATCTTCTAAGGAAAAAAGAAATAAAAGTTATGTTGGAGCTTTCCTGATAATATTCAGTTTTTCTATCCCGGACAGCATTTTGAAATGACAAATAACACAGAATTAAGAGTAGGCACTGCCAAGACAAATCCCATTCCTGTAAGGAATGTGGCTGCTTTGTCCAGCCTTTATCATTAGAGAGACTGCTTGATGCAGAGTGAAAAAAAAAAATAAATAAATGACATTGATTTTCCACTTACATCCCAACCCCTCGTGACCCAGTGGGAAGTTACTGCTGGGAAGTTCCCAGTTTGGTTTCTCAGAAACCGGGCAGCAGCTTCAGACAGAAATATTGCAGGCTGGAACCCATTTTTCAGAGCTAAGTGGCAAAATGAGGTTGATGCTTTAGTCATTTTCAACTGACTGTGTGAAAAGCTGATGGTTTCTCTATTGATTTCACAGGGAAGGCCTATAATTCACCCCTGGAAAGCTTTTAGACCCATTATTTCTACACAGAGCAGTGCTTTTGGCTATATTTAGGGTGTTTTATTTATGGCCACGCAAAGGATCTAGTTTGGGGATATTTGTAGGGCACATTGCTCTGGGCTATTTTAAAACTGGATTTAAATTTTGCCATCTTTTGTTGTCAGGCCAGAACATCTGATAGTAGGGCTGGCAAGTAAGAATCCTGGATTAACACAGAAACCCTGCATCACTCATTCCTTAACTGGTCTGGAATTTACTCAGCTCCCTGCAAAATTTTGTCACTGTTTATTCAGTGACTAAAATGCAGCTTTTTGAAAATACTGGCTACGAGATGTTAAACTAAATATTCCAAACCAACTCATCTTTAGCAGTTTCCTTGAAAAATAAGTATCTTCATATTTATGTTACCCACAGAGTTGCAGAAGTTAAACAAAAATCCTCTTAAATTGAGCCCAACAAATGAGCAGAACTGCAACGCTCTTATTACCTTCTGTGCAAGAAATGTCCATTTCATCTTCTATTCCATAGGTTCAGTCTGCCAAAAAAAAAAAAAAAAACTATATTATTTATTTTACATTAGAGGATAAAAATATCAGTACCCATGTCTGTCCTCCAAACCTTTGAGCTGTTTAGTTACATTATGTTAACACTAAAGAAGAACACGATCAGCATCAATTTGATCAAGTTCTTATGGTTTAAGGAATATTCTTTTACTCTTATTTTTGTCTTTTAGACGGGTCTTTCTTTGCTATGCATAAATCTGCTCAGATTTTGGTAAATGCTGGATTGCCACCAAGCTAACTCTATAAATCCACCTCGGGGAGGCTCAGCGGGAACAGGAATCGATCAATAAGGACGGGTTCTTTTGGGTATCCCAGGATAACTGCAAACCACAAACAGCATCATTGAACTGCAGGCTTGAACCCAGCCTTGATTCCCTGCTCCTGCTCCTTTATCTGTGCCTGCCCCTGCAGTCCCAGCGTGAGGAAGCCCCAGCAGTGAGCCCAGCGTGGAGCAGACACTCGGTGACAGGGACAATGCTGGCAGCAGCAGGGCTGGCACGGCTCTCCAGAGCTGAGCAAAGCAGGAGCACGGAGTGATCCAAGCAGGCAAACAGCCAGGACAAAGCCAAGCCCACGTTAGAGGTCACACGGAGGCTGCTCAGAAAGGTTTGGTGGCCACAGCGGGGTTATTTTCTGAGAACATGAAACACACACTACAGCTCTGCCACTTTACTGATCCACGTTCATTTTATCTTGCCACGAGACTTCCTTTCTACTGTCTTCTTTGGCTGGAACAAAAGAAATCAGTTTTCCTTTTATAATCAAATCGTTTTTATTTGAACAAATGGAGAAGTCAAAATGCTTTGTCTGTGGTAGATCCCTGGGTATTTTTAACCTGTTCCATCCCTGGAAGTGTCCGAGGCCAGGCTGGACAGGGCTTGGAGTAACCTGGGATAGTGGAAGGTGTCCTGGCCCATGGCAGGGAGTGGAAAAAAAAGGGGTTTTAAGGTCCCTTCCACCCAAACCATTCTGGGATTTTATAATTCTGTGATATCCACAAGATCCTACAGTTTGAGAGCTTCACAACAAGGGGTTTTGGGGTTTTTTTTGCAGCTCCTTCAGGGAGCTGATGACAATGAGCAGCATTTGGGGGGTACCAAACTGAATTTCAGTAAAACCTCAAGTTCCATAGCACGCTTGACTATCAAATCATCACCACCTCCATCCCTGGCTGGGTTTCTTCACTTTGATAACATCTCTATTTATTTTTAAAATCTCTCAGTACTTGTAACTCTGCCCTCTGCACTAGATTTGCTTTAAACCAAGATAACAAAAGATGATAAAGCTCCTCTACAAGTAACAAACTTGGCAGTTTGTTCCAGAAAAGAGGCTCAAGTTTTCTTCCATTTCACAGCAATATTCAGGGGGCTCAGGCAGACAAACACCACCCTTAACTCTGGAGTTACACCTGGTTCAGGAGAGGTTTGGGGTACTGAGTTCAAGATTCCACCTCGTGGATAATCAGCAAATCTTGCCATCAATCCGAAAAATCAAGCTCATGAAGAACTGGTTTAATAAAGGCAGTTGATTTCATTTGCTGCTACACCCACAAAAAGGGGATTAATGAAATACTGTACCTGTGGCACTTCTTTGAGGAAGTCAGGAAGCTGAAATTCACCTTTATAGACCTGGAAAAATAAACAAAAAATTATACTACTCAAAGCCCTCATTCACTATTGTTTGAAATGCTGAAGAGCTTGTTAAGAGAAAGAAAAAAAAAAAGAAAGAAAACAAGGGTTTTTTTGTGTTGTTAGCATCCACTAATACTAGAACATTAAATATTCTGGCAGCATATTGTCTTCTCCCTAGAGAAGATATCCCTAGAGGATATTTTTTAAAAGCTCTTTGCTTCTGAGAATAAACATTCCAAAGGGCAAAAAAACGTACTCTGTTCTTTTTTTTTTTCCCCTCAAACCAGAAATATATATTTTCTTGAAGATATATATGTCAAGATTATATCTATATCTATGATTATCTATTATATATATACTTGAAGAATTTTACCATCCTGTCTAGGGAAGCATAAAGACTGATCATGCCAATGTCACGACTGTGGTCTTGTGTAATCATCTCAAAATAAAACTTTAAAAAGGGCACAAAGCTCTTTGGAAAAATTCCATAAAGCCATGGGATGGGAATGGGGCTCCCCCAAAGCCTGGCTCTGAGCTGCACCCCCTGCCTGGCATCCGAGGAAGGAGCTCAGGAAATCAGGGGACGTTTATTACAATTTTCTCTGCTCTCCTCTGGGCAGGTGAGCAGAAGACAAAGCCAAGCCCAGCTTGTCATTGTTCTCCTGGCCTGGGGCTGCAGCTGAGCCAGCTCTGAGTTTCCTGCCCAGCAGATCCCTTGGATTTGGGATTGGATTCCCATTGCAATCCAGCCCTGAGAGCAGGAATCACCGCACACACACACGGTGGCACTCAGCTATTCCATGGTTTAGATAAAACAGGAACAGCTCTCATCTGTATTCAGCCAGGGGCATTTCCATGGGAAAGTCATCCTGGGCAGAAATTCAGCGTGTGGCTGTTGGAGCCTTGCTCCACTATAAATATTTATAAATCGAGGAGAGGATTTCCCATTTTCTGCTTTTATCCAAACTATTCAAATGCAAGCTGTGTCCCGGAGAACAGGACTGGAAGTTACAAAACAACATTGTCACAGCAAAAATGCTACAGAATAACCTTAGCAAGGGTCACAAGAAAAAAACAGGATTTTTTTGGTTTGTTTGTTAGGTGGTGCTGATGTTGGAAGGAACAGAAAGGAACCTTCACCTATTCTGGGAATTCTTCAAAGCAATTAATCCTGATGGCGACAGCTCTTGGTGATTGATTCAGAACCAGAAGGACCAAACCCAAAGATGTCTCCAGAATCCTCCTCCTGCAATCAGTCTCATTTTTGAATTACCCATCTAGATTTGTGTCTGCTCTGAAAACTTCACCTTTGCAGGAACAGCATTTACCCCTAATAAACACCTAACAGCAGGCAGCCAAGATCAGCAATATTAAGAAGAATTTGGAGGGTATTTCATACCATAGTCACATGAAAATATCAGCATTTACACGACACAATTTACCAAGGCAAATCTAAGCAGTGGCAAACCCAAGATTAGGTTTAACATAAACATTTTGGTTCAGAGCTGACATTACCTAAGGGCTGGTTTTGTCAGGAGGAGACTGCATAAAAACTGGTTGAAAGTAGTTCCAAAAACATAAATGGTCCCTTTTGAATCAAAACCCAGGGATCAGCAGCAATCCAGAAATCCTAAAAACAATGACTCCATCCGCAGCCAAAGAAATTAAAGAGGCTTCAGATTCCAGATTCTTCTCTGACCAGTTTGTAAGTGTAAAACACATCACTCACAGTGGCATTAGAGGGACAGAAGCAGGATATTGGAATCATTTCCACTCTAAGCAAGAATTCAGTAAAATTGAGAAGAAATGGCGTTTACCATTTCTAAGGGAATTATTTTGCAAGTCCAAATGGAATTCCAGAGGAGGGGGATCTGAAGCCTGTGTCAGTTTGCTGTTCAGTGCTGGCAGCATTCAAGCTGTTCTATTAAAAAAACCCAAACACATTCTTATAGCCAAAGTGAACGGATATTATTCTCAAAAAGAGATCAGAAAACAAGTTCCACATCCAGTTGCCTGAGAAAACCCCTTTAAACACACAGGGAGAACTTCAGAACAAAAGCGTAACCTGTAATTCTTTTTTTATAGAAGATGAAAGCATTTCTTTTCACCCACTTTCCTGCCTGCTTTGAAAAGAGTCCCATTATATTTGGCCAGTTCCAGTACCCAAAAATAATGGGTTTTTGTGTAAAAGTCACCCTGCAATCCAGTGTGCTTGGGCTTGGTAAACTTTAAAACATCCAAGGTGCAGAGTATAAGGCTGCTGATGCTCAATTGCAAAATAAAAAAAAAAACAATTAAACCAAGAACACTGGCAAAGCCAGAGCTGAGCCCCTTTCTAGAACCACTCCACAGCACATGGAGGGCACCCTCCTCTTTCAGATTTTCCTGAAGTTTCAAGGCAGCTTTAAAGATTTACACAATTCCTCACCTCTGCTGGACCTGCCGAGGAAGGGCCACAGGAGATGTAAATGTAAAATCACCCAGGAGGGACAGCCCAGAGAGCAGGATCTTACACAAGCCCCGCAGTGTCTGCCAAAAGGCAGCTTGCAAACACACCTCAGTTTGCATTCTGGTTGGTAGTAACTCTCTCTATGCATTATTAACCAGATTTATGCAGAGTTAAGGGGTTTGGGGTTTTGTTTTTGTTGTAAAAATGAGATAGCAGCACCTCTAGAGAGAAACTATGCAGCTGGGAATCCACATGCTGGAAGAAACACCCACTAAAGGGAATATTAATTTTAGAGGACACTGAGAAAGTGTCTGTGCTGTTGTGGTCACAAGAAAGATGGAATAACCTCCAAATTTTTGGAGAAAACGCCCACAAAGCCAAATGCCTTTATGATCAGGTTAGTCAGCGAAAATGGAGATGAAGGGCCCTGGGGCATTCAAACACCTCTGACAACAAAATTATCCTCTCCTCCCTTCGGATAAATATACTTTTAACCTTTACCAGAGATTGCTCCTGCCCTTAAAACCTCCAAGACCAACTCCTGAAATCCGGGTTGCGATGGTTTTTATGACTCTGAGCAGGAGATCGTTCCTCACAATCTAAAGCAGGCACTGGGGACCGGAGGGAGCAAACTCTGCTTTCATCTCGGGGTGTTGCCATGAGCTGAACACGGAGCAGAGCTGGAGAGCAGCTGGGGGCTCTCGGGAGAAGAGGGCCTGCATCTCAACAGCCCTGCTGAACACCACGGGCTCCTTCTCTGGAATTCTGTAACCTCCACCTCTGCATCTCTCCAGGACAGGGAGCACGACTCCATGAAGAAGTTAAAAAGAACTTACTGGAGTGTGCGTTCCAAGCATACAAAATTGATTTAGTGGGAAGGACGTGCCAAAGAAAATCTGATGTAATTCATTACAGATGGGAGAGGAAAGCCCTGTGCCAACCATAACACAACAATGCAGCTTCTCCTGGGCGGGAGGCAGAGCTCTGCAGCTGGGAGCAGAACTGCTGAAATTCACTTTTACACAGTCCCCCAGTATTGATAAGGACATACTACACGCTGCTCTAATGAGGAGAGAAGCGCTTCTGTATTTCAACCCATAGAGATTGGGCTACCAGCTCACACACTGCTTAATTTGTTGCATTTTCTGCATAATTTGCAGATGAAAACTTCAGTTATTTCAGGATGTTGATTTGCTTTCTGCTCAAGATGTAGAATCCGTTAGAACTCTAGGGGGAACAACAAAGTAATTGTGTATCTGTAAGGAAGGAACCCTTCCAGTGATAAATTAACAGCTCAGCAACAGAATTCCAAGAAAACCTCAACATATTCAGGGAAGGCAAAATCCCCTTCCTTGGAGAGGTCACATGCAGAGATCAGCTGAGCAGCACCAGCCTGGCCAGATCCCTCTGCATTCCTGAACTGAGACAGAGAAACTGTCAGAAAAGATAATACAGAAAACAGATAAACAGAAAGTTAATGCCTTTGTTAGTGAAAACATCAGAAAAATCTGTTGAACTCGTGGCTGGCCCAGCGCAGATCCTGTCAGAGATGTTTTATTTCCTAACGCAGCGCTGGGAGAGCAGCACAACAAGAGCTGAAGTTCCCTTCATGCTCTGTTAGCTCCTCAAACAAAAGCAGAGATGTCAAAGCACTAAAATCAGGTTATTTCTGTGCTGTGCTGCAGGAGCACAGGAACCAAACCTCAGCATTTTGGTGTCCTACGCAGGTGAGAGGCGAGTGACAAATCCAAATTTAGCAGAGAGCATTGCTTCCCTTGCATTACCTCCAAGGAGACAGCATTTCTACTTTAAGCACTGTCCTTTAGCTGGAAAAAATCATAACTTTGTCTCTAGACTGAATGAAAAGAAAAGATATTTAAAGCTGTACATATAGAAGTCACCAGCAGGGGACAGAAAAGAAGAATAAAGAACAGCACGCGAGTGTCCAGAAAGCTTTGGAAAACTAATATTCTGCACCATACCAGCCATCTCTTTCCATTTTTCTCCAGTACCAGCCCTTGTTTGAGAATTCTTACACTGCTGATTCTCACTTTCATGATTAAAAGCAGCAGCTTTAAGTTGCTGAGCATTATTTTTACTGTGAAGTGCAATTTGTGGTCTTTTCTAAGAAGGGACAGATTTTGCTCAGCTTCAGAAGTTTAAACTTTATCTGTTTTCAATGAATACAATTTAAGTTCTGTGTTCACTTTAAAGTCTTGGAGACCACAAATATAAATATAAATATAAGAGAGCTGCTTCCAAACAGAAAATGAGCCAATAAATGGCTACAAACAAGATTCAGATCTTCTTACTATGCACTCTAAAGCAATTCTGGGAAGATTTTGTTTGGCCAGCTTCATCCATATTCCAAATTCCAGATATCCAGCACAAAACTCTGTCAGAGGCTACCCCAGGTGAAGAAATTTAAAGAGCAAAAGCAGTGCTGCAGTGATTTACAAAATCACCAGCTCAGAGTATACAGGAACACACTTAACTTGCCAAGTGCCAGCTCCAAAAGGCTGGAAAAACACGGATTTGTTTTCTCCATTTAAATAAATCCATTCTTCCCCAGGCTGCAGCAACAAAGAATAAATTAGCACAGGTTCCTGGAGGAAACAGGAAACCCCACAAGAGCTGTCCCTGATGGGCCAAACTCACACACCAGAGTCTGAAACAGTTTGAAATCTTTATGTTGCTCTGTTTTTAAAGAAATATTCTAAGTTTTGAAGGTAAACCATCTTGATCTCTCTTGCTTTTAGCATTCATTCAGAACACCTCTCTCATTTTATCTGTACAAACCACACATGGAAATGAAATTCTGGCAAAGAAAAATATATACTGCTACAATAACAACAAAATTAAAATGCTGTCTGGGGCTGTAAGTAAAGCTATTAAATTAAAATAGCAGCCAAAATATTAATGAGTGCTCCATATGTCTGCAATATTTAGATCAGCTTCAATTTTTAACAGCTGCTCTCAGTAGCAGTAAACAAACAAATTATCCTTCAAAGCAAGCTTGGAAAAAGCCTCAGTAAACCCTCAGCCTTTGAAATCAGGTTTCCATTTCTTTAGAGAAATTGCTCCTGGCTTTGTTTATTACCTGAATTCCTCTCCTGCATTTTGAAATCAAATCCATTTCAAGAAGAGACAGAAATCCAGGAAATTTTTACAGCTTGGCCCAAGCTTGCCCCGCACAGGTGGGGGCCTCAGAAAGGTCAGCAGGCTGTAAAAACTTCTGTCAGTTTTATCACTGAGACACAACCAACACCATTTGCAATTTCTAGTACTGAACACGTTTTTTAAACTGAGTGCAGAAAAGTTCATTTGTTTGTGAGCCTTTTAAAAGAGGGAACTTATAAATTGTAACCAAAAAGGGTGAGTTACTTTTTCCATGCCGAGCTATCAGTTATGAATTAAAACAATCAACCTGCCAGCCTTTAATACACTGATTAATGATTAATGACATTTTTACTAAAAAGAAATAATGCAAAGGTGTTTAGAGACTTCACAAACCCCAAGTCCTTTTCTATTTCTGTCTATCCCATCAGTGTTCTAAACAGTTTTTTCAGGATCACAAGGCTGGTGGAAGACAATCCTTTTAAATTGCTGAGTTCAATTTTTTCCCCTAATTACTTTGCAGCAGCAGCAAAAGCCACCTTCTTTTAATAAACTATACATGGCCAAAAAGAACAGAAGCAGAGTTGTTAATTATTTCCAACAATGGTAACGAGTTTTTCAACGGATACCTCCGGGGATAAACAGCTCCATAGCCCAACTCCTCAAATTCCAACACCAGTAAATTCAGGCTCAAACCCCTAAGTTTAGGTTAATCAGCACCAGAACTTTCTCCATCTTTGGGCTGTTCTACAAAGAATTGGAACATCAGACATTTTGATCATGGTGGGCTGTTTTCTATGGGTCATTTTTCAAACTCTATGGAGTATTTGGGGTGTGATTTTGTGACAGAGCTTCTGCCAGCCCTCATATATATTTAAAAAAAAAGCTTCATCCATGAGGACTGAGATGCAGACAAGAAAGCTTTTCCCACTTTCCAGCAGCTCCCCAACTTTCTGGGCAGCTCTCAAGAGGCTGCCAGGAGCACAGCTGAGAATTCTTTCATTTTCCCCCAAAAGAAAACACTCTGTGAAGAAACAAAAAATGCCAGAAGCAGAGTTCAAAGGCCCAGCCCAAACCCAAGAGGGCAGAGCTCCCTGAGCGAGGAAGGAGCAGGCGCAGGGCTCACCCTCCTGGTGTTCTCCAGCACCTTCTGGTCAGGTTTGCCATAGTTGGGGGGGTTGGCGTAGGGGTCGTAGCCCAGCTTGGCCAGCATGGGGGCAATCACGGGCATGTCCTGCAGGACGTCCGCCGGGATCTTCCCGACCCACTTGGACAGGGCTTCCACATTCACTGGCTTGATCACCTGGTCGGTGGATCTTTCAACCCTAGGGAAGGAGAAAGAAAAAAGGAAAAAGGTGTATTTTCCATTCCAAGCAATTATTCTTCAGGAGCGTTAAGACCTTTAGCTTGTTTTGTTTGGGTTCTTTTTTTTTTTTCCCCTGCCATTCATCTTCTTTCCCTCTCAAAATTTCATATTTTCCACAGAGCTGATGGGAAGTGAAGTTTTAATNCCCTTGATGTTTTTTTGTTTGGGTGCTTTTTTTTTTTTCCCCTGCCATTCATCTTCTTTCCCTCTCAAAATTTCATATTTTCCACAGAGCTGATGGGAAGTGAAGTTTTAATGAGAATAATTTGCACAATATGTGCAGATGCTGCCTGGGTTAGGCTCTCACACTGTGCTGAAACAACTTCTTTACTCCACAAAAGCAGCAGAGAAAGCCCATAAATCTGTTTTCCCACCGGCACATTCCCACATTTGCTGTTTAGCTGTCAAGGATGTATTAAAAGATGCATTCTGAATTCCAATCCATGTGTTATTTCTTCTCACAACCATTCTGTGGTTCACCTTTTTTTTTTTTTTTAAATAAAAAGAGACATCTGAGATGACAGAAAGCTACAAACTACAGAAATATTTTTCATAACCATTCCTTTGATTGTTTGGTCTTTACACAGATCTTTAAAGGCAAGTGCATAAATTAGAAAATTTAGAAAATTATTCACTTCTTGTTCATTTAAGCAGCAGCTCTAATGTAATTTTAATTTTTGCCCTATTTCTGTGGAGCATTTCTGTTGTGTTTTTTTTCCAGGGAAGAAATCTGGCCCTGCTTTGTTCTGTCTTTATGATTGCAACACACACAACTTCTTCACTGTGCTTATTTCTGGAACAGGACTCAGGCTGAGTAATTGAAAACTCCCTGAGTTTTTACTCTAAATAATTTAATTTTTTTTTCTGCCCTCAAAAAGAGTTTGGACATTATTGGATATATAAAAGGAATATTTCTATCTGCCTCACGCTTGATGCTGAGCACACCCCAGGCACCAGAGTCCACCTTGTTCCTCTTTTTTACTCCTCATTAGAGCTAAAATCCCCCCAGCCAGAGGAAGGAAATCAGTCATCCAATGCTGGAAGGTGAAATAATTTCAATACAATCAACAAAGAACAAACCAGACAGGGAAATGGTCCTAAGGAAACTGTCCTGGCAAGCAGGGCCTTCACATTGGTGTTTCATGGAAGCTGAAAAAGATCTGACAAAAAAAAAACCTCTGAAACAGCCCCAGAATTTTCAGTTTTATCTCTCCAACCATTCCCAGAGACTGAAAGCAAAGGCAGGATGATCTCAGAAGGGGCTTTTGGGAGCAGGGAGCTGTGACTACATTTCAGCCTTCTGAGGGTTGTTGGGCTGAGCTCACGAGCGGGGATGGAAAAGGAAAAAGTTCAGGAGCTGGTTTTTGTGATCTTTCCAATGAGAAGATGAGCACCTGACTCTTCACTAAATGAGCAAGGGAAGAGCTGCTAAAAATTGAGATTCAGAAGTTCAAAGCAGCAAGGCAGAGGCCAAAGCACCACAATGGGAGTGCAGAGGTGGATTGGGATGCTCAGGAAAAAAAAGTACCATGAGGTATTTGAAAAAAGTACCATTTCTGGTTCTCAGGAAAAACCAGCCAAGCCTAAAACCTCTTCATCAGAACTGCAAATTGATTTGAGTATTTAAAATCAGGATGGTACTGGGAGAACTAGCCTGGCTAAGGGCTTGCTGGACCCCCCAAAATGGGTGTTTGAGATCCACATCAGCCTAAATTTGTCCCAGATGGAATCCTCATCCTGAAGTCAAATTTTAAATGTGTGTTTTCGCCCCTCTGTCGTTTTAGTCTTTGCTAACAATACCCTCAGCATTAAACATTTCCTGGGGATTGATAGCAGGGACTCCATTTAGCTGCTCCCAGGCACTGATAAAAAATCCACTGCTCCACATTGGAATGTCTGGTTAAATCCTTCTCTGCCCTTTCAGTTCAGGTGGGAAGGAAAATAAAACTATTTGTGGGAAAGATTCCTCAGATAAAGAACTTATGAGGACAGGGACAGGAGACAGACTGGGGACAGGAGGAAAGAAAACCATAAAAATCCAAACAGAAAAGCAAGGAAATGCCAATTCTTGGGAAAATGGATTTTTATGGCAGTGATTCCAGCTCCAGGAAGAGTTTCAGCTCTGGGAGCAGCTGGAAGCACACAGGACTAACCCCAAATAATTCTGCATCTGTACCAGAATCAAACGAGAGCTATGTACTAAATATAGTAAATTCTGAAGTAATTCTGCCTGGACAGCTATTTCCATAATAAACCTAATAAAAATTGCTCTAGAGGGGTTGACATTTCTTTAAATCAGTGGTCAGCACAGCTGCTTTCACTTAGGCAAACGCCAGAGCTCAATTAACAATCCTGGTCAGAGCATGGAGTCCATAATGCATTCCTTCAACAGCCACGTTGGCAGGGGCTTCAAACCACAGAAAATTCACACTCCTACAAATCCTGCACTGCCCTACAGCCCCTGCAGTGTTCCTGGATTAAAAAAAAAAAAAATCATCAAAATAAGGGCAGAGAAATCAATTCTCAACACTTATTAGCAGGTAATGGCATCGTTATAAAGATCTTTTAGTGACGCTGTGATCTCGTTCTCAAAACGTTTGCAAATATCTCAAGGTGACAAAAACTTTTCAGATTTCTTTTCAAAAAAATACCTCCAACTATTAAAACACCTCCAGGCATCTTAAGTGGGAGCTGAGGCAGCAGCATGAATCTGAAATGGATGCTGAGCCTGTCTGCAAGGCCTGCAAGTCTTTCAGGTGAGTGAAAAGATGATTAAAGCAAGGGGGCTCTGCTTATTTCCAGAAGTTTTTTTACACAATATCACAGCTGGGAATGCCAAACCCAGCAGGTTTTAACTGGAGCAAGGCCATCAAACTGGGAAATCTCAAGCTCTCCCTGCACGGTTTCAGCTGGAATGCCATAAACACACACCACAGGCATTTCAGGTTTTGATATTCACTGGGTTTCCTGCAGCCCCTGAAAGCCTGAGTCACTGAAATCCTTATCAAATCCTCCATGTGAAAAGCAAATTTCACCACCAACGGCGAGGGCATTCAATTAGATAAACCCAGCCCAGATAGAGCACCTGGCTCTCAGCTTTTTTTAGAGCCTCCTGAAATCAGAAATTGCTTCCCCAGATCATCTCCTGAGAGATAATCAAAGCATCAGGAACTCTGGGACCAGACTGAACTGAAAGGCACCAGAACGTGTCCACACCAGTTTGTGTTAAATGGGAAGGTTTTACTGAAAAAGTAAACACGAGGCCACCCCGGGCTTTGAACAATCCATTTTCTTCATTTTTAGAAACAAATATTCTCAACTCCTCACACCAGATGGAGTAAGAAATATTAGTAAGAATTCAGTAAGGTTATTGAGTTTTACAGTGTAAAGGCCCATTAATTTAAAAAAAACGTGACTCTGGAAGCTGCAAGGCAGTAATATTTTACTGGAAATGGGATTATACACAGTTATTTTTTACTTAAAGCTTGGCAGCCCCCCGTTTATCTCAGTAAAAATCAGTTATCCCCACCGAGCAGCAACAAACCCCAGGGATTAGGGAAAAGTTCCCACGTGGATCAGCTTCCAGGGAGGGATCAGTGCCCTGCTTCAGGTGAACATTTCCACATTTGCAATCTGCTGTCAAACAATGCTGCCAGAAAAAGGGAGGAGATCCCCTCCTGCTAACCCTGGGAACACAGCAGAGGCTGTTTCTTCACAGTGGAAATATTTAATTGTTACCTGAGTTTTCAGTTCTCTTCCTAATCACTGGAAATAATTTTATATTTGCTTTAAATCAAATGCCCTGATGATAGATTAGAGAATCCATAGCTGTGTTCCTGGGCACTAAATAAAGGAAATCTCCCCATTTTTATTTCTCAAAACTGAAATTTAAATAAATAGAATTACTCTGTAACAGTCTGTGTGTGCTTGCTGTGCAAGGTGCCTCTCACTCGGGAGCACTTGGCCAGTGCTGAATATTCCAAATCCTGGGGCTGAGTAATTTAACTGGGCAGGCCTTGCTGCTGGCATAGAGTTTCTTACTCAATATTTTAAAAACTAATCTGGTGGATTAAAAAACAGGAGAGGCGTCAAAACCTGACACTTTTCTCTCTCAGTGTAAAGATGAAAGAGCTTCTGCATTTCACTTGTTCAGCTGTGAGCAGGGGCAAAGAGACAAGAGTAGTTTCACCAGAGAATCAATCAGATTTTCTTTTAACAACACCCATCTAGATTTTCTAAGCAGAGCTGAATTCTGGATTGTGAAAGCAGCTGAATCAGGTGCACAGATGGCCCAACAGAACAGCGAAAGATTTGCTTACAACAAGGTTAATTTTCATCAAAATGCTTGTCCTTCTGGGAGAGCATGCCAGGAGAAGAGCTGCCAACTCTGCTTTCTATTCTCTTGGAGCAGTTTCTCCAGTTTCCTGGAAGAGGATGTTCTTGGCAAACTCAGCTCCAAAGCCATTCTCGCACTGGCAGCAATCAGTGAAATCAAACGGCTGATCCGGCCAGGATGGGCAACGCCAGCCTAGATAAACCAGCTCAGGTTTATTTTGGGGCGCAGAGAAAAGCAGAGCTGATACCAGATACTCGAATTCGAGTCAGCCTTGCCCATTAAAAGTCCCTTCGCATTACGCACGTAACCAATCTGAGATTGCAAACTGTTAATTGCCAACGACTGACCCTCAAGGCGCATCACCAATCGGGGAGAAACAGAAAGCTCTGCCCTTCCAGCCTGCGATTTCTACGTACAAAACGTTATTCTTTTAGAACAGCAGCACCAGGCGAAGGACCAAGACTCATACTCACTTGGAAAGCGAAACCCCCCCTGCTTTGCCAATCATCTCCTCGTGGTGCAGCACCGCCGGGTTCCAGGGGATGCGCAGGAACTTGAGCAGAGTCCTCATCCACCTCTCGGGGTGCAGCACCAGCTGCTCGTAGTGCACCAGCATGCACCGCCGCAGCCCCACCTCCATGCACTGGTTGTACATGGTTTCGATGGCCCGGTTCCACTTGGTCAGGCAGTCCCTGTAGCTGTTCAGGTCAAAGCCGGCGATGGTGACCTTCCTGGAGATCATGGAATGCACCGAGGCGCGCCCGTCCCGCACCATCAGCAGGAATTTGGCGTTGGGGAAAATCCTGGCCAGGTAAGTCAAGGATTTCAAAGCGAAAGGATCCTTGTTGCACAAATACGGCGCCGGCTCGCCGTGCTTGACGATGATCTCCAGCAGAAACGCCCTCATGGCCGCGTCCAGCACCTCGTCCGTCACGCCGGCCTCGTCCAGGCGGATCTTCTCCTTGCTGGACCTGGCCCACATCTGCTTGACGGCCAGGATGCGGGGGATGACGCGCGTCTCCTCGCCGCAGCGCACGGCGGGGTGCGCGTCCAGCATGGCCCTCATCAGCGTGGTGCCGCTGCGGGGCACGCCGCCGATGAAGATCAGGGGCATGTCCTTGCCGTAGGACAGGCTCCCGTTGGCGCCACCGGCCGGGGCCGTGCCCGGCACGCC
>VWZN01013581.1:6844-44728 GCA_013396955.1 Regulus satrapa | reverse complement strand
AACCCCGTCCCCCGGCGTGCCCCCGGCTCGGCCCCCGGAGCGCGGCGCTCCGGCTGCGCCCTGAACGGACGGAAAGGCGCAAGGCCCGCAGGGGAGCGCGGAGCTGAGAGCCCGGCTCGGCGCTCGGGTGTCCCCCGGGGTCACACACCTGCTGTGCAGCAGAAGGGAAGCGCCAGCCCATGTGCCCACCACGTGTGCGAGCGGGAAAACATCTGGGGCAGCGTCAGGCCGGAGCACGAGCCCGAGGCGGCTGCGGGCACAAATCCCAACTCTGTGACCCACAGCTGGGGGAGGCGGCCAGGAGAGGAGTGAGGGGGACTCCCCGCCCCTGGAGGGGCAGCTTTTTAAGGAAATTCCCATGCTAGGTTAACTCACCTCTTAAAAAGCGTGGCCTGAGGCCGTCCTGATCCCTCCATTCCCCGCGCTCGGTGTGGAAAGCCAGGTTTGGAGGAAGCGCGTGGAGCTGGACTTGCTAAGGTTAACACGGCGATATGCAAAAGCTAAATCCAACTGGAGACACGTTTCTCGGTGACAAACAGAAGCCCAGATGCAGACAAACAGCCTGCAGAGATGCCAGTGGCTGCTGCAGGGTCACAGCAAAGGGAACGATCCCACAGGACGTTCCCCAGGTTTGTGTTGCCTGCCAAGTGTGTGTGTGTGTGGGAAATCAGCCAAAGGGATTCAACATCCCAAAATGCAGTCTGGGAAAAGCCACAGTCAGAGTGGAGAAGCATTTCTCTCCAGAGGTGAACGTGGCTCAGCTCAGGTGTGTTTTATTTGCTAAGAGAATCAATATTTGCCATGCAAGCAGATATCCGTGTCTGTGACAGGGAAAATTATTTTAATTCTCTGAAAAGCTCTGCCCTGGAAAGGAGTGAATTTCCAGAGTACCCAGCACTTGAAAGGCTTTTAAATATTCTCAGAGAGCTGCTGGGAGCCCAGAGAAACCCACAACTCCTTTCAAAGGTGGCAAAATCCCTTTCAAATCTCTTTTCCCTGACAGCTATTGACGAGGAATAAATGTCCTTTGCTCCCAAATGCAGACGGATTTGAAGCAACGATTTCAAGATGAAACAATCTGTCTCCTGTTTCCAGTAAGTTTGCCTCGATCCATTAAACAGCACTTTTCAGATGGCTTTATTGGTTTTTCTTTTATGGCTTTCACTGTGACTCACACAGATTGTCCCTTTTAAAACCTTCCAATCAAACGGTGCCTCGGGGCTGGGGGAAAAGGGGCAAACAGCGCTGCTGGAAGGAGCAGATGGAAATCCAGGATGCACAGCGTGCCCCACGCTGGGCTCTGCTTCAATCAATGCTCACCCAGCAGCCACAGATCAAACAACCCCGCAAATATTGCACAAATATTGCACCAAGCGAGGGCTGGGTGCAGATGAACACCCAAGAAGGAACAGAGTGAAGGGCCCAGCTGGGACGTTTGGCCTGGACGGCGGCTGTTTTGTCCCAGGACCTTGGGAGTGATTTCCCTCGCTGGGGCTCAGCAGGGATGGAGGAGCAGGACGGTGCTGCAGGGTCCCCATCTGGGGATTGCTGGGCTCGGAGAGGAGCAGGAAGGGGGGCTGGTGGCTGGTTTTTCCTGGTTTTCCCTGGGTTTGCCTGGTTTTTCCTGGTTTTCCCTGGTTTTTTTTCCTGTTTTCCCCTCATCACTGTCACAGCTTACGGCTGTTGCCACGCTCTCAGTTCCAGCTGTGTCTGGGATTGCTGGAGGCAGGAGGAAGAAGGAAGGAGCATCCCTGACTTCTGCTGCTATTTAGCAGCTTTAATTAGGCTTTTTTCTCCCTCTCATTTCCAGATGTGAGCCGCAGCACCAAGCAGACTTTTTCTCCACATGGCAGAGCCCAGCTGGGCATCAGTGCCCGCTGCAGGGCAGTGCAGGAGCCGGGCAGGCCCTGCCAGCCCCGGGCAGCTCCGGCTGTCCCAGCCCCAGCAGCAGGGACAGATTTTGCTGCCTGGCCCCACCCCAGGCCTCTCCTGGGGAGCAGCATCTCTGCTGCCACATCAGCTGAGCTGCTGAGCCAGCAAAGGCCCCAGCCCTGCTGCCCTGACCTCTGCTAGCTGCGATCTGGCACATCCACGGGCCAAAATGAGGCTTTTTCGTTCCTCCCTGAACTCCCAATCCAACGCTTTTCCTGCCACCGACTGCACTCCAAAAGTATTCCCGAATTCAAGTTTAGTGTGATATTTCAAAGCTTGCTACTCCAGATAGCCTGGCCTTCATCCGGGAGCATTTCACCTTAATTCCACCTCCCAATCCCAAGAATGCAAAGAATTTCCCCCTGGCTCTGTCCAGCTCGTTCCAGCAGCCCCGAGCAGGGCGAGCTGTCCTTGCTGGCTTAGGCACGTTCTTGCCAGAACTGTTAAATACGATTCTTTTTCCTCGAATACCTCAGCAGCAATGGCACAATCCCATTTTCTGTCTCACACGAGAAGGATCTCTGATCTCTCCTTCATGGAGAAGCAGCTGGAGGAGGTTCAGTGCTTGTGGTTTTCGTATCTGAAGTCACTAAAGGAGTTTGGAAAGGCAGGGAGGGGTGAGTGCCTCAAAAAGAATCTCAGTTTCCTCTGCTGTAGATGTTTGGAGCATTCACAGAAGGAGCTGAAGGGAGGGATTTGGAGGAGATGATAAAGCACACACAGAGCAGCAGGGCTGGATTTCAGCTTGTCCTATGGGAATTCAATTTGGCTTTTGGGTACAACTCCAAAATCCCAAGGCCTGTGTGCCCTGTGCTGGGATCCTTCCCTCTCTCTGCAGCCCTCAGAGCTTCCTTGGCTCTGTGTCAGGGCTGTGCTGAGTCAATCCTGCTATCTGGGCATTTATGGATGGGAACAAAACCACAGGAAAAGGATGGGACTGCCACCCATCAATTCCATCAGCACAGCCCTCAAGCCCTCAGTGAGGGATCCCTTGGAGGACTCCAGGGCAGGATCCCATTCCACATCCCAGCTCGGAGATGCCCTGGGGCTGAGGGTGACCCCAGACCCCTGAAACTGGGACAGGGAATGGGAATTACCCATTCCTGGCTGCAGGATGGGGGCAGCAGCACTGATGGACTCCAACAGTGCCTGCAAGGGGAGGCTGAGCCTAAAAACCCAGCCTGGACACTCAGGGAAGACTTAAAATTCCCAGAGGAGAAAAAAAATCCCAGGGCTGCATCCACAAGCCTTTGAGTTTAGGGAAAACAGGCCCCACGAGACATGAAGCTGATGACATTTTGCTGCATCCCAGGAGAATCAGATGTTCCTGCACCCAGATCCTGCCCTGAGCCTCACTCAGATGATTTTAGGAGCAGAGCAAACCTGTCAGCCACCCAGGGAGCCAGGACATTGGTTAACTTGGAAGGATGTTCGTGTCTGGCTCAGCTTTTCCCAGAGGAACACTCATTTTTATTGCTTTTCCCTGCTACTGAGATTTTTCTGGCCCTCGTGCGGCAGTGGCAGTGCCTGTGCAGAGTCTGCCCTTGGCAGGGCAAGGTTTGTCCACAGCCACCCAAAACAAGCCACGGGAATCCCAGTGGGAGCAGAAATGGCATTCCCAGGGTTTGCCAGCAAAATCCTCCAGCTGCCAGCACAGGGATCCCCCACAACTGCAGGCACAGCATCACCCTCGTGCAAACCTCACTGCAGCTCCAGCTTTTGCCTGGATTCCCTGGCAGGGCTCCCTGGCTCCTGCAGGGTTGGGTTTCATCCTGCTCCATCACCAGCAGGGTTTTCCTGCTGCAAAGCACCATTCCAGGAGGATTTCAACTGAGGTTATCCAAGTCAGGAGAACATAGGCTCAGTTTTTACAACCTGACCTTCACCTGCTCAGAGAGGAGCAAGGTGATTTTTGCCCTGACCCCAAAAAGCAGCATTTTCTGATAAACAGCTCAGTATTCCCCACCTCTGCCTGATCCCTGCTGGTTTCTAGATGGGACAGCTATGAACTGACCTTGCCACGTGTCTGGAGAAATAATTATGGGGATAGGAACATCTCCCTCATCACAGGCGAGGCATTTCAGGCATCACACGGATTTATTTCACAGGAAGACGTTTTCCCCCAGCTGCAGGAGCCCCTGGAGGTGCAGATCTCTGGGATTTTCCAGCTGGTAGGAAGTCCAACAAATACAGAAGGAGCTGTTTTTCCAGCCATAGCCATCTCCCCGTGTCCTTGGCTTGCAGACAGCTGCTGATGTGGCACGAGGACGTGTGCGGGAGGAGAGCTCATCTCCAGCACAGGGACATCCCAGAATAACCCATTGCCTAATTCCTTCCCCTTCTTTAGGTTTTCCTGAGGGAAAAAACCCCCAAACCCCCTCCAGATCAGTAGCACAGAGACTGGCTAAGATGGATTTTTTATAAAGTCTCTGCTGAAGGCTTTGGGTGATGTGTGATGCTCTCAGTCGACCCTTAAGAGAAGAGGGATTTCTTATTTCTTATTTCTTGTCCCATGAGATTTAAATGGCAGAAAATTCCCAGTGGTTGACAAGATCAAGGCCTGAGTTTGTCAAGCTTTAGCCCACTGGCCTCCTAATGAGATAAATATCCATCAGCTCATTAATAAAGAGATCCTCAAGGAATGATGCACCTGGAAAATGGCACAAGGAAGTGAAAGCAGCTCACAAACCCCGGCACCCAAAAAATAAAATAAAAAACCCCACTGCCAAAGACACAGGATGCAAACTCTGAAGGAAGCTCATTCATGCTGCTGGTGGGATGGATGGTGCAGCCCTTTGCTGTGAGGTTCTGCAGAGGGGAGTTCCAATTCCCACAGTTAAAGATGAGACAAGGCAGAATTTAAATCCCATCCCCACCGTGGCTCTTGGTTCCAAAAGTATTTTCACCATTCCCTGACTCGTGCAGGGCTGAGCTTGATTTGCCAGCAACAAGGAACTGAACTAAACCTGAATTCCCCCTCCACAGGGGGACTTGTCATAAAGTCTCAGTTCAGCCATTGGAGCTTGGGGGCAGATGAGGAGGGCGATTTCTATTTCTTCTATTTCTTCTATTTCTTCTATTTCTTGTTTTTCTAAGGAAGAAAACCAGACTTTCCCTGCCAGAACTGGCCCACAAAGGGCAGAGCTCCCCAGATGCTGCTCCTAATGCCACATAAAAAAACTTCCTGCACTCCTGCAGCCAGCGAGAAGCTTTTGCCCTTAAATCAGGGCTTTGGATTCCAAAGGCAGAAATCCTTGCCTTGCCCTTCAGGCAGCCTCTGGCTAAGCTGGGAAGGATGGCAAGCAGCTGGATTTAGTGTTTTGGGGTTTCTTTGTGGATGCATCCAGCACCAACACCACCAAAGCCCGGGGGATCTGGATGTGGCACCCCAAATCAGCCCTGTCCTGTTCATCTGTGCAAGGGCAGGAGAGACTCATCCTGCTTTGCTGAAAGTTTGATATCCATAATATCCACACAAAACACTCTGGAAGAGATTCCCCTGGGAAGGGGCATCTGGATCCTCCTACTCACATGGTTAACTTTAGGTAGGGGTGAAGAGCAGGGAACTGGACTCAATGGGATCCCTTTAAACTCAGTCTATTCTCTGATTCTATATCCTATTCTATAAACACACACAAATATAAATCTATAAAATCAACCATATACATATGTCCATATAAATACAAATAATTTGTAAATATAAAATTAGAACTATATATACAAGCATGTAAAGATATAAACTATAATAATATATAAATATAATTTATATATAAATTTTATTTCTGCCCCAGGGCATGGTTAGTGTCCACCCAGCCTCCCTCGCTCCCCTCCTCAACACCAAGGAAGAGAAACTGAAAACAAAGCTCAGGGGTCAAGAGAAACTCAAGAGCCACCTCAGAGCCACCAAACCCGGCTGGAGGAGGAGCAGGCACAGCCCCTTCACCACCTGCCTGGCACTTAAAACTTCCAAAGTGTCCCAAAAGCACCTTTTGGAGCCTGGGCCAGGACAGCTCCTGCAGGGACGGAGGAAATGTGACAGTGGGATCAACCCTCGTGAATGCATTTGGGGAACCCTGCCAGTGCCTGCATCTGATTTCTTGTCTCAAGTCCAGCCAGCTTTAATGCAACATCAGCTTGGAAGCTGTAAAACATCAGAGAAACAATGTAAACCAATGCAAGCAGCGAGATTTAACAGGAAACAGGCCGTGCTCTTTGTTTTCTGGATGGGAGAGCAGCTGGCTGGGGCAGGGATGATCCCATCCAAACCTCCTCACACCCATTTGCTGATGTGCAAGGAGAAAAAGGGGGCTGAAGGCTGATTTCATGGGGGGAGTTGGTGTAAATCATCTATTTGTGGCTTCAAATGGGACAAAAGGCAGAAAAGTCACAAAAAGAGACAGATAAAAATATTAAACTAAAAGCCTGGAGAAAAAAAAGAGTAGCAGGAGGAATGTGATGCCTGGAGATGTTGGGATTTCCTGCTTTTGGAAGGGTTGGCAGTGGCATCACGGGAGGAATAAAGGTCTGTGCCCTGAGGCTGGAAATAGCTGCACTTAACACCTCTCGGGGAGATTTGAAGGCTGGCAGAAAGCTCCAGGAGGAATTTTCTCCAGCCAGCCGTGGCCAGTGCTGAGCTCACCAATGGCACCCGGAGCACGGACCCTGTAAGTTTCCCAGCATCTCCAGGGATAAAGCCAAAACCCGCTGGTGGGAAGGCTGGGAGCCAAGGGATGAGTGTGCAGGGCAGGCCCTGAGATGGTCACTGGGGTCAGCCCAGCTGATCTAATCCCTAAATCCCCTAAAACCCATCCCCTTCCCCACCTCCCTGCTCCTGCTGCAGGGCCCCGGCAGCAGCGCCTGCTCCAGGGATATCCCAGGGCTGCTCAACAGCCTCACAGCTCCCAAAATCCAGCCTCACGTGGGCTCCCACTTCCACAGATCCCACCCAGTTCCTGGAAGAGCATCCCAACCCCTCCCAAAATCCCTCCCCAAACTCACAGCACTGCTGGATTTCATCTTCTCAGGCTCCACCAGGCGATTCTGGGCAGCTCCTGCCCTTCCCACCCCACGCACTGACCCCAGGGGGATCAGCAGTGCTGAGAAGGGCTCAGCCTGGTTTGCAGCAGCTCAGGAGGATCTCTGCCCAAGCAGAGGCAGCTCAGGACACGCTTGGGGATTTTGGGGATCTCTTCCCACCAGCTGCTTTTCCCTCCCCACACGCTTTTATAGGAGCCTGCTGGCTCTCATTGGCTCGGGAGACCCTTTTTATAGCAACCACTCTGCCCCATTTCAATTGCATTCAATAATTCCTCAGCTCATTGTCCTGCAGAGATTAGTTACACATAAGCATATTTCAATGATTAACTCCTGGGCTCTGCTGAGGCTCCAGCAGGATCCAAAGGCTCCCTCTGACTCTCCCTGCCTCACCACTGCTCCCAAAATATTGTGGTTTGCCTTGGAGCCTCTGCTCCTGGCCTGCTCCAACCAGCTCAGCTGGCACTGGAGGGAAGATTTCAGCTCCAGAGCAGTGGAAAAGAGGGGAAAAAGGTTGGGAAAAACTCAAAACACAAAGAGGAAGAAGCTGGAGAAGTTTGGAGAGTCAGTCACAGGTTTGGGGTGAAAACCTGCACATCCCATCTCATCCCACTAAACCTGGTGCCTTCCAAGGCTGAAAGTCCCAGCAGCACAGGGATGGGTTACCCCTGGAAACCCTCCAGAAGCTTTGAGGATTAGGATTTAGGATTTCAGGAGGATGATTTAGGGCCACTTCCAGCAGTTTGAGCCGCTTTTCCCCACGGCTCCAAGTGCTGAGTCTCTCCTGAGGTGGTGACCCAGGACAGGAGCTCCTGTCCCACCTGCAGCAGCCCCTGGGGTGGGAAAGGGGCAACACCTGCTGAGCCCATGGGACAGGGACCGTGTTTAAACTGGCCTGGATTGGCCCAATTCCATCCCCCAGCGTGGGCAGTGGGAAGCAGCAGCTTTTGGGAGCTTCTGGGTGATGAACAGCAAACCTGCTGGGAGGAAGAGCTGCATCCCACCAGGTTTTGTGTGGCTGTTTCCAGTCCTTGCTTTTCCTTCCCTCCCTCATGGCTGCTGCACCCCAGAGCCAGGGCTTTGAGTGAAGAGAAGAAATCAGGAACACAAAAGGGTAAATGAAGATGAAGAGTATCAAAAAACCAGCAGGTGATCCAGGATTGAGATTTATCACTGCAGCTGGTGAGGCTGGAAAGGCTCCAGAGCTGCCTGGGCTCAGCCAAGCCCCAGGAAGGTGAGTCCTGTCCCACTTTCCCCAAGGAAAAGGGACACCAGTGCATCCAGATGGGGACTGGGATGATGCTTTAAACATCCAAGGTGCCTGCTCTGCACTTTTCTCTAAATCCCACCTTTGTCCACCCATATTTCTGAGCTCAGTGTGTGTTGCTCATCCCTGTCCTGGTCTGGGGCACTCACAAAACTGAAAACATCAAATTAATAAAAACCAGCAATTTTCTGGCACCCTCTCAGCCCTCTCAGTACAAGAGAACACACTTGACCCACAGTTGCCAATAAGAGCCCTCAGTTTCCTCTCCCTTTACCAGGCAGCAAAAAACTTGGGAGATGCTTTTAGACCTGGCAAAATTCTCCCTAATCCATGTTTAAAGCCTCCAACACATCCCCAGGGGTTAAATTCCACTCCAGTTATGGGTAACAATTAAAAAAAAAAAAATCAGAAAACCCTGATATTGGCCAGGCTGAGGTGCACAAAGCCTTTCCTGACTCCTCTCTGCCAAAACCCCAAGTGTTTCACAAGTTTAACTCCCAGCTGAAGCTTCCGAAGCCTGTGGAGCACAGGGAAGTGGATGTGGTGCCAAGAAAGCCAAGCAATTTCTGGCATGCAGAACATTTGCACATTGCCCCGGCACAGCTGCCACCCCAGGGCAGGCAGAGGCAAGAAAAAGTTTCATCAGAGAAAATGCAACACAGAAAAATATCTGTGTGTGTGCGTGGTGTGTGTGTGTATGTGTGTTCCAAAAGCAGGATCCAGAATAATCCCAGTTTGGGCTGGGATTTTGAGCTGGAGGGGCCCAGCACAGCCAGGAGAGAATGCTTCTGGATTGGGCCAAATTTAAGGCAGTGGGGAGGCACTGTGGAGTCATTTTGCCCAAATTAAGAACAATTCAAGAGAAACTGTGGTTAAGATCACCCTGAATCTCCACCTTATCCCAGCAGCATCCTGGGACCCATCCCTCAGACGAGAGCAGCCTCAGCTGCCCACAAACCCCAATTCCAGCCCCAAGGAACGACACCAAACCCTGCTGTGAGCCCGTCCCCTCCCCTCTCTCCACATCCCAGAATTGAAGGGTTTGCACCTGCCAAGGGGCCAGGCAGGGGTGGGAAGGGGAGCAAATCCCAGATTTCTGCATCCCAGCCCTTAATGAGAGCAGCCTGGATGGGATGGAAACAGCGAATCCATGGCTGGAGGAAGGGGCAGCACTGACAGAAAGGAGGGGAGCTCTGGAGATCACAGAGTGCACCCCCAGCTCCAGCAGGGTCAACCAGCTCTTCCCCTCCAACCATCAACCGGGAAAAACACAAATTTCCAATGGGGTGGAGAGCAAAGAATGAATTAACCAGGTGATTTCAGTGCTGTTTGAAGTCAATCTGCTTCCAAAAAATCTCCAAAGCTCCAAATTCTGTGGGTTTGCTTTTCCTGCCTCGGGTTCTTCACCTTTAGCTAATGAACACCAACCTGATTAATTTTGCTCCCTGCTTGTCCCGTTCTGCATTCAGTGGTGGGCACAGCCTCACACCCAGCCCTGAGCTCCAGCAAAGCTGCTCAGCTCAGCAGGAGGGATTTCCTGGATCTCCCTGAAAATCCTCTGGGCACATCTGGTTCCAGCAGATCCATTTCCCTTGGCCAGCACCAGAGCACAGCCAGGTAGGAGCAGCAGCCCCTTCTCCTCCCATAAAACAAAGCTTCTTCTAATACAACTTCTCCAGCAGGGACTGCCAAAGAATCCTCAAGATTCTCAAGAAAATCTGAATTTATGATTTTCTGAATCCTCAAGAAATCTAAATTTATGGGAAGAGAAAGGCCAGGTCAGGTTTTGAAGTATCAGATCAGGAATTCTGGCAGCTCATTCCCCTTTCTCAACACAAGAGCAGCCCTGAGCAGAGCCAAACACACACAACAGAGAAAAAAAGTGAGGGAGAGATAAGAAATGAGAACATGAGAAATAATATCCACTTCTTAAATACTCAGGAAGTGCTGAGTGCTCAGTTTCTTCTCAGAACACACATCCACCTTTCTGACACCCCCAGAGCCACTCAGTGCCATCCTCTCTGTTCCAAGAATTAGGAGGGTCCATCTCCTGTGGTAGGGAATGGTTAATTAAGGGAAGAATAAAGGGAAATAAAAAGCAATGTGGGAGACTGGCAGATCCTCTGTGTGCTATTCAGGACGCTGGGAAATGGTGTCACATCAGCAAGGTGGTGTCTGCTCTCCAGAAATCATTTCTGATCTGGGGCTTCTGGCACAGAAGAGATGAAACAACACAACTCAAACCTGTCCTCAGAGGAAATCCTCACCTCCATTTACAGCCAATAGGTTGAAAACTCATTTCTTGATGTCGTGCACGTGCCACGAGCCCAGAGCCTTGCCCCTAAGTTTTTAGGGGAATTTCTGCTGACCATCCATGCATTTGCAGAGGGCCAACAGCTGCCAACATCTGGAACTGACACTGACAGAAAGGGTCGCTCCAACAGCATCCCCACAGCAACTCTGCCAGCAAAAATCCATCCAGCAACAAATCCAGCAGGTGGAACATCCAGGGGGCTGCTGGATTGTTCTTGCTGGCTGAAGATATTTACAGTCTGCTTCCAGCTGCTCCTGATACGTTCAGAACACATTTCAGTAGCTTCATTTTAGGAAAAGGCAGATCAAAATGTAAACACTTGCAGCCCAAGGCTGCAGCCCCTCAAACATCGGGGGCGGCTGTGAATAAAAATGGTAATTTTAAAATTAATTGCGTGTCTTTCCATGCATTTATCTCTCGTTTTCTTTCCCTTTTGGAGAGAAAAATATACATTGATGGATCACAAACCCATCAAGGACTTTCCCCCTCCAACACTAAACAAACCCAGTCTAAATGTACCTTTAGTCTCCAGCCTTGGAAGGCTTTTAATGTATGATAAATTATCTTTAAGAGGCAACAAATCTATTTTTCCAATAATTTTCTTTCCTCTCCAAACATCAAAGGAGCTTAAATACCATGGAAACTAATATGACAAATCCCCCAGACACTGGAATTTATCAATCCCTTTCATACACTGCACAACTGAAGCTCAGAAAGCATAAATTCTATGCATAAAAACACAAAATAAACCCATGACAGAGCTGAGGGGGGAAAAAAATCAGACATTGTGATTTGATCTTGTCTGTAAGTCACAAAACTCCCAGGATGTACTTAAAATTTTATTTCTATTTCCAGTACATCATAATAATTATAAAAGAATGGTCTGCAGCCACAATTTAAACCAGTGGCTGACTTTGTGTGGATACTTCATACACAAATGATTTATTATCATCACCAAGGCTTTCAACATGAAATACTTGATCTTGAAATCCTTCATCAGACAAAAAAGCTCAGGAAATTCTGCTTTATCCAGGCCTGACCCTCATTTTTTTTAAACCAAATTGAGAGCTCAGTGTTGCTTCATTTATTCCTCCCTCACAGAGTGCCTCGTCTGTGTGGAAATACTGCAATAAATGTTAGAGGGCAAAGAGACACCTCAATATTCTGCTGTTTGGACACTCTCAGCTTTGATTTCACAGCTTCAACCTCCCCCAGCTGCCTGGTTTCAGAGCAATTTGCTGAATCTGGACCTCTTTTATTCAGAAAGGACTACCAGACACCCTCGAGTTGCCCTCCCACAGATCCTCTCAATTCCACCACGCCAAGATTTGGGAGTGCCTGTCCCAAGGAGCTCCTGCACATCCCTGCCCATGCCCTGCTCTGCAAACAGCCCCAGAATTGGCTCTGCACTGCTCTGGAAGCCACCTGGGCAACTCCAAAGCTTCTGAAAGGAATTCTGACTGCTGTGCTGCTTCCGTGGGGAACGGAAAAATCCCAAAAGCTGCTGAGCCCCAGCACTCCTCAGGCTGCTCCACTGCAAACTCTGGCACTGGCAGCCCCTTCATGACAAAACACCCAAACAATAGTGTCCTTTTCCCTGCTTGCTTGTGAACAATTGGTTCCCTCACCGCCTCCAAATCATAAGAATTTGAATGTATTTTACAGTTGTGTCCAAGACAGGATTGAACTGGTATCAAACCCAGACTAACAGCAGCTGCTTCTCTTCTGGAAGTGCTGCCTCCTATGCCTGGTCACCTTTGTCTTCTGTTGCCATTGCTGAGTCTCTCTGCTGCTCCTCTGGATCCCCTGGCAGGATGGTGGTGACTGTCTGCAGGAGGGACTCGATCTGCTCCTCTGTCAGCCTCTCCTCGCTTTCTTCCACCATCTGCAGGTCAAAAAAAAAACCCCAGTGGCATCATTAAATCCACACTTCCTCCCTCAGAGGGAAGGACTCAGCTCAGCAGGGAAGACTTTGTCAAGACACAGCCCGAGCTCATCACAAAAGCATTTTACAAAGCAGAACTCTCGGAATATTTGGAAAAAAAAAAGAGAAAAGAGAAAGAACTCCATTGTTCACCATGACAATTGGCACTGTGTAATGAGATCCTGCTTTCCTTACAGCAAGGAAAACACCACCCTGGGAACAGCCTGGTTCATCCTAAAGCCTCTCTCAACCTCCACATCCATGTCCTGAGCCAGGATTCTCCCTTAGCTCAGATGCAGCCCCACCTTGCCGACCTTTTTCCCAAGTTTCTGTGTTTTCGTGGCATATCCTGAGAGGGATTCCCTGGACTTTGGCATCTCATCCAGTAGCTACACGAAATAATCAGCCCATCAAAGAAACCACCTCATCCTACAGCAGCTGTACTCCACTGGAACTTGCTTGGATTGGGAGATTCCTGGATATAAAGACATTAAAAAGCTCTGAGCAACATCAAAAACACTGTCATGAATCAACTCCAAGATTCCCTGAGATTAATTAGGGACCTACTCCCACTGTGGAGCTGTGGCAGCTTTTATATCATTGCTACCAGTAAAACAACTGCCCTAATTTATAGGCAGCTGTTAAAAGGAAAAAAAAAAAAAAAGCATGTCAGAGGACTGGAAAGGCAAGTCAGAACTCTTCAAACACAAATGAAACCAATTAGGATTGTGGGGTCTGATTTTTCTTTTTTTACACCAAGTCCTTGAAAATGGCCTTTGAAGAGGAGTGATTTATATCAGTGCTGGTTCCAAGTCAATCAATGCAGGTTTAATCAGCTCTAGCTGTAAATTGCCAGCTCTTCAGATGCCTTCTGAAAAGCGGAGTGGGATCTTCAACTCATTGTTGTTTTTCTTCGGAGTCCTCGGAGCCCTCTTTGCACAATCTGATCATCTTTCATCAGGCTCATCCCCAGATCCGCACACACGCCGAGAATCCGCTCCTCAGCAAAAGGCAGACAGCGAATTCCCACTTGCAAATGGGGACTATCCCCCATCAAAGGATGGAAATCCCTGTGGAGTGGCTTTGCAAGCACTGCTAGCTCAACAACTGCTGTAGGAACAGCAGCCCTGGCTCTGCTTCCCAGCAGCTGCTCCACTGCTCACCCTGTGCTCAAACACACTCCAAATCCTCCTTCCCTGGCTGGGAGAAGCCCTGGCAGCTGATTCCTGCCAGGCAATTCCCACAGGAACCATCTCAGCACACCTCGGAGCATCAGCACCACAGCAGGGAGCGTGGAAGATGCCCCTGGAACTCAATGTGCTTTCAGGTCTTCCCCAGCCCAAATTATTCTGGGATTGTGGTTCCATGATGAAATCTGCTCCACCCACTCCTTGGTGCCAGTGCTGCTGACAAACCACTCCAAACCTTTGCTACAAAATTTCACAGAGGATTTTCAGCCTGGCTTTCAGACTGCCTCATTCAGCTCTGTAACACTGAATTTTCAAGGTGGGGTAGGTGCTGTACAAAGAGCCAGCCCAGGTGTTTTGGACACCTGGATCACTCCAGGTGGGATGACTGACCCAGTGCTTCCCAGGTTTGTTACCAGCCCTCAGAAAAACAGCACTTGGCCTTGTTTAGATTGGATTTATTGCATGACATAAAGTTCAATCCTCTTCCCATTTTATTTTTATCTATATCTGTATCTCCTCTCCCTTTTTTCCCCTCCACTTTCTCCTTTAGGTGCTTGCTCTGATGAAATGAGAACTCAAATCAAAAACAGACATTTCTGACCAACACCAGCTCTTACCAACTCCTGATTTTAAGGCAGAACACGTGAATTCTAATCCCTGTTTTCTTCCCTGCTCCCCAGTGACTCCAAATGAGTAATGCCCCAACTCCTAGGATGAACAACCCCACTGATGTCATTTTTACTGGCACAGCCTGAGGCTGACAAACTGCAGGGACAGACACAGCAGCTCAGAAACCCCAGAGCACGAAGCTGATGAAAGAAAATAATCTCTGGTGTTTCAGATGCCCTGGTGCTCCAAGTGTTGTCTCATTAAAACGTTGGGAAAAGCATTTTTAGAGATGCCAGGCCCTGCACTGAGGAGGGGATGGAGCTCCCAAATTCCCTTCTGCTGACAGATGCAGAGGGAAGTGGGAATTCCTTCAACTGCTCCAGCAAATTCACCTCTTGGTGTTCTCCAGCAGCTCCCAGGAATCACCAACAGACACAAATCAACATTTAGCAGGATGGACAGACAGCTTCTTAGTCAAGCTGATGCTTCAGACTTATTTCATTGTCATATTATTTGAGATTTCAAAGGATCAAAAGCACAAACTGTAAAAATCTTTTTTTTTCCACTCTTTCAGGAAGTGAAAAAAAAAGCCTGAGCTTGATTTATGAAATCATAAGGAAGCAGCAAAGCAACAAGCCAGAAGGAAAAAATTCAAAAATAAAGCGCAGACAGCATGCAGATAAAGAGGCCGATGAAACCATCCTAAAAGAAACCAGATCTCAGGGGGAACAGGAGGTCACCCAGGGCTCAGTCTACACTCAGCAGATGTTCCCACAGCCTCCTGATTTACAGCTGCACGACAAAATTGCTTTGATGCTGAGGGCACTAAGAAATACGGTGCTGAGAAGAGGAACGAGGTGCAAGGAGCAGCCTAAGAGGCAAAAAAACCCCACTGGATTCAGGTACCTCCTTTTCTAGCAGCAATTTTACCAATCTTGGAGAAAATCTCCAGCAAAAAGCCCTGCACTGGCTGGAATTGCTCAAGAGCCAGACTGAGCCCATAAGGAGCCAGGAATGCAAAGTTTATAGTAAAGCAAACAAAAATGCAAATGTTGGGAGGGAGGGGATGAGCTCAGATGTTGATGTTGGCAGTGCCACCCAGCCCAAATGGGAACAGTTTCCCCTCTCAGATGATGCCATGTGAAAAGTTTGGGGTATTTCTGACCCAAGTGCTGCTGGCCCTCGGTATTTGGAGCTGTGGGTGAGGAGCAGAAGTGGGCAGAAATACAATTTAAACATAAAAAGCCCCCTGATGTCATAAATAATTCTCAGCGCTGCTTTTCAGCGTTCAAGGCTGTGCTGCCCCAAAATAACTCCAGGGGTTTAGGAAAAATCGCTGCAGCACATCAATGTCATTCCTAAACACACCCAGTGTGTGCTACCTGTGAAATGGGATCACTCACTCAGCTCAGGCCTCACTCAGGATTTCGATTTCACCCAAATTAGAGCAGTTTGTTATTTAATTTCCATTGCAGGATATTCACAAAGTCGGCAATGCTCCCATTTCGTTTCCACAATGCTCTACATCTCATCAAAGAGGGAATCAGGAAAACTTCAGAAATTAATTGGCATAAAACTCTCCCAGCTCAAACTAAAAGCAGCACGTTCCCCCTGCAGCTGCAATTTAATTCTCAGAAATTCACAGCCAGCCTATGGAGATACCCAGGGATTAAAGTGTTTATTCATAAATTAAGGTGCAAATCTGTGTCCGTAGTGCTATGGACACAAATGGAAGCACAAAATCACTCAGGACTGTCTAAATTCCTTTTTTTTACTCGGTGAAGCAAGGACAAACATCCTTAATTCAAACCATACCTATCTTTTGTGCTTACCCAAATAAAAGCAGAATTTAAGAGACTTCATCCTCCTCCCTGTGCTGCTGCCAGTGCTAATGTTTATTTGGTTTAGTCTCCTGAGACATAACAATAAATCCAGGACCAAGAATAAATAAAAGCACACTGAAGAACCCCAGAAAGTCCTGCAAGAACTGAGAAATTCTCTCAGTATTTGGTGAACGAACCTCAGCATCACAGAACAACCCGTGGGTTAAAAGCTATTGTTTATTGGAAGAACAAGCTAAGAACTCGATTTTAAAATAATCAGTAAAGGACAGTAATAAAGGAGATAGGGGCTCTGATCATTTCCAAAGCACATAATTTAACTCCAGTGGAGGAGGGAGATGTTTGATGAGAAAATCACTGTTATTTCCTCCTCTGAGCAGTGATTTGAAATTGCTCAGCACCACCACATTAATAGGAAAAAGGCACATTTAAAAAAAAAAGAAATAGAGTAAAAGATTGAATGATTGAATTAAAGTCCCTCAGAGATAATTAACCAAGGGCAAGAAAAAATACATTGTTGAGAAAATAAAATGTTTAAACCCCTTTAAGATCTTTCATTTTCCAAAATACTTTTCATTCTTATTTTCCAGTATAAAAACCAACGTGCCAGCCTGGTTATGCACATAAGTAGGAAATTCTCCAAGGTGGGAATACATTTCTTAAAAACACAAAATTAAAATCTGCTTTTCCAAGAGAAAAACGTGGAGCAATTTGTTCCTTAAAAAAAGATGATTCTTCATCTTCAGCACTAAGCAAAGCTGAACCACTCTTGTGGTGAGCTGAACATCCCTGACTTTTTATTTCCTCCTTTTGGGAATCACTGAGCCAGACCCAACAGATGTTAAAGATTAAAACAGGAGGGCAAGATAGCTGCAATGTGTACAGTGTTGGACTCTGTGGGGTAAGAGTTTGAATTTCATGCTCGTTTTGTTGCTCTTGCTGGAAAATAAATCCCAGCACAGAGGCTGGAAAAGGCAAAGATGGGCAATGGCAGCAACTTATGGATCCGGGTTTACAAAGGAGCAAAAGATCACAACAGAAATTCGCTTTTTAGCTGCAAAATAATTTTATCAAAATGGATTTATAGTTCTCATAGGGCTAAAAGGGAGAGTGAAAAACAAAAAAGCTGGAAAGGCCAGAAGCAGCAATAGTTATAATTATATTATAAATATCCTCTCCCGTGAGCCTGCCAGGTAAATCAGACTCCATTCCACAGTCAGGCTGCACTGAGGAAAAGTTTGAGACATCAAAACTGAGCAAGTGAGAGCCAGCTTGGACTGGCATTTTGTTGAAAAAGCTTTCTGAAAAATAAGATTAATGTGCCCCCATGCCAGGAGCTGCTCAGTTCTCCCCAGCATTTATTTCTGACTCAGGGGCAAGTCCAGCGAGGAGAGAATCAAGCAGATTTTGGAGCCCAAATTCACTTCTCTGCAGGTTATGGCTCATCCATCAGTGCAGGGAATGCACTTTCCTGCAGGGAATCTGTGCATGGGTGACCTCTGGGTTATTTTATACCCAGAGAAAGCAGATTTTGTGTGTTCAGTGACTGCTGCAACCTCTGTCCTCATCAAAAACAGGATCCAAGGCAGCAACTGAACAGCAAAATCATCTCCTGGCTTCTCCCAGCTCTGCAGCTCAGTAACACCGACCTGCAGCCCCCCAGCAGCCCCTGAGCTCCCAAGGCTTACACTGAAGCACTTTCAAATGTGCTGCAGCTCTGGGGAGGGTCACTGAGCCAGGGTTAGCAATCCAGGACACTCACAGCACTGCAATTCTGACTGTGGGGAAACGTGTCCTGGGAATTACAGGGGAATCACAAAGGAACAGGAGCGACTGCATTCCCAGTGCTTCCATGAAGATACAAATTAACCCCCAAATGTAGAGATATTCAACTTTTCACAAGTTGTTTTAGGTCATTAGAGAAGGGTTTGGACCAATGAGGAACTGACACTGAGCTCAAATCTTGTTTCTGTGTTTTCCAAGTTTCAACAAGTTTTATTGAACTTTGACACTACAAAACTTGGAATATCTAAAATCCGGCACTCTACAGAAAGCTGACTTCTACTAGGAAGGCCCCAAATTCTTATTTTCTTCCAACATGACACAGGAGCAAATTATTTTCAATCTTTTATGGGTAGGTAAGATAACAACGAAGCAGGCAGGACAGGAGGGAAGAGACAGACAAAGCCACGCAGCCACCTGAGAGCCCCAGAAGATGATTGCATTTAAAGAAAGGAAGAAAAACCCACAGATGGCAATAAAATCAATCTAAGCATGTGAAGCTAACAAAGGTGGGAGACAGGCTCCAAAGGATGGTTTCTGACTAACTTAAAGCCTTAAAGCTCCTGCTTGGGCTGCTGATGGACACTGATCTCCTCAGCCACAGAACAGCTTTAACTCCTCAGCTGGAATCATTCTCCTGAGGTGCCTTCAGCATTCTCATCTCTGCTCCTTGGTGACAGAAGAAGAATAGTCCTACTGGTCCCTCTTTAATCCTTCCCCTTTTCTGCAGCAAAATGTGATCCTGTTCCTCCTCAGCTTGGTTCCAGGGCAAGATTGCAAACAGATGTTCTTCATACAAAAGATCTTTATTGAAATGATATCCTGGTTCTGCCAATCTCTTTATTACCACAGGGGTTTGTGTTCCTGAGGAGATGCTTGAGAGGAGACAAGCATCTATTTCTATCTAGTGACAATCCTCCCTTACAGCTGAACTATTCTTACACTGACAATGGCTACTTTCCATCAGAAAGTTTATACCCATTTCTCATCCTGCATTACTTTCCATTTCTTTATAGAATTTTTGATTTTGGTGTAAAAAAAAAAAAAGGATAAGAAAAAAATTTTATGTGAAAAACAACCAGGGAAGATGTCCAAAAGTGGAGCACAGCAAAAAGATAAAATATTTTTATTTGCAATACTTCGATAAATCACCTTTAATGACTGCATTGGGAAATTTAAATGTGTGCCACTGAAACAAAGAGAGGTGCAGATTCTGTCTGAGAGGGCTCTGACAGGAAGCTGATGGATTTGAACCCGTGGATGTACAATGTGCATAAAGGGATACATTCAATCACTGGCCCATGAGAAAGCAATTATTCAATTGATCTCCAAGGTTAAAGCTGCTTCCAGTTAAGCTTTGAACAGGCCCAGGCATTGTTACTCACCAGCTGGATTTCCACTGCAGTCACAGGCCTGTGGTTCAGCAGCTGCAGCTTTTCTGCCCTGGTAGAAGCACAGTAAGAAAATCCACATTACTGCGTGGTTTGAGGATCCCCTGAACGCCTGCGGTGATGCAAACACATTCCTGATAACTCAGGGATGAATGTCCCTGCCAGGAATGGTCCTGGCTGGGTTTGCAGTGTGGCTCAAGGGCCAGCATTTGGGTATTTTATTCACTTGGGGCCTTTCCTGTGCCCACACAGCCACGCTGCTGCTGGCACCTCTAGCCCAAGGTGGAAGCAGAGACCCTTAGATCATTACTGTGCATTAATTAACTGCTGCTGTGTTAAAGCTGTGCAGAAATGTTAAAGAGCTCACCAGAAACTTCTGCTATGGGCACACAACCACAAGAACAATTTTCATACCTAAGGAGTTACAGTCCCAGCAAATGGCAGCCACTTGTTTATCCTTTTAGCTCATTGCAAGTACAAAGTTCCAGCAGGGAGCTACAATTTAGAAAATCTAAATCTTGGCATTTATTACTATTTATAGGGCAACTTTAAAGCATATTTAAAGAGATTCTGGAGGATTTAAAGCATATTTAAACTGATTCTGAAAGCTTTTCCCCTGGGGGTTTCTTAGAAAGGAAACCTCACAGCTTTTAAGAGAACACAGATCCTCCCATGTTTACAACCAACAATTTCTGTGTGTCTGGAGATACCTCAGAGATACAATTTCATTTCAAACGGCCTCTGCCACTGGCTGATCCAGCAAAAATGTCCATTTCACTCATCCCTTTCAGCTGCAGAAGAAAAGTTTGTACATTTTCAATACAGCATTTGTGAGATACAAACGATTTCTAACAGAAAGCTCCAGGAAATCCTCTTCTTTATTTATTCATTTATTATTAGTTATTAATTAATTATTATTATAGGAGAGCCAAAAAATGTTTCCACTGGTGATGGGAAGCAGGGACTACACCTCCCTTGTTTTCCCATGTAAATCCCTCAGATCTGTCTGGGGTTTCCAACAGGAGGCCATGGAGAGCGTGCCTGGGTTTCGCTCTGAACTCAGAGCACTTTCCTGGCAGAAAGATGAGGTGTTTCCAACTGCTGCCATCTACCACTGCCAGAAAAACCAGGACTAAAACTCCAGTAATGGCAGGAGATGAGCACTCAAATCCTCCACACGGAAAGCAGGTGATTTAAGGAATCAATGAGAGCTAAAACTCACCCGTGTAAAAGCAAAGCTAAAGGCAGCACTGCCATGCAGAGCTGGGCAAAGAATATTAAATAATATCTTTACTGTAGGAAAATCTGGCCAATTCAGCTGGATTCTTGAAAGATTTTTCCTCCAGAGCTGGGAAATTCCCTGCTTTGGTGCCTGATGGAGGCAGAGCTGGTGCTTTTTCTTTGCTTTGCTCCCATGCCATGCTAGTGCTGCTGCCTCAGTTTCCAGAGCTCTCCAACAGCTTCTCTGAGGATCCTCCTTGGAAAAACCTTCCTCCTCCTCCCCCAGCCCTGCTTGCAAGGACAGACTGTCATGAATTCATATTTTATCCAAGTTTCTCTCACATGCCACTTCTCATGTGATCAGAGCCTTCTCAAACAACTCTTTCTTCTCTTTTGCAGCAAGACACATCCCAATCCTCCAGCTCCACCACTCCTCCACACAAAGCACATTATTTGACTTTTAGTCAATAAATTTCCTCATCTTCTTCCTTTCAAAGTAATATCCTTGAAATTCTGAACCAAATAAAAGAGGATCAAATAGCAAAAGCCATTTTATGCCTAAGCTGAAGAATTCAAACCTGATTTACCCAGAGCTATTTTCAAGCAGGTAGAGCTGTGTTTATCACAGGAAGATTACCTGCACAGCAGCGAGCAGAGAGGAATTAACACCAATTACACACGGTGACTAAAACAATCAATTAGTGCAACTGCTCATATTTCCTGAAGAAATAGAGGGCACAACAAAAATAAAGGTCACCTCTCCAAGACTTTTTTGCTTATAAGTCATGAGCATCACTCCAACTCATTAGGGATAGACAGGAATTTTACAGTCAGGCCAAACAGATCCTAAAAGCTTCATTTCAGGGTATTTGCAGTTTTAAAAAATGCCAGAAGAATACAGAAGATGAGAGAGAATTTACAAGTGATTAACACATTCAGATGTGTAATCTGAAGGATTTCATGGCTGGTTTTGATCAGCAAAGCTCCCTACTGGAAAATGATGCAGAACAGCACAAAAGAACGAGCAGCAGGGTGCAAAAAAAAAATCCCAAAAGTTGCATAAATGCCATATATCATCTAGAGCTGCTTGTGCAGCATGAGCACTAATTTAACACCCCGACATAACGATCTTTAATATGTAATTATGAGGCAAGCATGAAACAAACACTCCCAAAATGTCTCTAAATTTCATTTATTAGGAAACTGGATTGCTCAGCCCTCAGCAGCAGCAGAAGGCAGAGGTTTGAGCTGGAGCTCAGTACCCACTGCAGCTTTTTAACACTGATCCCAAACATTCACTGCTGGGACCAGGCTCTCTGTGTACCTGGAACTCCTGACAGCACACGGACAAATTAAATAACCACCATTGTTCATCAAAGATTAGCTTTAAGCACAGCAACCATGCATTAGGATCAGCCCTGATTGCAGTGTTTGGATTGGGCACAGACCTAAGCCTGATTTTAGTTCATGCTCCATTAAATCTAAGAAGTAAAATTAACATTTTCCTCTTCATCTTTACGCTTTCTACAGCATGCATGGCACACTGATGCTCATTAAATAAAAAGAGGACCTGTCCCATTCACCCAAACAGAAGGTGAAGAACATTTTCAGCTTCATTACCCCCAAACTTCAGCATCTGCATTTTGCCTGCTCTGCCTGGATTTCAGTAACAGTTTGGAACACGAAAGCTGCTCATTCAAGAGGAGACTCCATACAAAAGATGAGTGACAGTTGAAAGCAATTTTCTCACATAAAAGCAAGATTCCACTAATCAGAGTTAATGGGCCGTGCTGCAGACTTGTGCAGGACCTGCCTGCTGAGAAACCCCAAAATGGCAATTCCTGCTGGGGGCTGAGCCTCAGCTCCCACCCTGCAGCTCTGAGACTCAGGAGCAGCTTCTCCAGGAGGGAAAAATGCTCTGGAGTGGGGCTGGGAACACACACAAAGCTCAGGCTGCACGGGACAAAAACCTGTGCAGTTATGGGGAAGAAAATTGCTCTGAGGTCTGTATGAGGGGAGAGTGCTAGAGGAGGTGAGAATGTTGAGTTCCATCCTAAAAATCCTACAAAACAAGACAAAACCCACCTCTGGGTCCTGTTCAAGGTCACAGACAGAACAGACAGCACATTCCTACACTGATACATCCATTCTAAAAAATAACACAAAATACTTCCATGCTCTTGTGGAAATTCAGACAAAATGCACCATTCTTTTGTCAGCTCTAAGCAAACTTCTGCAGTTTATATTTTGAACAGAATCTCCTCTGTGTGTTGGTATTGCCCTTTTTTCTAACCTGCTGAACTCCCAGAGTGTTTTTCCAGCAAGAGGTCTGGGTAAAGAGAGAGCAGTGCCAAGATCCAGCAGAGAGAGCTAAAAAATCCTTTCAAACATCTGTGCCTGAGCAGAAGCAAATTTATCCTCAGGAATGGATGTTTGAGAGTTCTAGGAAAACCATGAAGTAACAACTGGACACACAACCAGGGGTTTTATTCCTGCTGGAAATAGAAATCACAAATTAATTCATGGTCCTGGATGAACCATGGCAACCTTTAATGCCTGAACCCTGAGCACAGGCTCTGGCTGAGGGAGGATTTTTCCCAAAATGGGAAATCACAGCCCCAGAGGGTGCTGTGATCCTCCAAAGGGATTCCCACTGGAAAAGCTGAGAATAATATTTTAAAATCTCTTAAATGATGCTGCTGTTCAATGAGCACAATCCTGACTTGCTGTTGAATATTCATTTTGAAAGCTCTGGAGGAGACAAAAATTACAAAGCAAATCCTTCAGCCTTTAATACTGCAGAGGTTTGTATCTGTTGTAGCTTTTGGCAGTCTTGAGGGAAAATACTTTCTAAAAGTACTGAAGATTTTCAGCTCAACACTTCCTCGACTGCGTGCATTAAAAGACAGAAAGGGCAATGTTCCTGACCAGTTTTTTAAAAATTGTAATAATATGCAGAGATTGGAAATTTGATTATCCCAAAATGAGATCCAGGACAGGCTATCAGTAACAGGAAGAAGCACAAGTAGAGCCAGTTTTCATTGAACCAGAATTACAGAGCTCCAGCTTAATAAATGTTCTTTTCATGCAATGCAATTCACTATACCTTACAAATATGAAGCCATTCCAGCATTAAAACTGGAAAATTAGCTGCTAGTGGCAAACTCTATTTCCAAGTACAACATGGCTCACTGAACTGGAGCTTCAGCCAAAGCCTGAGGCCTCACAAGGTAATAATAAAAGTCATTATGCAGGTTCAGAGCTCTAGTTTTAAAGAAGAAATCACAGTTCTGCAGTTTGAATTTTACCAAAGTCATTATTAAAAACTATGGGGAAAACTGTTTTACCACATCTTAGCTGTATCAGTGAAATATCTGGCTTTGAATTTGCTCCTTTGCCATTCAGCAAGGCAGCTTTCTGAAATCACTCTGGAATATTTATTTGCACACACTGGTGGGTTTTTGTTTTTGTTTTTTTTAAATCTGCCTTTTAGGGAGCTTTTCTTTGTGTCTGTAACACTAATGAGAGAAATACATCACAAAATGAATGCTGGTCTGTTAACCTGGTATTTTGAGTGGCAAAAATCAGTGACAACAGAAGGATTTGAGGTGATTTTCCAGGAACTGCAGCATTTTCCAGAACTCTGCTATCAGTTCTCTCCCTGGAGCAGAGACATCACGTGCAGCCTGACACCCTGCAGGGTTGTGGAAGGAAAAATAAGAATTCCCTTGATTCAAAGCTCTGCTGTTGCTCAGCTCCTGGTGATTCCCTGGCTGGGGATTCTCCCAGCCACGAGCACAGCCTAGTGCTGAGGGCAGCAATCACAGCCTGAGCAGGGAATGGCACATCCCAAAGCACGGCTGCAAATCCTCCCTTTCAGAGTCCTCCTCTTAGGAAATAGGCTGAGCCTAATTAAGAGCACGAACACGCTGCTTAATTGTGTCCCCTCTGACTGGAGGTGGAGTGATGACAGGAATTCAGAGGGCAGGGGTGATGGGGTCCTGCTGACCCTTTAACCAGGTGGAATTGGCTGAGGACAGACCCCAATTAACACAAATAAATCTCATCAGCCACTGCAGAGAGCTGTTACCAGCACAGACAGTGTCTGAGCAGCTCAGAGAGCCCTTTTTGGGGTGCCTTACCCAGAAAGGAAGCAGCAAAGAGTCTGGAGCTCGTTACTCTTGCTGGGAGGAGAGGTCATTGCAGGGATCACAGCGGCAAGGTCCTGGAAGAGCAAACACTGCAGGTCTTTCCTCTCCAAGGGAAGGAAGCTCTCTGGCAGACTGCTGAAATGAAATCCCTGAACACCACCTCCATCCCACAGAATGGAAACCATCAAAGCTTTTCCATTTAACAAGAGAAGCAGTGTTGAAATGACCTTGGTTAGGAAGCAAAGGGTGGCTCCAGATTGCCTCAGAGGCATCACTGTTTGAAGTGGTTTAACATGAAATGCCTTAAAGAGCAATTGCACCCCGTGTGCTCTCTGTGGTTTGGGGTGAAGGGGCTGCCAGGTGGGCCCCAACACTTCTGGCTTCAAGTGGCTGCATGGAAAAGATCAGAAAAAAGAAGCGCCAGGATCACACAAAACAATTCTGGATTTTGTTCTGTAAAGCACGGGGCAGAGTTGGGAAGTTCTTTACCAGATAAGAGAGGGATTAACAAACTCAAAGTTGTACAGGATGCCCACAGAACAAATCTGAATTCTGACAGAGTAAATTTGTCAGCTACACCACTGGCTGGCTCTTCACTCTCACCCTGCTGCCACTATGCACAAGAAATGATTTGGGAATGATTGCAATGATTCCCTTGCTTCACTGCCTCAGGAAAAGGACACACAGGATGATTGCTAACCCCAAAGGCACCTCGGAACATCCATAAAAAATTAAACAGTCCAAAAGCTCATTTAAAGCTTGTAACTACTCCAACCTTTCCAGCTCAGTGAACAAGGAGGTGGGAAGGTGAATATTTGGGCAGACCTTCCACAGAAGTGCTCAGCACTGTGGGAGACAGAGAATCTGTAGCTGGAAGTTTCTCTAATATAACTTAAATTGTTCAGCATTTCACTCTTGGAGATCCCAGTCAGGGGAGCAGCTGCAGTCAAGGTACCTAAAGGGGTAACACTAAGAGTCAACTCTCAGGTCCTGGTCAAATTCTACCTGAAAGAAATTTAGAAATGAGTTTTAAATAAAAATAAACACTTTGATTTTTAATGGGAGTTTTATACCGAAACAGTTCAGTTCCTTTTACTCTGAGAAATCCTACTCTGCCTTTTTGCTGTGCTACATTCCTCTGCTGGTTCTTCTTAGCCCTGCACGGACAGCAAAGCTTATTTCTCTTCCAAAAGGGCTGCTTTGCATTACCAGAAGGGAAGGATGCTCACTACTACTCAAGAAATGTTTGCTGCCAATTTTAAGACCCTCTCAGTGCCACATTACCACCTCTTTACACCTCACCAGGATTTTTATTGCCGTGTATTTTCTTTTCTCCATGCTCCAGAAAACAATCAGGACACATAAATGAGTATCCTGCTGCACGAAATGAGCTGCAGGAGGCTTAAACAGCCCAGGAAAGCACTGCAAGCACAATTCCAGCAGAGGATTCCCCAGGAGCAGCATCCCTTTGTGCAGAGCTGCTGCTGGGCTGGATGTGCCTGGCTGTAGAGAGGGGGCACTGGAAGTCTGACAAAAAGCTGACAATCTGCTTGCCCTGCAGCACTCCAGAGCTCTCCCCGAGCATTTTGTGGCACAAGCAAAGGAATGAAAAGTCTCTTTCGCCGAGGATGAACTCCTGGGGAGTCCTCCCAGCAGGGAATAAAAACACACTCGGTGTCTGTGCAGCATAAATTCCTCTGAGGTGGAGGAAGAGTCCTTTGGAAGCAGATAAATATTGGGGTTTCTGTGCTGTAGAGGTCAGAGGAGTGATCAGGGCTATCCAAACAAGCTGATTCCATCTCTGTTTACATCAGGCTTCACTCCCACTCTGCAGAGCTCCAAGAGGATTATGTGCCTCAAGAACAGGCACTCACAGCAATGCCAAAGAGGAAGAAAAAAAAAGCCCTTGGAGTCTTGGAACTGCAAAGGAAATCTGTTCTTTTCCAGGCAGAACTTCCCAAAAATACAAGGGGATGTTCAGCTTCACTGGAAACTGCTGGGGGAGGAGGGAAGGCTGGTGGATACAATATTTCAGTAAGTGAAATGTAGATCCTGGACAAACAGCACAGGAAGAGAAGATGGAAATACTCACCCACGAGGGAAGATGTTTGGCTGAACATTTACATAATGGCAGAAAATACTGAAAATGCATTAACCAGATCATCACACTGTCCACAGGGATCAGGCTTTCAGCATTAATTGGGTATTTAATGCACAAGCTCCACTTACTTGGTTAATTTATGGTCTTTCATTGCTACCAGGAACTCCCTGACAATCTCGGGACTCTGGTACCTGCAGGGTGTTTTTGAAATGTACTTCAGTGTCTGCAAGGGACAGAAAGAAAAGATGAATTATTTCACCCTTGATACTTGTTTTGCCAGTTGTGTACGGAACAAATACTCTGAAAAGTCTCCTCAGTCCCGAGAAAAATTGGAAAACCACTTCAGGTTTGGAAATCAACTTTATCTGAGCTGTTCAAAGCCCAAACCTGCAAGTTGAAGAATACAGGAAAGGTCTGAGTTTTAGCTCTGCCTGCATAAAAAACCCGCTCTTGCTGTTTGTAACAGACGTTTGCTACCTTGGTTTGCTCCTTGTTTGGTTTTTGTCTTTTAAAGCACACAGGAAAGCGGAATTCATCCCTAAGCCAAAGTTTTCATGGACTCAGTGCCAGGAATATTCTCACTGCCAGCCCATAAATTCCTCTTTAAGATCTCTAATCTATCTTTGGTTTTATCCTTCACCTGCATTTTTGGCGACTTAAGGTTGATAGAAGCAGATTAAGTGGCTTGTTATGAAATCTCCAAGGATATTTTGCTATTAAAAATTAATTGAGACAATTAAACTTTGATCAATTTTTTCCACGTAACACCCACCAACCTTAACTGAATTTGACAGCAGGTGTTCCATTTATTTGCTTTATTTAAAATAACAACATTGAGGAGCTGGATAATGGAATTCCATTACACAAAGTAATCTGACCTGTGTAAAAAATCAATTTGTTGATAAAATAGCCCACAAAAATTCCAGTTCACAGCTGATTTTTCACTGGAAGCGACTTTAAATCTTCCTAAATATTTATTGTTGCTTGAATTAAACCCCAAAATGAAGAGTTGGAAATAATTATAATTTAATATTCCTTTCTTTAAGCTCTGTCTGACTTTTCCAGATACAATGAAGCTGTTATTTACCACCAGGGATTGAAATGAAATTATTATATTGTCATGTAATGCAATTATTTCACAGGAGAAATTTCTCTTCCAGGTTCATCTTTTTTTGGCAATTTCAAACCAACGAAAAAGCCAAATATACAGAAAAACAAAGCTCCTTTCACGGAGTTACTTCAGTGCCAATGGATCCAAGTCTGCAGGGAGTTTGTGAAGAAATCCAAAGACAATCCTGTAAAATCAAATTCTGCTCTTCTTTCAAACACACAAAATACACCCAGAAATAGAAAATAAACCCAGCTACACCCCCAGGCATCCTATAGGTATTTAACACATAGTAAAACAAAGCCATTCAAGATTTCAGGTGCACCCTGACAAAATTTACTTACAGGATCTTCCTCAGCTGTTTCCCAGAGGTGCAGGGAGAGACTGTCAGTCTCCATGAAGATTTAATTCCCATTTTTGGTAAGCCCCTATTTTGTTGAAAGCAAGGCTTAGGAATTACAAAAACCTCTGTACCTTTTTTCAAACAAAGCCAGAACTAAAACAAAACCTAAGCCTAGGCCAGATCTTATCCACATGAGGCTCAACAGAGTTACTCATGCAAGCAGAGGCAAAGTGCTTTCAGCTGCTCGTGCAGTTCTCCAGCACACACACAAACACTGCAAGGCTCTGCCAGCTGCTCAACTCTTTGAAATGGTGCTGTTTGTATTTTAAGGTTTGAGAATTCCGTCCCAGCAAGGGATGGGATGTTTATTGTCCACCTGGCATCCAGGAGGTGTTATCTGCACGTGTGGTTTGGCTTTTCTTTGGGTCAAAACACAATTTAAATTAGCTGTTTTGGCTGGGAATGGTTGTTTTAATTCTGTTAATAATAATAATTAAAAAAAAAAATACGGTGTAATCTGTGCCTCAGGTTTGAAATCATCATCTTAATTATCACATTAGGGGATACCATAAATTCATCAGATGACAGCCAGCTCTGCCCTGTGACCTAAAAGGATGGAATACTTGGAATGAATAAAAAATCCTAACAAAATGAAACAATTGAAAACCAGGGGGTTTGAAATTTTGAAATTCTTTTCTAGATTTTAAGAACAGCAGCTGCCTAACTCTGCCCTGACAGCACAGTTACCCTACAACCTGACCCCAGGAAAGTGCTAGGTAAAACATTTTATTATGGTTTGAATTAGGGGAAATTGGATACCAAATTATTGATAGCCAACCCTAAGGATGGGAATCCTTGCAGCCTGAGCTCAGTGGTAAATGGATTTTCCCAGTGCTGCTCACCTCATACATGATGGTGTTCAGATTCTGCTGCCCAGAGCTCTGCTTGGTTTTGCCACTCTCTTTACGCTGCTTCTTGAGGTCAGTAAGTAACTGGTACACCTAAAGACAAAAAATAAAATTATTTACAGCACCTGAAAGCATTTTACCTAAAAATATTACAGGAGGAAATCAGAAATGAACGGGAAAAATCCTGTCAGACAAACAAACCAATAAATGTGTGGCAGCTTTGGTGGATGGACCAGCAGCTGAAATGAGAAATGTTTTGGCCCCAGAGTGATGAATAAGGATGGAAATGGTTTTTTAATAGCTGGGGCTATTTTAAACAGATGAATGGAATTTTTTCAGATATTTTGCTTCAGGCTTTGCAGTGTATCCAGAGTCAATACCCAGAGCAAAGCACCAGAGCACTTCTCCCTGTTCAGCCCCTCGTTTTTACCTGCCTCCCCTCGAGATCCAGCCTGGGGAATTATAAACTGACAAGTCCAGAGAAACAAGAAACCAAACATTTCCAGACAGTGAGAAATAGAAACATAATCACTACAAACCCTCCACTGCCTCGCACCTCTATGGAAAAGGAGCACCTGTCAGAGCTGCCACCTCAAACCCAGGCTGGGACCTTTGACAACCAACACAGAAGGACAAGAAGCTCCGAGAGGAACTGCAGGGATGAACTCTGTGTGCAGAGCAGCACCTCCATCCCAGAACACTGGGTTTGTCAGAGGAACTGTGTGTGTGCAGAGCAGCACCTCCATCCCTGAACACTGGGTTTGCCACAGGAACTGCAGGGATGAACTCTGTGTGTGTGCAGAGCAGCACATCCATCCCAGAACACTGGGTTTGTCACAGAGGAACTGTGTGTGTGCAGAGCAGCACATCCATCCCAGAACACTGGGTTTGTCACAGAGGAACTGTGTGTGTGCAGAGCAGCACATCCATCCCAGAACACTGGGTTTGTCACAGAGGAACTGCGGGGATAACTCTGTGTACAGAGCAGCACCCCCATCCCAGAACACTGGGTTTGTCAGAGGAATTGCAGCTGGGAAGTGGAGAAAATGAAGAGATACCAGCACCTGGAGGGGAATCAGTACTTTTAAAAATCATCTGTTATTTTTTTTTTGGCATGTTTTTAACAGCCAGGCACTGAACACCAGTTTGGCTGACATGGTACCATCTATTTCTCAGAGGAAATTGAAGAGAGCTCTTTCCAGGTGCCTCGCTGACACTCGCCAGATGCAGCTCAGGATAAAACACTTCAAGATTAATTTCAGAACAGAATGACACAGCTGCAATAAAAAGCAGCTTCAGCAATACAATAGCACAGACAAAACCACGTGGGTCATTAAAACTGTTCCAAAAACTGTATTAATCAGCAAAGCAAAATATTTCCAGGACCTGGCTTAAATGAAACCAACAAAGACATTTCTTTCCACCCTCCTTAAAATGAGATGATTCCACTTTGGAATCATCTCAAAACCAAACAATACTAAAGTACCCACTACCAGCAAAACCATTTCTAGATCTTCTTGAAAAAGCTTTTTTTTTTTGCCTTGAAAACAAACCAAAAGCAAGGAGGAGCAAATCCCCTGCAGGTTTTGCTGATTGCCACTGCCAGGTTTCAGCTCCCAACGATTACACAAGGGACTGATGACAGCTTGAAATTGCTTTTTAAAAAGCAGAATGAAGACAAACTTACCTCAAAGTTACTCAGCAATGCAGCATTTGCATCTTTTCTAAAAGGAAAAATGAAAACAATTAATTGTGTTCCAAATGAAACTGTTTGAAGCTTTTCTTTGCCCAGTCACAGACACTAAAAGAACATAAAGTTAAAAAAAGCCTCAAAACATCTTATTTTGGTGATTCTACAACTGCCACCTCTGGAAAATATTTCCCATGCCAGTCAGTAAAATTGTAACAAATACTGAGTATATTTTGCACAGTTTGCCCCATAAATCATAATACACTTGTACAACACCCTCCTTCTGCTCAGTCACCCTATTTCCCACACTCAAAGCAGATTGCTTTGCTTCTTCCTTAGGAAAAATGCCTCTGATTTTATTCAAATAGAGACTGATGGGAAAAAATAATCTGGATTACAAGCACTATTTTCTTTTTGACTCAAGAGCACCCTGAGTATTTTAGTACCATGGACACGTGTGTGTGTATAGATACAAATATGGCTTAAATTTTTATGTGTCGCACTCAGTGAAAAACAACATTTATTGTATTTCCTCTTTATTTATTCTTCCCATCTTTATATGCCTGTTCCTATATTAGAAGGGCAAGGTTGAGTTTCCCATTTTCTACTTCCAAGGATCCTTATCCGAGGCTGGCAGGGCGGCTGCAGAGCAGAGCACATCGTGCCTTTACTCCTCCTGCATACTGTAAATTTCTATATTTAAAGTAAAAAGAGGGGAGAAAAAAAAAGAAAAACCTGCCCCAGAACATCCTCCATTCCCTGAACAACACATTCTGCTGAGCAGTCAGTAGCCACAACAACAGAAAGTTTCCATACAAAAGGAAAAAAAAAAAGGCCTTTCTCAGGTCTGCGCAGCAGCTTAGGAAAAAGAAAAAGAACCAACAAAAAAGGTACAATGTGTTGTTAACGGCCTGAATAGAACTGTCCCGTTCATCACTTTCAAATGGTAAATGCATCCACAAACTTCCACAGGTTCTAGCATTGTTTTTAAATGAAAAGGACCTTCTAAAATACGCTGAGATGAACTTCGACTTCCATTTCGCTGACCCGAGTGAAACTTCAGCAAGTGAGCTCAGGCACGCATTAGTTTTTCATTCATGTTTTACAAACCATATATAGCTTTTGTTGGGAGGTAAATGCAAGTCTTCAGAATGTTTGCATTCAGCCGGGCCCTGCAGAAATCCCCGCGGATCAAAGACATTCTATAGGGAGAATTACGTATGGAATTCTTCCTGTGAAAGGGTACGAAACAAACACGCGGCCGTGCAAACGAGGCAGTCAAAGGTTAAGAATGAAATTATTTAAGACAACCGCTTTCCTTTTTCATTCCAGTCAGCTTTGCCATTCAGGAAAAAAAAACTCTTTTTTTTTTTTTTTTTCACATCTGCCAACGAGTCCATCTCAAATCTTCAAGCGCTCTGTTGTGCTGAAATATCAAACTTACAAACTGATCAGCGCTTGCAATAGAAATAAAATTTCCTTCAGTCCTGACTCAGAGGTTCCTACTTTACAGTCGGGAAGCCAGGAATTCTGAATAATGGATTCGAATGTGTATTTTTAAGCAGCCAGCTCAATACTTGGCTTAATTTTTATGTGATTAAGTCTTAAGCGGAAAGGTAAATATTTTCACGGTAACACCAAAAATAGAAACTCTTTTTAGAGTCTTTAAATAGCTAATATTTGCCCAAATTTTAGTCTAAACCAAAATACTCTTGAGTAGGGCTGTATATATCAAAAAATATCTTAGTACAGGGCAATCAGACCTTTACAAATATCACTGACATTTTGTGTTTTTAAGTCTGCTGCTTCACGTGTGTTGTATATTTAAACCACGCAGCTCTCTGAGAGTTCTTTTCTCTAATAACAGATAAATCTGGTAAGAAATACAGAATAATTCTGGTAAGGAAAATCCATAATAAGAACATGGAAAGTTGCAAAGCTTCCCTTCCAAATCAGGCAGAAGACAAAAGAAGATTAATAAAAACTCAGTGGATGTATAAGAAGCATAATAGATTTTTAAATTTATTATTATTATTAATGGTATCAAAAGCATCTTTCTCAGTGTACAGCCAGAACAGCTCATTTCTCTGCAGGCTGCTACTTGTATTAAGACTGTCATACAAACCTGTACTTCAGCAGATTTTTCATATTTTTTATTAACTTTTGATTCTCATGCTCATAGCAGGGAAGATTTAATGATAATAAAGCATCCCTGGATTACACGGCTGCAGGAGCTCAGTGACTTTGGGGGATGCATCCCATCAGTGCCCTCATCCATTAGAGAAACTGAAATTAAATTAAAACTAAAAAATTAACCAGTTGCACAGAACTTGTGAAATTTAAAGCTTCGAAATTGGTCAAATCCTGCGGTTTTGTGCAAGGTAGAGAGGCCTGGTGTAGCAGCCCTGAAATAGCCACCAGCCAAAATTCCGACTCTCTTATTGTGTTTGCAATCGCTGGCACAAACCCCTCAGGTTTTTTCCTTCTCCAGCATTTCCAGCTCTTACAAAAAGCTCACGGGAATAATGAAAAATTCCTATTTTGCCTCTCCCAGGGCAGAGGGAGCGGGAGGGCACAGGAGGCGACGAGAGCGGTATTCACGCCTTTGGCCTCAACAGCTTGTCCGGCAGGAATTTTAAAGGAAAGAAACGAAAATAAACTCCTCCGACATTGAGCAGAAGGCGTGAACTCACTGCTGGCGGCGATAAACCCCTCAGGGATCCAGTGCACCCTCAGGGATCCATCCATTGCACCCTCACGGATTCATTGCACTCTCACATCCCTCACACAGAGGCCGACATGGACGTACCCCCCCACACACACACACACCTCACGCCCTCAGAGATGCACCCATAGAGAAATACCCCACACAAAAGAGAAATACCCCAGACAATCCGCACCGAGACGCCCTGCAGCACCGCGGCCTGCCCTGTGCTCCCCCCTCAGGCCCTTCCTTACACCTCCATCTTGTCCTCCCCGGCGCGGTCCCCCCCGAGGATCCTCCCGCTCCCCCCGGGCAGCCGCAGCCCGGGCGGGACACGGCGGGGGAACGGCGAGACGAGACCCGGCGGAGCTGAAGGAGGATCTGGCGGGCGCGACGGAAGCGGAAAAGGAAGGAGAAAGAAGGAACTTAAAAAAAAAAAAGGGGGGGGAGAGGCGGAAAAAGATCAGCTGCATTGGCCGGGAATCGAACCCGGGCCTCCCGCGTGGCAGGCGAGAATTCTACCACTGAACCACCAATGCCGGCGATGAAAACAAGGAAACCGTCGCCGCTTTTGTGCGTATTTCAGACAAGAAATGCTGTGGATTCCTGTTCGAAATCCCTTAGATTGTCAATCACCTGCTGCTAGCCGTGACAAAGGCAAAGCGGGATCGCCAAAGCACTTTCAAATCAAATCTTCAACCATGTGCGGAGTACTGCGAGGCTGAAGTAGTTGTGTAATACTCTTATTGTGTTTTAAAGCACCCGTGCGTGTATCCATCAAATTCATCAGCATCGAGTCTTTCCCTGCCGTCACCGTGACTCTTTCCCATCTAAACCATGTGCTGTTAAATTTTCCAAGAGCTCTTTTCATCCTCAATAAAACAAGCGACACTTCAATGAGTACAGACAGCTAAAAATCCTAGTGGCAGCAGCAAGGAAAATTACCTGGCCAGGGAAATAGTAATTCCTTAATTTTTGACATTATCTCTCAGGGAAAATTTTATATACAGATACAGAACCTCTAACTCCCTAAGGAGTGTCATACAGATATATTTCCTTGCTTGCAGCTGGGATTTAAGAGCCTTTTAGAGATGTAGGGAACTGAATGGATCAGCCTTGTGCCCGCAACCTCTGCCTTGCAGTTCCAGCACAAAACCCACCAGCCACTTTTTTTCTCCATGACCAAACCAGGCAAAATTAAGCCTTTTCTTCTCCTTGGGGGGGTTACAAACCCTAAATCAATTCAGAGTAACACGAGCGGACTGCAGCGCTTTAGGAACAGTCTCCAGTGCCAGGACAGGGGCAAGGAGCAGCTCTCAGTTTTCCAGAAACTTTCATCACCAGATACAGAAGAGCTGGGCAAAATTTAAAAGCCAACTGCGAAGGCTTTTCAGCCCTTTTAATTTGAAAACCCCTACAAAAAGTTTTGGTGGGCACATGCACCTCATCACACATGGATTGTAGTGCAGGTAGAAATTTATTTGTGCTTCAGAATCATTTATGGTGGAGTCCTTTTTAAAAAGCAGGCTGAGAGCTGCTGGTGTGACTCAGAGCACAGGATGTGATGGATGCTGCCCTTTTTCATGTCAGGATTAACTGGCCTTGTAAGTTGGCCAAAACTGGCACGGCAAAAGCTCTGTGACTGCTCTGCCATGTCCCCAACCCTCCACACGCAGCGGCCTGAGAGAAGGGAAGGGATGCCAGGTTTCATGTGAAAACAGCTGGTAGTATTTCCAGACTATCAAATTTCAGGGTTTCATTCCAGAAATCTCCTAATCCATGTCTCCCTCTCACCACTCTCTTCAGATAAGGGTTCAGAACCTCCAGCACAATAATCTTAATTCTCCCTCACATCTCTTTATGTCTCTCCCCCAGCAGCAAATCATTATATGTAGTGCTACCTTTTCCCCAACATTTCCCTTTCCTGACACATTTTTCCCCCCTTTCCCCAACATTTCCCTTTCCTGACACATTTTCCCCCCCTTTCCCCAACATTTCCCTTTCCTGACACTTTTCCCCCCCCTTTCCCCAACATTTCCCTTTCCTGACACATTTTCCCCCCCCCTTTCCCCAACATTTCCCTTTCCTGACACTTTTTTCCAATCAGTGCTGCTTTTTACAACCCACGACCAAGACGCAGCCGGGGATGAAGGAGCGTGACACAAACACCTCTTCCAAAATAACTTTTTTTTTTTCCCTAACAGAGATACTCCTCCTAAACATTTCCCAGTGGAGACAGNAGCATTTCGCTCAGCACCCTATGGCGTCTATTTTTTTCTTTTTTTCCTTTTCTTTCAACCCCCCCCTCCCTCCCTTTACATTCAAAATTTCGTTAAAAACAAAGTTGGGGGTTTTTGGAACAAAAAAATGTCAGCACGGCTCAGCGCCGGCTGAGCTGACGGTGCGTTTGCACGGCACGTTCAGCCCATGGAGCTGTTTTCTTTCTCCAAAGCGAAAAGACGGCTAAAAAAAAATGATGTTTTTAAAAGAAGGTGCACTGTAGCTGTCTCTGCCATCCTTCTCCTTCATGGTCCTGTTGTGAAAAGTGGATTTCCAGAGCCACCAAAGCTCCTTCGGAGCTGCACTCCCTCAGCATTGCACCCTTCCAGCAAAATAGGGGAATAGTAGAGAAAGATTCTGATTAACTACAGAAGTGCAGATAAAGTTCACATCTTTGAGAACATTCAAATATATTTCATTAAACTTCTCCGTGCTGCAGAGTTGGCAATTTACTCTCTAGTAAATCTTAAAAATCTACTTATTTTCACCTCCAAAAGGGTGGGGCTGGGAATATTGATGTAGAATGCCATCCCCTGTGCCAGAAAACAAAGTGTGAGACTTTTCCTTCAGAACTTCCTCGGTATTAACTGTGGGATGAGGATTTTGAAGTTAATCTTTTTGTTTCAAATAAATCACTGGAAGGAGATGATGGGAAGTGGAGAGACATCCAAACCAGGACAAATTGAGACGATAGTAATGAGAATGCACTTCAGTTTGCATTAGAAAGTATATTTTGCATTGCTATTTTACTGGTTTCCCCTCAAAAAAAGTTCAACTCTCCAGCTCCAAGCATCTTTAAGAAATCCTATTTCTTCAATGTTCATCTTTGAGTTGAGAAATTCTGCTTGTATTTTGGTTTACTTCCAGTGTCATAATAAAAACCTTAATCTGCATTCCGCATTGATTATTATCCAGAAAACATAGCTGTTACCTGTCTGATCTGAAAAGAAAGTGAGAATTCATCATTTCCTAGCTACACGCCGGGGCAGGAGCTGAGCAGGGCACTCCAAGGCTGCTAATCCCTGGGAAGTTTGCTAAATGCACCGTGGCATTGCTGACAGATCCCATGTGGATGGAATAGCCCCCGTCACGTGTAATATCAGACACGGGTTAGCAAAATCTTATTTGCACCGGTTCTAGTTTTAAATCCGGTGCTTAATGTTTTCACGACGTGTTGGCAATCCTGGCAAAGCCCAGAGTAAGGACAAGGACATTTTGAAAAGGTGGAGAAGACAAGAAACGTGGTAAAAATGAGGGATTTTTCACAAGAGGAAGGAACAGGACTGCAAAAGGATTGGGAAATTGTTCAGTTTCCCTGTGGAAAAAGGAAAAGGGGAAAAGGAATATGATGGAGAGAACAGTAGAAAAAGAACAAGAGGGTCAGTTTAAGGGAGGAAAATCCAACAAAAACGTAGATGAGAAAGCTGGGATATGTTTCCTGAGTTCAGTGAGAGGTTTGAACAATGTACATGGAAAAATATTACAGTGCAGGAGCTCACTTGGAGAAAGCAGCAAATATTCAGCAAATATTTCTGTGAAGGGGCTGCAGAAAACGCTCTGAGGAGTTAATGAGAAATTCGTGCTGAGCCACAGCTTCGCTCCCTAAAAGGTCTCTTATGCTGTACATCAGTCACTTCAATCCATGATATTTAGGGTGTGATGAGTTTAAGGTAGAGATTATTGCCACAAGTATAACTCCAAGCCCCACAGCCACTGCCTGAGGCTCTCAGGCGCCCCCACAACCTGGGCACAGCAGGGGAGCCCCAAATCTGGGGCTGCAGCACCCTTCCAGGTGGGGTGAACTTTTAATCCGTGCAGAGATGGGGGAGAGCCAGAGGCTCCCATCGATCCGTTGTGTTTGCCGGGGTGGAACTGGGCACGGGGCACTGGATCCGTTATATCGATCTCAAAGATTGCTCACGACAGGGGTGTGACACAGAGCGATGGGATATTCCCAGCAAAGCATCCCAAGGCTATTCCCGACCCGCAGGAGCTACGGCGGGTAAGGAGCAGCACTGCAGCATCCCTCCCAAACCTCCGTCTCCAAAGCGCCCCTGCCCCCGAGCCGCGGCGCAGGGGAGGGAAGGGACACGG
>VWZN01013577.1:6771-28965 GCA_013396955.1 Regulus satrapa | reverse complement strand
AAAAAAAATCCGAAGAAAGTGTAGTATTGTGAACAACAAAAAAACTCCTTTGGTAAAGTTATTGTGCATGGAGGACACTTCTGACTTATTGATGTGGTGAGTTGGCCCTGTTGAAATGCCAGATGCTAACCAAAGCTTCTCTATCATTCTTCTCCTCAACTGGGAAGAGAGAAAGTAAAATGAAAGGCTTGTGGGTTGAGATAAGGACAGTGAGAGGTCACTTGCCAATTACCATCATAGGCAAAACAAACTCAATTTGGGGAAAATTAATTTATTACCATCCAAATCAGAATATGGCAATGAGAAATAAAACCCAACCTTAAAACACCTTTTCCTCCACAAACCCCCTTCCCTCCTTCTTTTCTGGGTAAACTTCCCAGGGTGCAGGGGGACAGGGAATGGGGGCTGTGTCTCTGTTGCTCCTTCCACAGAGGGATGACTCCTCATATTCCTCCTCTGTTCCAGTGGGGTCCTTCCCACAGTAGACAGTCCTTTACAAAGTTTTGCAATCTNGGATCTCTGCTCCCTGAGGCCCCCGAGGGGCTGCAGGGGCACAGCTGCCTCACCATGGTCTGTACCAGGGGCTGCAGGGGAATCTTAGCTCTGGCACCTGGAGCACTTCCTGCCCCTCCTTCTGCACTGACCCTGGGGTCTGCAAGGGTTGCTCCTCACACTTATAAAGGCTGGGTGCAGTTGTGCATGTTCTTTTTTGCCCTTCTCATATAGTTTGTCTCAGAGGCACCACCACATCTCTGATGGGCTTGGACTGTCCAGAAGCAGGTCTATCTCAGAGCTGACTGGCATTGTCTCTGTGAAATTGGGAAGCTTCCAGCAGCTTCTCACAGAAACCCCCTCTGTGGCCTCTGTGCTACCAAAATTTTGCTATGCAAACCAATTAAATGGGATAAGGTAGTGAGGAAGATATTGACCTTTCAGACAAAAACTGTGTTGTTCATAAACAAAACAGACCAGTGTCTGTAGTCTGTTACAAAAGGTTGTAGCAAGTACAGGAGAAAGAAACAAGTCTTCCAGAATCCTAAAATATCATAAAGGAAACATAATAAAAATGTTTATTGATCACAGCTTAAAATTATAAGAATGAATTAAAGTAAGATTAAGCAAAGATGTTATAAGCCTTTATTTGGAAGAATTGCAGTTGTTTGATAAGGACTTGGACAGGTAAATAAGAAATGCTGCTCAGTCATCAGCCTTGTCAGTCTACTTGTATCCACCTCCTCTCTTTTTTATTGGAAGTTCAGATTCCTCAGGTCAGTGAGTATCTTTGTGCTCACATTTCAATAGCACAAAGGGTTGTTCAACATCATTTCTTTGCATCAGTACCTTATAAATAAAAAACATACAGTAAAATAAACAAAGTCTGGGATTTCCAAAGTCACAGTAGGCCGTTCTCAAGACAATACTGAGATGAATGCTGAAATCAATCTTTTATCTTAAAAGGGAAGAACTTTTAAACTAAAACTGAGTAGTTCTTGAAGTGGCAGAAGGGATTGTTCTGAAGGCTAGTTTCAATGTACAACTAATAGAGAAAATAGATAGAACTCACAGAGCCTTCAAGGTAAACCTGCAATGTAAATAATAATGACAAAAAATGCTATTAACCTCGTGACGTTTCAAAATGTCAACTTAGTATTTGCCAGACAACATCTTGGGAGAACAACTCATTGAATTTTGATATACTGCAGTCCCATGCAAATCTTGGACAGGCCAAAATTGTATCTGCTCCCTACATAGTGCTTCCCCTTTAATACAGTTGGGATTTTCACAGTTCTTTGGTGGCTCATGCTCAATATTAAAGTGATACAACATGTGCTAAAATCACTTTCCATCAAAAAGCACATAATGGCCAGACTTGCTATCCTTAAAGTTTTTCCTTCCCCTTAGATTGAGGCTCAAGTTTGTTTTATAGGAGCTATAGTGCACCTGTTATGTTTAAAGCACCATGCTGAAGACCGAGGATATTGAGCAGACATATCAAAAGGGTCAAACAGATTCTCCATCAGAGAACATGTTTTTGTGTCCATGTTTCAGACAGACTCCAGACATCAGATATCTGTAAAATTACCTCCAGATGCTTAGGAGCTTCTAAGCTTGCGTGATTTGTCTAGAAAACATGCTGGAAATTTTGATAAGACTTGGAGGATTAAGCACCATTTCAGAAACATTTAATATGTTACCGAATAGGCTTGAGTTCAAAGTAGAAACTGCTTCAGAAGAACCCATGTTCTTTGAAAGTATTTCTGAGTAGAGACAAGGGTTCAACAGTGAGACAAATTGTTCATATTTCAGTAAAAGGGCTGGAATTTTAATAGATAAAATATTCCATTCGCTTCATCCTTAGATAATATTTTTGCAAAATATATGCAAATAATAACAAGACTTTTAGAGAGAAAATACCATTTTTAGAGGACTATAAAGAGGTTCTCAAGGAAGATTTAGGAGAGTGAGTAGTAGTACTCATGCACAGTGCAATGCTTATCACTCTTCCAGATTTTAATGTAGATTGTTCAATCATTTTCTTAGGGAAGAAGATAACGTATAGCAGTTTAATTGATGGCACCTCCACATGACATCACCTCTGAAGGCGGAAAGACCAACCAAGCCTCCTAGCTGAGATAAGAGGTGGTTGTGACTCTGCTACCTGGGCATACCTTCTTGGCTTGCTGTTCTTATTGCTGGAGAATCATTCCAGTAGTGAATTAGGAGGGGAGGGAATCAGGAAGAGATGCATATTAAATATTTTGCCTTTATCCTTAGGTCTGCAAGTTTAATTTTTTATGCTGGAGAGAAGTCTAAAACCATCTGTGGTTTTTCTTAACACTCTGCAATGACCAGAACAGCACTGAGCAATTCAATTCCAAGGGCAGTATAAAAAGAAGTGGAGAAAATCAGGATATATTGTCAATAGTTTTCAAAAGTGAGCTTGAATGCCTAATGCAAACCTTGAGTTAGTGGTAACATGACCTCAGCCTCAGCACTCCTACGTCTGTATCATGACAGGTAGCAATCTGAGCAGGGCAAAACACCACTTCTGGGCATCTCATTCTGAGAAGGAGACAAAACAGTTGGCTTCCAGCATGAGATTAGGGAATCTAATGCTAAATGTTCCATATGCAGGGATGTACACTCATTTAAACTCTCCAGTGGGTATGGTTAGTGGAAGTCTTCAGTTGTCTGCATATAGTCACAGAATATCTAAGGGTATCAGGCAGCCCCTGTGTTTTACTGTGTTATGACAGATGGATCCCATGGATCTTGTGTCATAGCTCCCATCATCATACAGATGTTGGTAAGTCTCTGTGGAGGGTTAAATAGTGCTACAAGCACATGTTTAGGCAGTTGCTTTGCATCTCTCGTCAATACCATCAATGGAGTCTAGAAAGTGATTGATCTATCTGATCAAGTGTAGGTGTCTATATTGATGGCAGTTGGAGCTTACATGTAAAATAAAATGATTTAGGCATCTGGAGTCAGACATGTATACCCACTGTTGAATCTCATAGTTAGAATTGCATGAGATTAATTGCTTTCAGGATGAGAATTCAACTATCTTCTCAGTCTTGGCTCAAATCTAGGTCAGAAATACCAGGAATGCAAATTTGGCTTCACTTGAGCAAAAGGTTTCTGACAAAAGCTCTTTGGCATCTGCAAAAAATAAATATCTTCAATCTGACCAATTGCAGCTGAATTTTCAGACCTGGCCTCATTAAGGAGATATTAGGGCCTCCAGCTGGAGTGGGTTTATTATGCAGTAATAACTACACAATTGAAGAGAGTGTCAAGAAGACATCTAGAGTGACTGGGTGTTTTTTAACAGGTAATGATATTTTAATGAAGGACACAAAAAAATTGTTGCCATATAAGTTTTAAAACTAATTGTCCTGTTGAATTTTGTTGTATTCAATCCTTATTGGGAGTACTGTTATGAAAATCTACCATTTGTTTTATAATAAATTCCTATTAAGACACATAGTAATATTTTTTTGTTTCAAATTCACTGCTTTGCAAATGCTTGTCAATACTCCAAAAGGTGTACAATGGGACATTCTGTCCTTTCCCATGGTATATATTACATATATATGACTGTGTTACTTCATGGGTTTTGAACAGTCATCCCTTAAAGGTCTATTGTGGTATATTGTGAACTTAGAAAAATTAATCTTTTCTAAAATAACTATTTTAAAATATTTTTCCTAGATTAGGAAAAGAATGGAAAGTAAACTGGTGGAATGTTGCAACAGAGGGAGCAATTCCAGAAAGTACTGGAGCAACTAAGTATGTGGGGAGCACTGAAGGATGAAACAAACAATAAGAGCTAGTATTTACAGTGAATAACACCGAAAAATGGGTATCAAAAAGACCAGCTTACTGCTACCTATGGATAGGATACAGTATAGTGCTAAAAAATCATCTGCAAATAATGGCAAGAAAGAGTAGAAGTATAGGAGAAAAAAGAGAGACTTGGGTCACATTTCCACAGACTTAACTCTGCCATACAAATCATCAAACCACCTCTGGTTTGACAATAAAGTTCTACTGATTAAATCACGTGCTGAGAGTTGACCTGTGCTGTTTTTGGCTGGGATAGTGTTAATGTCCTTCACAGTAGCTGGTGCAGGTCTGCATTTTGCATTTGTGCTAGAAACAGGGTTGATAACCCAGGAATGGTTTAGTTTCTGCTTAGCAGGACTTACACAGAGCCAAAGTCTTTTCTGCTCCTCACACCACCCCAGCAAGGACCGTGGGGGTGCACAAGGATTTTGAAGGGACACAACTGGGACACCTAATTACAGCTGATCCAAGGGATTTTTCATACCATATGGCATCCTGCTCAGTAAATAAAGTGGGGAGAAGAAGAATGAAGGGGCCATTCAGAGTGATGATCTTTCTCTTCCCAAGTCACTGCTTGTCCTAGACATGTCTGAACACCTGCCTGCCCACAGGAAAGAATTCTTTATTCTGCTCTGCTTGTGTGTGTTTGGATTTGCTTTATCCATTAAACTGTTTTTATCTGAATCCAATGAATTTTCTCATTTTAACATTTCAATTCTCTCTGCTATTCCACAGGGATGGGCGGGGGGTAAGAGTGAGTGGATTTGTTGGGCTCTGTTGCCAGTGGGGGTTAAGCCGTGACATAAAGTTACCAAACATCTGCTTAAACAGATTTTTCATTGAAGATAATCAGAGTATGGAGCAAATCATCATGCCACCCTGGGTTTTCAGAGGGACTGTGCTGTGTGCCAAGGTCCAGCCTCACCTGATATGTTTGAAGGAGTTCCTCAGAATTCTCAGACAAATTATCAAGTCTGTTTTGTCATTTACTTTCTTAAGTTCAAATAGTTCTATACTAGGTTTTAAAAGAGGAAATGGTCATGGCTGTCTGTGTGGCTCACATGCTGTCTTCTCAAAGTCCAATAAATGCAAACAAAAATGCAATAGTGTGAGTTCATTTGAAGAGGGGTTGATCAGATATTCTGAGGTACTGCAAGGAATTAACATGAGCAGGAAAAAGTGTGTACTATAGATGCTCATGCCTGACCCTTGTGTTTGCCTCCATAAGCAGACAACACCATTTCCACCTGACCTTGCATGTCTTTCCAGGTCAGGAGGTGGCTCAGGCAATCAGCAAAACAAATAATTTATACTTTCTAAGGTGTAAACGTGGCCTAAGATCTTGATCTCAACTAATGATTCCCCGGAGTTCACAAATTCTTTTAACCAGTGCTAGGGAAGTATCTCTTGTTTAAAGTACTGTTTGTATAGCCTTAGGAATGAGTTGTTTTGCTTATAAAGCATTCTCTAACAGTTTCAAAACAAAACAAGATTTTAAAAAAACTGTTAAAGTGTATCACCATCAATTTTTAAATACTTTTTTTTTTTTTTTTTCAGTTCTGCAGTTCAATTGTATTTATCCCACTGAGGGATTACTTTTATTTTTCTGCGGTGACTCACTGAATGTATGACAGTCTTGTTTCAAAAAATTTATTGAGGCTGAAGAAGATGTTAAAAACAGACAGGGACCTGAAAATGCCAAAGGTGGGAAAATAACAAATAGTATTTATTTCAAGGGGAGCCATGGCACAGTCCCTGATTTGTCCTGTGTATTACAAAATTGTATTGATTCTTCTACTCCTGTTCTTTCCCCCTCTTAAAATTTCATATAAATAAATAAACTTTATCAGTCTAGTAATAAAATTATGATATCCAAAAAATGCATTTTTGAGAAAACTGGTGGGAGATGTCTTTAGCCTTCTGATACACTGATTAAGCTGTTAACTTTCCAGAGCCATAATCCATAGTTGTAACATTTGCATATGGATAAACCAATGTGTGTGTGTGTGTGTGTGTGTGATGGTTTTCATCTACTCAGACAGGAAATTTACAGATTTTAATTTCCTGGAGTCAGTATCACAAGCTATTGTGGTAAAACTTTTGAAAGAAGTACAAGGACTACCTTTCGAAACAAAATTAGTGTAACCTACCCTCTGGAAGAAGTATTAATATGCTGTGTTACCCTGGCTATTTAACTAGACAGGTTTAATGTTGGATCCAGATATTTGATGAAATATTGGGAATTCTGTGGTGGTCAAAAGTTCTGATACAATAAAGCCTTAAAGTACATGAGTGATCCAGTCTTTCAACACTAATTTTTAAATTACATTTTTAACTCTTACTGCTTTTGGTGGTATTTAACCATATGTTTAAGTTAAGCAAATACATTCTGCTGAAACTGATGCATTGTATAAATTGGCCAGATCTCTTTATTAATGGGAACTAAGGATGCTCACCATCTTAAAATTAGGTCTTTTAGTAAAACATTTTTCTTTTATCATTAGCCTCTTCATATATGTGCCTGTGCAGCAACATTCTACTTGTATAGCTATTAGTAATAGCCATGTGATTAAGTGTGATCTTTGGCCAGCGCACAAAACCCCTTAATGTAGTTGCAGTTATAATGAAAAAAAAAAGTTGTTTATTTTTTTGCCCATGTAGCAAAATGTGGACTAAAGCAGCCAACATTCAGATTTAGCAGTATGGATTAGCACAGGTAAGAAGGATTTTGTAGCTGTCATTTGCCAAAGTCTCTATGAACAATGAAGTGCCTTTACATGCAGAATTAACTTGCATAGTTTCAGATTTTAAAGTATTTTATGAAAAAATGGAGCAGCTAACTAAGGGAGAAGATAATATTCTGGATTATTAGAGGAATACTCAATGTTCTTTAAAATTGAGAGAGTGGTCCCATGTGCAAAAGTAATTCTGGATGAACTGTGGTGAGTATAAAGAGGTCTGGAAAGCTATTTGATGCAACTAAGTGGTTCAGAAAATTCAGGATGGTTTTGAATATCAGCCTGGAGGGGGAAGATTGCATCAATTATGTGTTTACTGTCTGACATATACATATTTAATGAAGTGAAGAATTACTTCTCTCTCTATACATAAAAAAGAGGAAACTTGAAAGCAATTACTGAGTTCCCTAGTAAAAATTATTTTTGACTAATAACCAGAGAATCATGTCTCTGAACCTGGTTTATTCAGAAATAAGTCACCCGCCCTTAACTGGTTATCTGCTATTCCTTTGAAGTCACTTGTGGGCCCAAAGAGAGAATCTTTCCTGAAAAGAAGTCATCCTGTGACAGATGACTCCTGAGGGGTGGGAGGAACAGTAATATAAAAAGGCTACTCTCTCTTTGAGAACAAAGAGGAAATAGAAATGCTTGCTTTAACTTGAAGCAAAAATGTTTAGATTTGTACCTATATACCTCTGCTATCACTTCAGTTTTTGGTGAGTCTCTGGAATGCCCTGTGGGATGCACCCACTGCAGTAGCCACAGAATAAAGAAAAGGAAGATATTTTGGTGGTCTTTGAGGATCTGATTAAAGATACATTTAGAGAATTATCTTCAGGACAAAGGTATTTATGGAAATGTGTTACTCTAGATACAGTTTGCTTTGAAGGTGTACTTTCCTGGTTATATAAAAATATTTATTGATTGTTCTGTTGAATGCTTCAAGTCACCTAGATTCTATAATGACTGGCATAACCAGGAACACTGTGCCAACACAGGCACATTTGTGCCATAAAGGCAGCATCATTGATGGCAACATCAGTCATAAGGTGATTTAATTGAAAAGGCATGTGACATGGAAAAACAAATGGAATCGGAACCTTTGGATTTTTTACTATTTTGAATTGGTTTTGTAAGCACAATTTTAGAAATTGCTTTTTAATTTCCTCTATTAGTATCGCAGAGACATTTTAAAAGGATCTGAATACAAAAGAAAGGAATCCTAAATTGGACTATATTATAGACAGGAAATAAAACCATGTTCCTAAAATACTGCTATTCTTGTTTGAGTGTCATAGTATTTTCTGTTAGTGTCTCCTTGTTTTTAATATCACTGTGTCCTGTGATCATTTATTAGTTATTGTTTATCAACTATAGACCAGAATGAAAATAAAGAAGTTTAGGTCTATTTTGACTGCAATGAAAGGTAATATTCTGAAAACTGCCTTCAGAGAAAAAGGATTTCTAGAAACAAGGGACTACTATGTATATATGCTTTACACTGTAGGTATATTTTCCAGACACCTCGCCTGGTTATACTACACATTTATTAATAGGCTTGGTAAATACTTTTGTCAGCTAGATTTTATTTCTTTGCTGCTACATCATAGCCTCTAGCAGGAAAAAGTAAAAAATCAGCCAAATGCTAAGCATCTTCCTCTCTAATCTATGCCAGGACCCTGATTCTGTTTCTCTAAATGATATCTTCATGGGAGAGAGATGGACAGTGAGTTTGATAAAGTGTTTGAAGTTTTGACACTGTCGTTTGTTACATCCTTCTCTCTAAACTGAAGAGGCATGGCTTTGATGGATGGGCCATGCAGTGGGTGATGAATTGTCAGGATGGTCACACTCCAGAATTGTGGTCAAAGGCTTGATATCCAAGAAGAAACCAGTGACAGCTGGCCTTCCTTAGGAGAAGGCCATATTGGGACTGGCTCTTTCTAACATCTTGTTTGCCACATAGACAGTGAGATCAAGTGCACCCTCAGCCAGTTCTCCATGTGGTCAGGGTTGAGGGATGGGATGGTGGTCAGGTCATCCAGGGGGACCTGGACAGGTTTGAGAGGTGGGCCTGTACAAAACTTGGGAAGTTCAACAAGGCCAAGTTCAAGGTCCTGCACATGGGTCAGAGCAAACCCAAGCAAAAATACCTGCTGGGCAGAGAATGGCTTTGAGAGCAGTCCTGAGGATGACTTTGTTGGTTGACAAGAAGCTCAACATGACTCCGAAATGTGCACTTGCAGTCCACAGAACCAACTGTATCCTGGACTGGAAAAAAGGGGAATGGCCAGCGGAGCAAGGAAGGGATTCTCCCCCACCCCACCCCACTCCACTCTCGTGAGACTCCACCTCAAGTGTTATGCTCAGCTCTGCAGCTCCTAAGGTAAGAATTACTTAAGGTAAGAACTATGTATCTAAGGTAAGAACTATTTGGAAATATTAGTGTGAGTCCAGAGAAAGGCAACCAAGGTGGTCAGAGGGCTGGGAGCACCTGTTCTATGAAGAAGGGTGGGAGAGCTTGTGTTGCTCAATCCAGAGAAGAAAAAGCCCTGGAGAGAGCCTAAGAGAGCTTATAGCAGCCTTCCAGGGCCTAATGGGTATTGCAAGGAATGTAGAGGGGGACTTTTTTACCAGAACATTTGTTGCATTAAAGGTATAGAAATTTGGCAGAAAATAATCCTCATAAACCTAGCTTGTCTTCACAGAGCAAAGGGGCGGGGTGCAGCCCAATTTAGTTTCTGATTGTAACCAGTCTGGCACTGTAGGTCTGGTCAGGTTCAGTAAGGTATCAGATGTATCAATCGTGTGGTTACACTATAATTCTGGTCACATTCAGGATCCCAGATTCATGAGTAGTATAATTTACTGATTTGCCACTCTTAAGAGAGAGTTCATTAAGAACTTCCATGATCACGAATTGACAAATACTGTGGTATATTGAAGAAACAGGCTACAGATTTTTGTGAGATTTCCAGTGATAAATACACTTGACCTAGAAAACATGAGTCTATAATGCTGTGTACAAGTATTTCCAGGTACACTCTGATGGAGTTGGAGGCATAAGTCTTACCAAAGAAGCATTCCCTCTTTGGGGAAGAGAGAGAAGCAAGCCCATCAACTTGTCTGTAAGGTTGTATTCTCATCCTCTGCCATGGAAGATTTCAAATGCCAATTTATACTTTTGGGAGAAGTGGAGGCAAGACTTTAGTCAAATAACCACAGTTATAGCCACTTCATATGTAAATTAGAGATATTGAAAGTTACAGAGGGAGAGATTATTATGAAGACTATGTAGGTGTTGCATGAGGGAGGATAGAACAAAAACCTGTAACCTCTCAGCCCAGCAGCACACCATATATAATGGAAATCCCTCTACCACATATCTTACATCGTGTGTCATAACTATGGGCCTCATTCCCACAGCACATAGTGACAGGACAAGGAGGAATGTCTAAACTGAAAGACAACATATTATATCAGCCATTAGGAAAACATTCTTTGCTCAGAGGGTGGTGAGGCATTTGAACATGTTGCCCAGGGAATATCCCATCCCTGGAAGTGTTCAGGGCCAAGTTTGGCAGGGCATTGAGCAACCTGGTCTAATTCAAGATGTCCCTGCCCACATCAGGGTATGGGGGAGGATTAGGTGATCTTTAAGGTGCCTTCCAGCCCAAACTGGTCTAGGATCTTGAGTCTATGAAATTTCCTTACACATCAGTGATAGAAGAAGGATGCCCTGGAGATACTCCTGCACTCTGAGGAAGAGTGATCTCCAGATGGTTGTGCAGATGGTACATTACACCTGGCACTCTCATCCTGTCCACATTGGCTTTCTGCATAGTGCTGACAGCCAGCCAGCCTCTTGTAGTATGCTGTAATGTGTGATTTCTTTTGAAAAGGCTAAAAACACAGAGACAAACCATTTCAGGGCTGTGAAGTGTGGCAGTCTGATTGGATGCTTGGGTTGTTTGTGTGTGCAACTTTCACTCTAGTCATGAAGATATCCTTCATATTGTCCTCAGAGACAAGTGCAGGTATCTCCAGAAAATTTGTCACAGCTCAGCATGTACAAGGTGGATAGACATGTTTAGAATTTTGCTAATTTTTTTCTAGTCAGAAGTATCTGGATGCAAGTCTCTTGAAGTTGCTTCTCTTAGTATCCAGGCTTGTTTCATATTAATTTGGGAATGCATGCTCCCATCCTGACTTGGATACTAGTGGTGATTTTCCTCTAATGACCTGAATTTGGATTTGATTAGGAAAAGAGAATTTTTGAACAATGCCATTCCACTGAATTCAAAACCTTTCTCAAGAAAGAAAGAAAAAAAAAAGGTGTTAAAAGGATACTGCAGTTCAATTTTTTTAAGGAAAAAAAATATTTGCAGAAGCCTCAATTTTCTGTGAATTTTTGCTTTCTATTTTTTTGTTTAGATTTTTTTGTGGGGTTTTTTTTAAGAAGTGCTTTCTCATCACAGTATTTGGAATAGTAGATGAATTATTAGTTTTGTTTTTTTCTGACTATCAAAAGGTAGTTATAGCGATATGATTCAGACAGCGGCATCATATGCAAATATCATTAGGAGAACAATATTAAGTCAGTTTTTATAATAGCTCAAGGGGGTAGAATATCATGCTTAATTCAATCACTAAAAACTCTTATAAAAGCAAATCTCTAATACTGATCTCCAAAACAGAAAGAATACAACAAAAAGGCTGAGCAATCATCACAAAGCATGGAATATTTTCCAGGCTGCCTCATGGAGTTTTGAAGGTACAACACAAGAATTTATTTTTGAAGGAATAGCCCGTATTGAGTCAGACCAATAGCTGAAATCAATAGAAAACTTCTCCACATACATCTTTAAGGAGTAGTGCATCTGGTCCATGTCAAATAATGATGCATATTTTAACAAGCTTGGAAGTCATGACTTCTGAATTCTGGGTCTGCTTAGATTTCTTACTCCTTGGATAGCACTCAATATGTCATGCATAATTTTCTGATCTGTGAGAGCTGATTAGACCTGGGAGTCCCAGGGTATGAGACCCTTTCAAAGCTCTGCAAGATATTCTGTCTCCATCTATCATGCTGACTTCAGGTGCTTGGGTAAATAATTCTGTATATACTGATGGTGAGCATTATTTTTCCATTACACTAATAAACATGACCAGCTTTGATTGCTTAAACACAGGTACCAGTGCCATTTGTGAGAATCTGAGATGTACCAGACTTTTGTGTGTGAATGGAAGATGAGGCCTGAGGATGATCATGTCCTTCTGAAGAAACAGGTAGAGACAAATGCAAGATTCTTTGGGGTTATTCAAACAGTAAAAATCACTTTTCTTAGGGAAACAGAATCAAGTCCTGAGTGGCATTAATGTCAGCATATTTAGTTGGCTGAACAGCAATTACGCAGTCTAGTGGACCAATTTTCTAAAGAAATTCCTTACACTGTGGTTCTTTCCACCTCTTTTAGTTCTGCTACTGAACAAGATGAATTGTTCTCTGGAGTGGACTGTGTCTGCAGCACAGAAAAGCATTGACAATCAGTGTTGTTTTCATATCTGGACAGCTGGGGATGAACTCACCCACAACCCTACAGACATTTGAGAGGAGAAAGTGCATTCTTCTCTGCCTTGCACTCTCAGTCTAATAGGGCACATGTCTCTCCTAGCTCCTGTGTCATTTCTGCCAGCCCCATGCTGAATTGTTTGATACATGAGTACCCTTCCTGTGTGTTCTGGTTGCAGAGATGCAGCGGCATTGAGAGCCATGGTAGCGTTCCCAGGTTGCTTCTCTGTGCCACCCACATTGTTTTTGGCAGCACAGTCCCAGGCGGAAGAAAAGATGAACACACCCTGGAAGTGGGTCATTGTGCCTCCCTCTCTGCAGGCAGGGAAGGTTGTTGGGATCAACTCTTGTGGACTGCATCCTTTGCCACGTGTCCCCTGCCTGCTCCTCTCAGTCATTGCTCCAAGATGCGGTGCTGAAAAGCCGCACCAGTGTGGGAAGTGCCATGTGGAACCAAGTAGCAGCTCAGGTAAACCTGAACCCAGACAAGTGCAATGTTAGCTGAAAGGAGCCAAGCTGAACCAAGCAGAGCTGTGCCAAAAGGAGCCGAGAGGAAGGAACCTGAGCAGAGCTGGGTGGAGCAGCCAGAAGCAGTGGTACTGATAGCAGCCATGTGGAACTGAATCCAGCATCTGAAGAAGCAGTGCAGTGCAACGCAGAAGATGTAGCTTTTGGGGATTTGTTCATTATTGTTTTCCAGTGACTTGGGCATGGGGATGGTGAAAGCTGTTTGTAGGAACAGCTGCCATCTTGTCTTTGTTTGAGAAAAGTCATGTGGCACTGGGTGCAGCAATAGCCACCATCTTGTCTTTGTACTTGTGTGAAATGAAGCCCACTCCTGTAACATTTTAAGAGTTTAATAAAAGATAGAGGGGACAAACAAAGCAAAAGTTACAGAACTGGGTGTGTGGCATCAGCCAGAGGCACAACTACCTTTACAGCTAGCAGTCCCTTATACTATTCCAGTTGCATTACTTCCTCAAATAACTTTGCAGATTCTCAAAGCCCATTTACCACAGCTCTACCTCCAATTGCCACAGCATTTCACAAGTCCACTGTTGCAGTGTACAAGGGTTTGTCATGTACATCATTTAGGCAGTCCAGGGTGGTCTTCCGATGCTACTTTAAGACTGGTACTTTCCTTTTGTGGTATTTTATTCTCCACTTGTACTACCTTGGATATACATTCCAGATACTTGCCATATCAGATACTAGCCATATCTGGTGTTATATCTTTCACAGGAACGTGTACTTCTTGTGACAGTCTTGCTTCATGCATACCCTCCCACTCTGTTATACTGCCCCAAAAGAGATTACAAATTTTTCTATACCCAAATGCAGTTAAAGCTTACATTAACCATTTGCAGGCAACTACAATGTATAATAGAAGTGGATAAATTGTAGTGAAAGCCAACGACTACATAGCTGTTTATAACATCCTGGCAATCACGCGGAACTAAGTTGGAGCGGTAAACACTACTTGTGATAAAACAACTTCTCTTTTTGTATACTTTTGGTTTTTAAGATTGCTGCTATTACTGTGTTTCTTTTTCCATTGTTTTCTGCCTTCAGTAAATTGTTATCTCAACCCAGTGTCCACCTTTGTTCTTCTCTTACTGGAAAGGGCATGGGAAAGGGGAGTGGATTATTTGTAGTTTAATTTCATAATGTTGTTAAACCAACATGTTACTAGATTGCTTTACATTGTTAGCTACATCTGCCTCCAGATGTTTGGGGAGATATATCCCACTTTTTCTTTCTGATTTAAAGGACTTGTAATAAAAAGATTCTTCTTTAGAGGATTAGCACTGGATATAAATAGGGAAAACAGATATTCAGCAGATTTGAAATCTGTAGGTTTTTGTATACATTTAAATATTTAAATCTCTGCAAATTAGGTTAAGAGTGAGAGGATTGTTTATGGTGTTAACTCTGAAAATTTTTGCAATTTTTATAGTTTAACATTCCCAGAGGAATGTTCTCTGTTCTTCTGGAAATGGTCTCTATGCCCAGAAATACTTCAACAAGGTTTTTGTCATTCTCTATTGTAATCACTGTAATAGTTGCAGAAAACAATTAATTAATTAGGATAATTAAAGGTGTATTTGAGCAATAAACAAAGATTTTAATGATTGTAGGAGTATGTTATTGTAAATTTTCTGTTGGATGAAAGTGAAAAGAGCAAAGAGAACAAATTACATGAAAGAGAGGACAGCAGGATTAACATTTCTTATACAGGCTCAGTGAGATTTCCCTCTGAAAACATCAGTGACAGTTATGAGCTTTGATTCAGAAGCAGTCTGTGTAGTTTTTGTTTGTTTCCAGTTAAAACAGATAAAGCTTGGCCAGTTAAAGCTAGGTCTCAATTTTCTTTGCATCTCCAGCTAGTCTTAGTTAAGCATCTTAACAGGGTTAGTAATTAACAGAACTGGGTGACATGCCAATTTTTGGCCTCATGCATTAACCTTGCAGACCTTTTCTGTTGAACTTTAATCTCCCTGCCCTGACTTTCTCTCACCATATGCTTTATGATGAGCAGTAATAGTAATGGGACCCTGAAACACAATTGCTGCAGATGGCTTGAGACTGTAGTGTATCTCTGTGCACTCAATCGCTGTACCAAGGATTTCTCTTTTAACATATGCTGGCATATGTAGTGATTTACAACTTAAATCACTACGGATAAGCCCATCATTTTAGCTTAAATTCTTGAATTTTCAGTGTAAGAGTGGAAGAAAATAAATGCCCCTTCTATTTTCAAGAAATGCAAAAAGGATGATCCAGGGGACTACAGGCTTGTCAGCCTCACCTAGATATCTGGGAAGGTGATGGTTCAAATAATCTTGGAAGCGAATAGAATAGAATAGAATAGAATAGAATAGAATAGAATAGAATAGAATAGAATATTTCAGTTGGAAAGGGCCTACAATGATCATCTTGTCCAACTACCTGAACCATCCATGGCAATGGCAATCCAAGTTAAAGCATGTTATTAAGTGCACTCTCCAAGTGCCTTGTAAACAGTAACAGGCTTGGGGCATCATTCACATCTCTGGGAAGTCTATTACATTATTTGATGGATAAAGAAATGCTTTCTCAAGCCTGAACCTCTCCTGTAGCAACTTTGAACCATTTTTGTGCATCCTGTCACTGGATACCAGTGACAAAACTGATCAGCACCTTCCTCTCCTCCTCTTTTCTCTCTAAGTTGTAGAGAATTCCAAAAGCATGGAGAACAAGAAGGTGATTGGGAATAGTCAGCACATATTTATGAAGAGGAAGTAATTCCTGAGTAACTTTACAGGCTTCTGTGAGGAAGACCTGGGTAGATGAGATGAGGGCATCTGTTATTCTCTAGCTTGACTTTAATATTGCTTTGAAAACATTCTCCCCAAGCATCCTTATTGAAAATGTGATGGAAAACAGACTAAATAAGTAGGCAGAATGTTGAACTGAAAAGTGGCTAATCTGCTGGGCTCAAAGTGCTATGACCTGTTGCACAAAGTTCACCTGTAGGTCAGTCACTAACTATGCACCCCAAGGCTCCATATTAGTGCAACATATTCATTAAAGACCTAGGAGATAATACACAGTGCACTCTCAATTAGCTTTTAAGTATTGCAAAGCTGGGAAGAGTGAGTGATGCATGAGGTAGTTTCACTGCCTTTCTCAACTGGGTGGAGAATGTGGCTAAAGAAAACATGAAATTTAACAATGGGAAACTCCAAATCTGGCACCCAAGGGAGAATAATCCTAGGCACCAACAGGCTGTCACCAGACAACTGGAAAACAGCTTTATCAGAGGGGATCTGGGAATCCTGATGAACAAGTTGAAAATGAGTCAGCTGTGTGTCTTCATGGCTGTGAAAATCCACAGCCTCCTGGGCAGCACTAGGCAGAGTGTCAGCAGAATGTCAGGCAAGGTAAAAAGTCCTCTAGATTATCATCAGAGACATTTGGTTCACTTTGAATATGGTATGTCGTTTACCTAGGTAACAAAGGTCAAAAAAACAGCAAAGAAGATTCTCAGTAGCTGAGGCTATAATCAGGATATTTTTCACACCAGAAATCTTAAACTTTACCTTTAAAAGATCAGAAATATTACATGCAACATATAAAACAGTTTTAACTCTAGTACTCAATGGCAAAATGGATAATTATCAAATCATCTCCAGATCAGAAGTTACCACAGAAGTGATGCTAAAAATAAACAGCAAATTTTGATTGAAAAAAAAATTGCAATTAGGATGAAAAAAGAGCTGATATATCTTCTTTTTGTCTTTTCCCATATTCAAGGTTGACATGTTAATCATCTCCTGGAGCATAGATGAAACTTTGTTCTTTCTTTGTCTCCTCTCTGCATTGCAATTAAACATGTGACAGATTAGCTTAATTTCACTTGATTTGTAAGATTACAGTCTCAGCATCATATCTGGCTTGGCCTTATAACCCATTTTAAGTAATCACATGAGAAAAAGAGGCACTTATAGGACATGAGTCATCTCACTTCAAGGTAGATACCTAAGACAAATCAGAGGACTTTTGCTTTAAAAGTGCATCTTTCTCTCAGTTAAGCACTCAGATATGGATTCAAATATTGTTGACATCTAAAAACAAGTGTGATGAATTTCAGATTTTAGGACTTAAGCAGTTATCCAACCAAAGCTCCAAGTGGCATTTGAGATCCTGAAGCATCTCTTGGAACTTCAGTTTCCTGCTTTCAAACAGTGAAGTGCTCTATGTCACATTTTATATTCCTTAGAGGATGCACTAGTATGTTTGTGAATTAAGAAGCAGACTAAAATCCCACTTTATGCTATTAAATTGAACTCTAGGAGTCTTGATGTCTTCACAAAGGTATTTCTGCTCATGGACAGATTTCTTTTCAGTCAGAGTTTGAAAATTAGGTACCTTTGTAGATGTAAAGATTTTTAAAGACAAGAATTAAGCATGCTGTAAATGTCTTCCTGTAACCCTGCTCTGAATTAATTGCTGCTTCTATCAATAAAGATTATTCCATGAGTAGGGAAAGAGCATGGAAGAAAGGTTTGCATACTTTATTTTTCCTGTTGAACACAGCTTTGAGACTGAGAAAGAAAGAAGAAAAAGGAAGGGGAGAAAAACTTCTCATTCAAAATCATAAATGTTGATATGTTGGGGAGTTTTAGTACACTCAAGTAGGCTGCAATCTGATATTTAAGGCAAGTTGTTTCAAAGAAAACACCTGTGCAAATTATGTATCGAATTGGTAAAGACAGCTGTGATAGTGGTAATTTTCAGGGTGTAACTCTGCTGCCAAAACAGAGGTGTGGGTTCCCATAAAAAATTCAGGAAGCTCTATAAATAGTACTCCCAGTGTGAAGGTGCTGTTGACAGAAAAGGAGTTGGAATGACAACCATGTAAAGCACACCGTGGATACCCCAGAGACTTTGTAGAAAACTGAAACTTCATGGTTTCTGCTGAGGAAAAAGACATTGACTTCAAGCTGCATGGATGTGCTTAATAAACTGATTAAACTGTGACCATTTGGGGATCAGGGGGAGACTTCTAAAGAAGCTAAATGCTCTGAAAAATGAAGGATTCTGGCATCTTCATCCAGGGCTCTGCTGTCACACAGCCCTAGAGGTTTGCAGCTGCCTTTACAGGTGCTGAAAACAGTTCCTCAAGATAGAGTTCTCTGCATCCTTGAAAATAAAATTTCAAGAACACTTAGACAATATTTTTTAAACATTTCAGCAGCTGAGAGGAAGTGTTTCTTCTGACTTTTAACATTTTTACTGTCATCTCCATTAAGGAGAGCAATCTTGGGAACCACTCCTGAAGAAGAGGTCTGGCTTGGCATTGGTACATCTTTGTACTCTGATGTTTAAAACTGGGATGTGATTTGTGAGTCACAGCCCACTGAAAAGCAGGATGCCGTTTGTACTTCATCTTGACAAATCAATATCAACCACAAAGTAGAAATTGCATAGTTTGAGTGAAGTTTTTTAGCTCAGGTCTGTTTTAGACATATTTTAGATAAGCAGCTGTCAGTCTGGAAACTGATTCATGTGTACCATAGTAAGTGGTAGTAGTGAGTCAAGATAGTTTGTAGAGTTCAACTATACTGATGTGCAGCAGGGGTAAAATCTATGCTAAGAACAGGATTGAGGTAAATTATGGAGGATAATGGCAGATTAGCTGAAAAAGCCTGGTTTAGCAGATATGTCAGTGATTAATCAAATTCAAATGCTTGTAAACTCATTTCCATAGCACAGCTGCTGAACACAGCACCTGTTCAAAGTGGCTCTGAGACACCAATAGATGTAGTAAGTGCAGAACTTATTCCCAGTGAATATTTTCTAATGATCTGAACAAGTGCCCAAAGGCTGTGAAGTAAATTGCAAATTCTGTGCATATATACAAATGTTTACTTTGACTACAAAAAGTATAAAAAATAATGAATATTTATTTTACAGCTAATGAATATTTCCATTAGAAAAGATAAATAAGACACAGAATTACCATGAAACTTTACATAATATTGATAATTTAGTTTCTTTCAGGATAAACAATGTTAGGAAGCAGACACTAGACTTCCACAGAAATTTTAAAGAGGAAGTCTATGTTGTGAAATCTGACAATGTTCTCTAATACCATGTGCACCATGGATGGACCTAAATGCCAAAATGGTGATACAAGAATATCCTGTTCTACTTCATTTCTTCTCTTTGGTGCCTTAGTTTCTATAAAGAGAAAATTCAAGGAAGAAGGTCAGGTCTGAAAGAAAAATATGCTTCAACAGAACTAGAAATTGCAAATGTAACTTGACATGAGTCTGGACATGGTCAGAATTGCTTCTTTGTCTCTCTTCACTACATAGTAATCCCACGATCCCAACTTAACTATCTGAAGGGGGATGCCCAGAGTTAGGCTGTGTGACTACCTCAACAAATACCCAGTTTTGCAGAGAGTTGTAGATTTTCACGGAAGGTAATGGAATTAGAGTGGCAAAAGGAAAAAAAGAAGACACTTAAATACGCTACCTGTAGTAATGTAAAAGATTTTTTGGAGCTCAGGCTGGACACATTATCCTGTTAAGAAAAATCTAAGGTATAAACAGGAAGTAAATAAAGCAAAATTTGGCAACTTATGAAGAACCTCTAAGGCTGTGCACAGTTTGCTGAAGAAATTTAAACTGATATTAATGATTCAGTCTAGTTTGGGATTGCTCTAGAATCTCTGGGTTAAATTACTACTGAGAGGGGAATTCCTTGAAAGGTGCTTGAGATAATAATGAAGTAACCCATGTAATGTGTTTTCCCCTTAATTCCATTAGTTGGACATCATAACGTTCTCCTTTGTCTGCATTACTGTAGGCCGTTCAAGTCCACTCACCTCTGGAGACTGAAATACTTTAAGCTCTCATTTCCTTCACACACTTATTTATCTTGCCCTTCCTGTCTAGTTTTAATAAACCTATTTTTTGAGAATCATGGAACTGCTTTTTAACCTGTTGCTTGTATTTCTGTTCATTGAGGAAAGGGCTGTAACCCTTGCTACCCACAGCTGTACCAACATATCCTTGATCATTCTTCTCCCTGCATCAACTCAAAGCTTCAGACATATCTTGGCTTTTAATTAAATTTTAATGGGAGGAAAGAGTTCCCCTTTTATGAGTGTGCTCTGAAGGGAACAAAATCTTGCAAATGAAGTGCACATGATACTGTCTATTTACAAGTTTTAGAATTAGATGAAAATAGGAAAAAAGGAAACTTTGTTCTGTTCAGAATGACAGTTTGATATAAAACAAAAAGGGTGGTTTTCTAAAAAATTTCAAAAGAGTTTTCTTTTTTCTGAAGATGTGTTGGTAATAGAAATTCCAAGGCTTCTTCCACAGCTTTGTACTAGCCAAGTAAGAAAAACTGAAGTAGTTGCAGGGTCTGAATCAGAATCTTGGATCTAGGGAGTAATAAAAGTTGAACATGTTTTGCAGTTTTCTGTGTTAAATGAAAAAAAACCCCGTGAAGATCAACATACCCAATTTGAAGACAGAACTTTGCTGCACACTGGATCACAGTCCTCCAAAAAGGAGTCTGGTTTTCTCTGACTGTCGCCCATGGACATAAGAATCAGACTTCAATGAACCACACAAAAGTCTCTTCACTCTTTTTTCTGTCCTTCACACACTGAGTTCTCAGTGTCCGGTAAGGCACCCACAGGGGCCTGAAGTACTTCTGAAGTAGGATTCATATTTGGGTGAATATTTTCTTTGTATACCATAGCCCAGCAGAGAATATACAGGTTAGAAATGCACATCGAGAATTAAATATCCCTTGACTATTTTTCCTGTGGCTCATTCAGAACAAAGCTGCCTTCTAGTGGAAGAGTCCCTGGCCTGTGGCACTTGGGTTGGAACTGGATGATCTTTAAGATCCCTTCCAAACCAAACCATTCTAGGATTCAATGAATATCACACCTGAATTATTTGCCCAGTGTTTTCTTATCAATGGTACAGCACAGATAAGCTTCACATCATCCATGTTACTGGTGTTTAAAAGCAATCTTGAGTTTCACAGATGGCATATTTCAATTTATTACATTTTTTGATAGTGAATACATCTGAACAAATAAAAAAATGTTGTGAGGCCATATTCTGCTGCAAGGGTTTTCCCGAGGGTTTTCCCGGGGGTTTTTCCGGGTATTTCAAGTTTGATACCAACAGCCATAAAATCTTAATTCAGAAGCTGCAATTTATTAGCATCATCAGTATTATTGCTTGCTCATCATTGAACAGCCAAGACTGGGGTGGAAAGCTAGAAGGTGTCACCTAAAACAGGAAGAGATAACAAATTGGCAGAAAGTATGGTTTGAATAGATTAACAGTCATCACAGATGTTTCTTTCTTTTTCTCAGTGAAAAACAAGATCAACAATGAAAGTTACATGGGACTTACATCACTGCAAGCAGGAGCAGAGAATTGCCCTGGCACCAAGTCTGCAGTCCTGACAATCCTCACAAGTGCCTGCTGAAAGCTATTGCTATGTGACATATGTTGCTATAAGTGCTAATTAAATCTCAGTGCTGAGTTCTATTATTAAAACAAGAGTCCTTATTGCCACTAAACAGAGCTCCCTCCCTGCAGGAGCAGAGCTATCAGCTGCATGGGTTTCCCTGATATGTCTTCTGTCCTTGGAGCACCATCTAAGCAGATTTTTGAACAAGTGCAGCCCGCACTTGGATTTGGGAATTTCCAGCAGCAGCTTCGCAAAGGGCTTGGCAAGCTGCAGCAGGGAATGGCAGGACAGCAGTGAGTGGAGGCAGGCAGTGGGAGAAGGAAGGAGGAGATGTTCTCACAGCACTGGATCTGAAGTGCTGGCAGCTGCTGCACTTGGCCGGGGTCCCCAGACCCCAGGTGTGAGCAAGGCTGGGGCTTGGGGGTGGGCAGAGCTGGGGGTGAGAGGGCAGTAGCTCAGTACAGGAAGGGATTTAGGGCAAGGTTGAGGGAGCAGAAGGCTGTAGGAGTATTAGCCTGGTCTGAGGGCTAGGCAGAA
>VWZN01013574.1:7459-20716 GCA_013396955.1 Regulus satrapa | reverse complement strand
AATAGGTTCGAATACCTGTCACTCTCCAACTATGCCCCTAGGGTTTAAAAGGCATGGGCAAAACAACCTCTGTCTCCTTTCTCCTCTCCTTCCTGGACCTATGCCAAGAAAAAAACATCTGAAGATATCCCAGGGAGAAAGTCAGCCCTAGCATCTTTTATTCTGGTTCTGTGCAGTGACTTCTCTCTCCTCCCCCCCGAGCTAGCCAGGAATATCGGAGGGAGAGAAAAAGAACTGTATCAATGAACCTTTGCTTTTAAACAGTTCATCCTTAAAAATGGTACCCCATGAACTAACATGGACCATAAGCACAGCTGTGGGAAGGCTGTGGAGATGGGAAAGACTTCACAAATGCAGATTTCCTGGGCGGCTGCAATTTGTGGAAATTGAAACAAGAGAACTGAAAACTGATTTGTGTGGAGAATTATCCATGGTTTGTCAAGAGAGGCTCCTCTCCCTAAGTGAACTGAAAAAAGACTATTCTATAGGTGGTAAACTAACTGAAAAATCTTTGGGTTTTGTTTCTCTACATTGTCGGTGGGAAGGAAAGAAGGGTATTGGGGGGAGAAGTGTTCTGAAGGTTTTCTGATTCTTATCATTCTTTTAAGCCTGTCGATAAAGTTTTCTTTATTTCATTTGAAGTTTTAACCCTGTTTTGCTCTTCTCCTGGCCCTATCTTACAGCAAGAAAATAAGTAAGCAATTCTAAATGTACATGGACATTCGGTCAGCACTGAATCTGCAACATTAATTGGTGCATTGGCTGGGAAATCGAAATTGGCGAACCAAAACTACTACAGTTTATAAGTTTCCAATTGCTTCATCTCAATCCATTGTCCATTTGAAATCATATGAAGAAGTCCACTGAACTTCTTAGTTAGGAGACCTCAACATTTTCTCAGACACACCAGGTGCTGGATCTCTACCCACTCAGCAGCCAAGCTGGAATTGAGAAAAATTCTCTATTGGGATGAAGAATGCCCTGGGTTCCAGGTGAACAAGTCCCGAAAATTTCTGATCATGTGACAGGCAATGGCCTCAGTTAAGAGAGAAAGGTGAGTTTTCACTATCTGCACTTATGACCAAAATATTCAGATATTTTAAGGTGATTAATTTAATGACTTTTTTCAACAATAAAGGTAATTTTCTCCTTTGTTGTTAATACCCATTTCTATTGTTTATACTTTAAAATCCCTACTGAATGACTCCAATAAAACTAACATTTTAATTTTCCTTTTTCATATGCACAAAACTCCTTATTATAAATAATAGTTTCCAAAACAACACAGCATTCTTCTAATTACATGTCACAATTCAATGTATAGGGTAAATAAAATAATTTACAGAAGGAAAAAAATACTTCAAAAGAAACAAGTTACACCTAAGCTTTTGAAGGCTTTTAGAATGTGTTTAGTTACAACTAACTACTAAGCAAGTTAGTTAAAACTCATAGTATATCCTTAAGAAACACTGAAACTTTATGATCATATCAGTAAGTCATCAGCAATATGTTATACAAGTTCCTTACAGAACTGTAAAATACATGCAACTTTTAAAACTTACCTATTATAATATCTGCCTCCCATCATAAACTGATTGCTTGACGTTGGACATATTTTAAAACGCTGAATATTTTCACTGGTCCGAAAATAAAGTGAGTAATCACCAGGTGTATTATCTGAAGGCCTCACAAGAAAACTGCACACCTGACCAACTGAAAAGATATAATAACACAGCATTATTAACTGTTACTTAGTGTCACTTATGAGCCCTTATCAAAGCTTTTTCTGTACAAATTAGCAGGAATTGCACACTTAAAGGATAAAGTCTGATCTAAGTTCCAACAGTGATGCCCATTTTTCCCCAAAAAAGGATGAAGTTGTACTAAACTGCCAAAGTTAATGCCAAATCATTTGGCTGTAGGTGACAACCTATCCCAAACTTTTGTCACCTCTTTACAAGAGCATAGGGTGTGCACATATGCGTTTTGACAATATTTTCAAAAAAACTAAAGATTTTTGTTCTCATATTTAAGGTATGTTATTTGACAGTATGAGTCTGAAATCTTGATGCTTTCATTTTAAAAATTATTTCCTCTGTGAGGAGACTAAAGTTTAATACATTCTCCCATAAGTATATAAGAGCACCAAGCCTTCCAGAGTTCAAGAAGTGTTTGCACAACACTCTCAGGCACATGGTGATTCTTGGGGGATGGTTCTGTGCAGGACCAGGAGTTGGACTCGATCCTTGTGGGTCCCTTCCAACTCAGAATATTTTGCGATTCTGTGAACAGAATTTTATCCACAGCATTTTAATGAAGCCCAAGATATATTTATGTATATTATTTTTTTAATTAGCTATTTTAATCAGAATTCTAAAACTAACTTGACTTGAGAACATTTAAAAAGCCCCTCAGTGCTCAGCCATGAGTTTTTTTCCAATGTAGTAGCAACCACAGATCTGATGCTCATATGTTCATACAGAAAAAAACCAGGTTTTCCTGCAGTCTCAAAGGATTAATTTGTCTCATTCCCCCTACCACTGTATTTCCATCTGAAATAAAAGTACCTGTCATCAGCAAATTGTAAGCTTCTTGTTTGGAGATCTTCCCATGGAACCATCTTAAAGATAAAGAGAAAAATTAGAAAGCAAGACTATCAGCTCTTTTTTAGTAGTTGTGACATCTAAGGCTCTGACATCTATGAATTAATCTCTAGTACATTTGAATTAATCTTTGTTTTTAAAAATCTAGTAAATATAGATTATATAAGCAACTATTATGTTATTCAGCAATTCTGTTTTTCTACCAACAGAATGAAAAATAAATATCTACATCTATATAAACTTGAGTACAGGTGTCCAACGCAAAGTAGATGTTCAAATCCAAATGTGTTTAGAGATTAAAAGCATTGTTTAAATGCTAGATAATGACAGGCATATTTGAAGCCAGTCTCAGACAGCAATTTATTTGAAGCATTAAATAGAAAGCCCAAAGACATTAATGAAAGTTAAATACTATAGAGAATCACTAAAATTGAATTTTGCTAGAAGCTGAGGAAATAAACTCCCACTTTATTAACTACTGAATAAGAATCACTTTACTTTTACACCTTGCATATTCCAAAATCCTTCATCAGAAAATGTTCCAAAAAAATTACAGCAATCTATCCAGTCTTAAACTGATACTTATGATTATAGGAAACAGCTTGATGTTGCATAGGTATTCAGTTTATATGTGACATACCACATGCTACATCTTGAGAGCTCATTTTGTCTTTTAAAGGAAAGCTAGATATAAGGCCTTTCATTGCAGAGTGGATATGCATATGCATGCATGTTTAAGTATGTCCTTAGTATCAAAGGGGTCCAGGAAGGCTAGACAAACTTTAAGATGGAAATGGCAAAGGTGCAAGAACAGACTGTCCCTGTGTGCCTAAAGACAAGCCATGAGGAAAGAAAACTGGCCTGGTTGAACAGGGAGCTTTCAGAGGGACTCAGAAAAAAAAGTGAGTTTATGACCTTTGGAAGAAGGCACAGGCAACACAGGAAGAGTACAAGGATGTTGTTAGGTCATGCAGAGAGGGAATTAGAAAGGCAAAAGCCCATCTGGAATTCAATCTGGCTACTATCATAAAATACAATAAAAAGCATTTTTACAAATGCATTAACAATAAAAGGAGGGCCAAGGAAAATCTCTATCCTTTATTGGATGTGGGGGAAAGGATGGGATGGACACATTGTCCCCAAGGATGAGGAAAAGGTTGAGGTACTTAATACCTTCTTTGCCTCAATCCTTAACAAAGACTGGTTATCCTCAGGGTACCCAGACCCCCGAGCCGGTAGATAGGGGTGAGAAGCAAAATAGATCCCCTACAATCCAGAAGGAAGCAGTTAGTGACCTGCTGAGCCACTTAAACACTCACAAGTCTATGGGGCCTGATGGGATTCACCTGAGGATACTGAGGGAGCTGGTAGAAGAGCTTTCTAAGCTACCCTCCATTATTTACCATTAGTCATGGTGAACCATGGAGTTCCCAGATGACTGGAGGTTGGCCAATATGATGCAAATCTACAGGAGGATCCAGGGAACTACAGGCCGGTCAGCCTGACCAACAGATCATCTGGAGTGCCATCACACAGCATGTGCAGAAAAAACAGGTGATCAGGTCTAGCCAACATGTTTGGTGAAAGGCAGGTCCTGCTTGACCAACGTGATCTGCTTTTCTGACCAGGTGATCTGCCCATTGGATGAGGGCAAGGCTGTTGTATTGTCTATCTGGACTTCAGCAAAGCCTTTGATACTGTCTCCCATGGCATTCTCCTGGAGAAGCTGAAGCCCATGGCTTGGACAGGTGCACTCTGATGGGTAAAAAACTGGCTGGATGGCCAGGCCCAGAGAGTGGTGGTGAATGGTGCTACAGCCAGTTTGTATCTGGTCACTAGTGGCATTCCCCAAGGGTCAGTGTTGGGGCCAGTTCTGTTTAATATGTTTATGTATAATCTGGATGGGAGGATTAAGTGCACCCTCAGTAAGTTTGCAGATGACATCAAGTTGTGTGGGAGTGTTGATCTGCTGGAAAGTAGGAAGGCTCTGCAGAGGGATCTGGACAGGCTGGATCAATGGGCAAAGACCAATAGTATGAGGTTCAACAATGCCAAGTGCCAGGTCCTGCACTTGGGTCAAAACAACCCCATGCAGCTCTACAGCCTGGGTTGACATCTGGCTGAACGTGAGCCAGCATGTGTCCAGGTTGCCAAGAAGGCAAATGACATCCTGGCCTGTATCAAGAATAGTGTAGGCAGCAGGACCAGGGTAGTGATTTGCCCCCATGTACTCAGCACTGGTGAAGCCACACCTCAAATACCGTGCCCAGTTCTGGGCCCCTCACTGCAAGAAAGACAATGAAGTGCTGGAGCGAGTCCAGAGAAGGGCAACAAAACTGGTGAAGGGTCTAGAGAGCAGGTCCTCTGAGGAGTGGCTGAGTGTACTGAGGTTGTTTAGCCTGGAGAAGGGGAGGTTCAGGGGAGACCTTACTGCTCTCTACAACTACCTGGAAGGAGGTTGTAGCCAGGTGGGGGTTGGCCTCTTCTACCAGGTAACTAGTAACAGGACAAGAAGACAGCCTCAAGCTGTGCCAGGGCAGGTTCAGGTTGGACATCAGGAGAAATTTCTTCACAGAAAGTGTTGGAATACATTGGAATGGGCTGCCCAGGGAGGTGGGAGTCACCCTCTCTGGAGGTGTTCAAGAAAGACTGGATGTGGTACTTAGTGCCCTGGTCTAGTTGACAAGATGGCAATCAAAGGCTGGACTTGATCTCAGAGGTCTTTTCTAACTCAAATTATTCTGTGAAATAGCCTAAAATGAGTCCAAACTAGGGCCTTAAAGGGAAAGATACATCAGGGGAGGTTTAGATTAGATACTAGGAAAAATTTCTTTATGGAAAGGGTGGTCAGGCATTGGAACAGGCTGCCCAAGGAAGTGGAGGAGTCACCCTCCCTGGAAGTGTTCAAAAAATGTATGGATATGGCACTTGAAGACATGGTTTTATGGTGAATATGGTGGTGATGCTGGGTTGATAGTTGGCCTTGATCTTAGAGGTCTTTTCTAACCTTAATGATTCTGTGATTTTGTGTAAAAGAAAGCCTCTTACACATCAAAAAAGAGCTCAAGTTCTAACTTGCTTTCTATATTATCCTTACAGGAAAATCCCTGGCTATTGGAATATTTACAGAAATCCCTGCCTCCCCTGGAATCTTCTGAGCAGAATGAGTAACTGAATTGAGTATCCAAGGTTCAAGATGCAGCTACAAACTACTTTGTTTAAAAAAAAAAGAAAGTTCCTGTATTTGAAGTCATCCCTATTATTGTTATGCTGCTATACCAAACTGACTAGCACAACATTGAAAACCTGTAAACTGAAGCAATACACCAATTTTCTTTCCCCTATTAGGAACAAAAACAAACCACCAAAAGAAATGCCTTCTTCTAATATCAGTCCTTTGGAGACTGCAAACTGGGTAAAAAATACAGAAAGCAGAAGCTGCAATTATTACAAGCAAATAGAGGACAGATTAAGTTATCCAGCTACTAGAAATTTTCTCTTTCACTTGCTGCTCATCTTTACAACTGAAAATCATATAATAATCAAGTTTCCTGTATAATTTCATTGTTCATTGTAAATTATATTAGGTTTCTTAAAAGTTATTTAACAGGTTGGAATTCACTGCAAACAAATTATTCTAGTGTGTCCTGGTTTTCATTTAAAGTGCTAGCACATGAGGTTAATATCAAGTGTTACTATTTCACTGTCATTACTCTAAATGATACTTTGATCCCTCTCCTGCACTTAGAGTTGAGCAGACCTGAAAAAAGGTTACCTCTAAGCTAAATTGTATGTGTATAAAAAACCCCCAGAAATCAGAAAACATCACATCCTCCATTGAATATATTCTAGGTAAAGTGATCACAGAGACTCATTCAAGATTTTCACTGCAAAACCCATTAACATTAGGCATAACTAATACAAGACTTCATGTCAATGACCTATGCAACTTCAACAGCTAGAATAGAAGTCTTAAGATTTTAAAAAACAGTACATTCAACTTTGGTTCACCTTCCCAATTTCATCGCTAAGTTTACAAACAGTTATTTTATGATTTGCTTTTAATAAAAAACAAAAAATCCTTACATTTTGCCTTCATGTGGATCTTCTTCTCTTCCCTAGTAGGAAAATTAACATATTAAGTTAATGAAAACAGTATACTTGAGTTTAGAAAAGTAGACTTCATAGGTGAAGACCTTCTGTAGAAATAAACAACACTAAGAAGTTGAAGACATTTTTGAACTAGATGGCTTATTACACAGTTCATGTAGGTTTTCAACTTCATTCACTGGAATTCAGTGTAAATTCAGCCATAACATGTTATTTCAAAGGATTGTTTGTCACTCTTCAAGTCTTTCTTTACACATGTTAACTTAGTAGAAATTTATAGTTAGATACTCTACAATTTCAATTTAGCCATTCACATCCTTATATAGATGTGAGAACAGGTAAAGCAAACTCTACTAATAGCAATACACATATGCTGCAAAGCAAACATCAAGACTCCAAAGCAATGACGAATTACTTTGAAGAAAAAGCATGTGGGAAGGTGGGGTGGGTGTTTTTGTCCATTAAATAATCTCTTATCCTGCAGTAAATAAATTATCTTTGTCACCTGATTAGCTTCCTGACTTAGCATAAGCCCTTCTAGATACAATTAACTCATCAATATTTTAATATCCACACTTGGCCCTTAAAAAAACAAAAACAAAGACATATGGCAAAAATTGAGTATATAAATTTATTAATATTTCATAACAAACAAACAAATAAAAAGAATGTAACTGAATTACCAGCAAATTATTTATCAGGACTGGTGAGTTTAGGAAACTGCTTAATAAGTTGACAGTATCATCCATTTGCACATGAGCTTTATTGGATAACAAGAAGAGGTACTTTCTTTGGATATTAAATTAGACTCAATGGTTTATTAAACTACTTAAAAACTGGCAGATTCAAATACTGCAAGGTGGTTTATAAAAGTACATAAAGTCAGGCACCTAAATGAACCTAGTTTGCCTAAACTTCAGTGTTAACTTCCATGCACAGCTAGCAAAAAATAAAAATCAAATCTCAGTTCTGCAACAGATTTGCATATAAAATTACTTACCACTTCTTCTACCAGGTCTTCTACTATAAGACCTTGTTCATCTGTCCGTAGGTTTGTAACCCACATCCAGCCATCTTCCAATTCATTGTGCACAATAAACATATCTCCTTTAAGGAAACTGAAGAGAGTTACAGTAACGTATATAAGTACAATCATAATACAAAGTTTCATGAACAGAGTGAATTCTTGAGCATAGTTTCAGAAAAACATTTGAGAAAAATCTGACCATGAAAGATATATTTATTGGCATCCCAAGCATACCATGTGCATTTTTCACACAGTTTAAATAGGTATGAATATAACATTAATGTTTATTTTACATTTAGAACCTAATAAATACTTTAAAGTATGCAAAGGATGCATAAAACAAAAAATTCCACAACAACATTAGAAGATAGTAGCAGTCTTTTATCAAGAGGGACCAAATACTAAACACAGGTGGAAAAACAATCAAAGATTTCCTTAATAATCTAAAAAATAATATTTTTATCAAAACCTAATTTTTTATAATAAAGCCTATGGAATATCTACTATTTAAGTATTTGTATATGAAGATCAGTGCTAAAAAGAAGATACAGAACAGTTCCTCAAGAAAACATGCAAATAACTACAAATAAGAGTATAAATACAAAGCATTAAAACATTCAAAGGAGTTTCATTACTGAAAGGTTAGTATAAGTTATTCCTTAAGTGTAATCTCAAACTCAGGTATACTGGTTTTCACTAGAATAGAGTTAAATTTCTTCATAGTAGCTCCTATGCGGGGGGCAAACAGTGTGCTTGGGGACTGGCTGGGCATCAGTCTGTTGGTGGTATGCAACTGTTTTCATTTTTCATTTGCATAACTTGCTTTTCTTGGATTTTATTTCCCTCTCTCTTTGTCAGTTGGTGGGTGGAGTTATTTTTTCCTTACAATTTTTTTTTTAAATTTCTTTTTAATGATTAAAACTGTCTTTATCTCAACCCACAGGTGTCTCATTTTTACCCTTCCAATTCTTCCCCCATCCCACCAGGAGGAAAGGAGCAAGAGGCTGTTGGATGCTTAGCTGTCATCTGGAGTTAAACCACAACAGTCCTTTTTGGCACCCAACAGGGTCCTCAAAGTGTTTGAGATAATAACAGATTTTACCAGAAGGTATTAGAAGGAACTTATATCTGTTAACAGCTGGTGGTCCCAACATTGATCTATCCGTTCTAAACATTAGTTTATCTGATCTGTGCCATGCTCCCTTTTTTACTGTACATGTTAAAGAATGGTTTTGACTTGCAGTTTTCTGTGCTCTGTAGCACTTAGTGGTGTTTTGCCTGGGATATTTATTACTAAAACACTAGCCTTGAGCTTAATCTGCTATTTGGGCTCTGTACTAATTCCATTACTGTACTTCAGGAACTGTCTCATGGAGACAAATAATTACACTTCTTCCAAGAGGATTTCCATGGAGGAAATAGAGAATAGCACCTTCACCACCTTCTTATGTGGTGTTTACTCCTTCATTAAAGCAACTCTTCAGTATCTTAAACATTCCTGGGTAATGAAAATACTCCTTTTGGTATTTCTTAGAATATTGTTTTGGCTTTTTCCAAGGTTAACAATTTAGGAATATCACCCTGATGCCATGACAGTGTGGTTACAGGTGTCAAGGTGTCTTGGTTTAAGACAATTTAAGAGATGGACACCCTAAAATGAGTTACCTCCCCTCATAGTTTTAACCAACCCATTTCCACCAATAAGGAGAAATGAATAAAAGTAGATATAAGTGAAAAAATAACAGTTTACTAAAAAAAAAACCCAAAATAGCAACAGGCAAAAAAAAAATAACAGTAATAGACACTAGTTACAAAGTTGCTGAAATCTTGCAGATACGCCAGGAACAAAGAGAAGCTCAAATTGGCAGAGTAACCCCTTCCCTAAGATTGCACCCTCTGCAAACAACCATGTGTGGGGACGCAAAGGGAAAAGATGGCAGACAAACCCTGTTTGGCTCAACCTTCCCCCTGGAACAAAACACTGGGAAGGTAGGAGCTTACTGAGCAGCTCTAGTGGCAGATGGGAATTGCTGGCATGTGTGAGGTCAGTGCTGCTGCTTGCTGCCACCTCCTGCCACCCACTGGACTGTTCTGGTGTTGGTGCTGCTGTCTTGGGTCTCTGTTCCAATGGAGAGGAGGAGAAGAAAATGGACTCTCAAGCATGGATGCGCAGTAGCCCAACCCCAGCCCGGCTCCAGCTTCGCACTGCCAATAGGTGTTGCAAATTTCACTCTGAAACAGTTTTTGATTGTGAAATGCAGCTTTTCAGGTTGCTACTGTTGCAAGTAGAGCCAAAAGGCAAGAGGGAGCTCTGCTTGACCGACTCCGACTTCTTAAAACAGCCCTGGCACCCCCCCGGCCTCACCATTCTGTTTCTGGCTGTGCTGTCAGGCCTTAAACAGACAGTAATATTTTTTGGGCACAGATCAGATAGATATAGAAAACAATAACATTTTGGGTTACCCAGGACACAAGGCATGTAGGAAAATATGGGCAGTTATCTAGAAAGGTTGTCACCTCCAGTGGTCTAAGACTTCACTTCCAGATCCTGATGAAGTGATAGAAGGTTTGAAAAAGATATTCCAAAGAGGTACAACTTATCACACTCTACTGGGGCCTGGCCTGCACCAACCAACAGTGTTTAAAACTGTTCAGCACCCTCAAGGAGAGGGTCTTCTGGATCTGAAAACATACCAATAGACACTGTGACTTAATCCGAGACCCAGCCTTCAACTATATCAGTCACCTCTATAATTAAAAAGAAACAATTAAAGCAGAAGTCAACTAATTCAGTAAGGGATGAAGTAGTGTCTCCTAAGAGGGAGCAGCAGAGCAGTCACAAGAACAGGAGAGGAAAGAATGAAATCACAAATGAGACAGAAACCATACAATCCCTATCCTTAAGCAAGCAGCAAGATATGTGAAGCCATCAACCAAGTGAACAATTTGTCAGCTAGTTATTCTGATGCTGGGATATTGGAGCCAAACATCAGAAATTACAGGGTAAGGAAACCTAGCAGCTGGGATCTCTTGTTAGGAATAAGGTCACTGACAAAAGGATTGTAAAAGGGGCAGGAATCTTCACTCTTTGGAGGCAGCTTCCATCAGTTGTGGACAGATATCCCATCAAGGAAGGATCAACAAATTCCCAAAGCAAGGTGACCACCACTGGAGGAGGTATCCAGTATCTGAAGGGAATTAACTGTGGTGGAGGTATATGACAACCAGGTATCCAACAAGCCATGTTAAATCCCATGCACATGGCCTATATGATGAAAGTTTGTATGAAGTGCACCAACATTGTACACCAACAACCTGGCGGTAATGAGCTGGAAAGACACAAAAGCACCAACTGTGGTTGGATTGGCTAGCCAACTTGAGAATTCAAAGATAATTTCACTTCCTCCATGGGCCTTGGCTGTGGAGAAACTGTCCCAACAATTGTCCCAGCAATTAAAGAAGGATGTGTCTTCCTCACCCATAGTGACCAACATCTTGGCTATTAAGAGTCAACCGTTTTGTATTTGAGGAGAGGTTTATCAGTGACACACACCACATGCCACCCTGTGGTTCTATCTGCCATGACCAGGGGGAGGACATAAGGAAGTGGGATGGTGAACTTACCAAGAGACTAGAAGCTCAAGTACAAGAAGTGCAAGAAAAAACAGCAGCGAAAAGGCATCCATACAGGAAAATTACTCCCCCAGTATCTTTGGGTGCTTAGTTGCTGGCCAGTGTTAAACCATAACATCAGGTCATATGAAAACCTTTCACTAGAGCACAGGGGGACGTCTCAATCAAGTCAAATGATGTCAGGGATACAGGCAATAGTACAGTACTGAAGTTCATCAACTACCAAAATTAGATAGGAATATTCTACTGAACATCTCTTGAGAGGGTGTGATAGATGCACCCACTCTTAGTGAACAGTGTTAATTACCATTTAATAATTGTTTAATCATTAATAAAACCCTTTTAGTTGACCCCACAAAAATGACTTCTTTTATTAATTCATCTGTGAGAGAGAGTAACAAATAATGCATAACTTGAGGACAAAGTAAAAAGCAAGAATAAAAAAAGCCTAATGTAAAGACTTAGAATTAATTCAGCTACTAATTAATCTAAATCTTAACAATGTACAATACACAGCTATTGTTTGAAATGCTTCAAGCTTTCTAAATATTAATTATGACATTAAAATTAAGTCAAGATTCCCTGAAATACATAATATCTTCAGGAGTACATTACAAGAGTATAATACATTAATTTGACCTAAAACTGTGTACTTTGCACCAGTTTTGCTATGAACAGACTATTTGTCATGGGTTGCAATGCAGGATGTGGCCAAGGGTGCGTATTCTATCACCAGCTGTTTAACCTAGGTGGGGCAGTGTTTTTTATCTCTTCCACAACCCATCTTTGTCTTCTGTTAAAGGGCCACCATGGTTTTGGATTGCAGTGCAGGATGTGGCCAGGAATGTATATTCTGTCACCATCTGTTGAGCCCAGGTGAGGCAGTATACTTATCTCTTCCACCACCAATCCTTGTCCAGGAAGATATCTTCTGTTTAATGGGCCATTGAGTGACTGATAAAATTACATCATCCCATTATGTAATGCTCCACCCAGGGAGAGGAGCCAGGCATTTCCAACTGAATAAAAACTGGGCTTCAGGACACCACTGGCAGCCGTTTTTCCACTGGATTCTCAGAGGAAGAGCAGGCCCTTCTACACCACCATGGGATCTTCAGAGGAGGACTGCACCCTTCTACATGATCACTGCTTCAACAGAATCACATCTGTCATGCCAGGAGGACTGCAGCCACCATTTAATCAGACTGCTACCAACACCCTGACTGAACAGGGTGTCAGGTCGTACCCTAACTCTGTCGATATTTGTTGTGTACTACTGCATTTTATTTTAATATTCCTGTTAAACTGTAGTTTGGTAATTTTATTTTCTTGTTAGTAAAAAACTGTTATTCCTATCCGCATACCTTTGCCTGGGAGCCTCTTAATTTCAAAATTATAATTAGGAGGGAGGGGGTTTCATTTTCCATTCCAAGGGAGGCTCCTGCCTTTCTTGGCAGACACCTTTGTCTTTTAAAAACTATACACTATTTTACCATGCAGATCTCAAAAACCTAGCCAGACACATAGAACGTTACAATTTCCGGTAATTCTGGTTACCATACCAGAGTAATTAAATACTTTTTTCTCTTAAGTTGGCAGGTGCAATTAGGTATTTACTGGACTTGATGGACCCTATTATGCAAAGGAATAGAAAGAAGCCTTAATTTTAATATACAGTTAGGGAGTTCCCTCCTGTCCTACTACCTTATTATATGCTTAGAAGGTCTTCTCAAATAATAATATCCTCAAAGTGTTTTTTATAGAGATGAGAATGGACTGGAGAGTGTGGTAGTGCATGGGGGCCCCAAACTATCAGAGAGGCCAGCTAACGGTCAGCTAATCTGTGGAGACCAGCTAGGGTGGTCAGCAAACCATATCTCCACC
>VWZN01013572.1:17903-28469 GCA_013396955.1 Regulus satrapa | reverse complement strand
AGGGTGAGGGATGTGGGACAGCACGGGCGTGGTGATTCCTTCCCCCATGAGCTCCATCTCGCCCCTTCCAGCTCCGCTGCAGTCCTGGAGCCTGGGACGGAGCAGACAGGGAGATGTTCTTAAGCTGTGCCAAGGGAAATATACGTTAGATATTAGGAAAAGGTTTTTTACCCAAAGAGTGATAAAGCACTGGGATGGTCTGGCCGTGGAGGTGGTGGAGTCACCATCCCTGGATGTGCTCAAAAAGAGACTGGACATGGCACTCGGTGCCAGGGTTTAGTGTTAGGGCTGGGCTGGACTCGATGATCTTGAAGGTCTCTCTCCTGGTGATCTGTGATTGTGTGTTCCTGCTGCCCTGTGCACAGCCACTTTGCTTAACCCTAGATTTATACTAATACAGTCCAAGTGTGTCTTGACTGTACTTGTCAAGAGTAATGCACTCACAAGTGTACCTGAAGAAAGAAATGCTTGAAGCCGTGGCAGGAGCAACCTGGCAACTGGCTGAGCTCCTCAGGGTATTCAAGAAAGTTTGACCAGATTAAGATCAGAATTTATTTAATAAATGTATTTATTCCTTATGATAAACTCCAAGATTCAATAGTGCAGGTAAATCTAGTACTCTCTATCAGATCAAACAATACCGATTTTTCCTGGCTGCTGATGAAGGAAAACAAACAGAAATTTAATTAGCAGCAGCAAAAATTATTTAACGTAATAAAAGTCTCAAGGGCTAAAGGTTTGTGTTGCTGAAATCCAAGAGCTCCAAGACATATAGGCCGGGGCTAACATTCACTACTTTAATAACAAACTTCGAGATGAAAAATTGGGTAAACCCGATCCTCCCCTCCGCCCTTCTCTGCCTGATTTATAGCACTTTTTCTGTGCCAGACCTTCAACTTCCCAGCAGATGGGTGGAAGCAGACGCAGGGATCTGGGTGCAGAGCCCCACGGCGGTGACCATTTCCTTTCTTGTGTCCCCAGTGGTGTCTTTGCAGTGAATATAGACTCAGCTCTGCATCCTTCCTGCAGTTCCCAGGCTGAAGCTCCTGCTTTCTGCTGGGAGCAGTGAGTAATGGTTGCTGAGAGAGGATGGGGAAGAATGTGGGGGCATTTGTGTAACAAAGAACTGTAAATCATCTCCAATATCCATCACTCACCAAGGGATGCTGCTGGCAGAATCAAGAGTAAGGAAACAGGGAATATTCTCTCCATCGGTCAGCTGGGAAATCCCTTTGTGTCAGGGTGAGGAGCTCTGCTTCCGAGGGCAGAAATCCCTGCGCCAGGAGCCAGGGACCACGGAATATCCTGAGCTGGGATCCACAGGGATCATCCGGTCCAACCCCTGGCCCTGCACAGACACCCCAACAACCCCACCCTGTGCCTGAGAGCACGGTCCAAAGACTCCTGGAGCTCTGACATGCCCATCCCTGGGGAGCCTGCTCCAACCCTGAGCACCCTCTGGAGCTCCTGGGGCTCTCATCCCTCTGTTGCTCCTGCCCTGAGCGAGGTGAGCTCAAGCCTTGCGGAGCGGGGCCTCCCTCAGCGCCAGCAGCAGAAACCCCCCAAAGGAGACCTCGCTCTGCTCCCTGCCACTGCTCCGAGCCTGCAAGAGAAAGCACAGAGCCCTCGTCACAGGGAGCTGCCACCCCAGCAAAAAGGAAACTGCCCCCTGTGCCAGGCTGAGGGGGCATCACCCCTGAGGGGGCAACAGCCTTCGTGGCAGCAGCTCGTGCCTTTCCTTGAAGCCCCTGGCCTACGTGCTGAGGAACACGGCTCTCACAGCACCCAGGGCTGGATGCAGCCATAGCAGGGGAGGAAAGGGCTGCCCGTTCTGCCTGGAGTCCCTGGCAGGGTGCCCGCGGGCCGCGGGGGAAGTGGGGCAGAGCCCGGGCTCCTGGTTTCACTGCTTGTCCTCGCAGGGAGTCCCCGGGACCGCAGCGGGTACGGGTGGGGAACAGCCAGGTGCCCTCCTGCCCCTGGCACAGCCCCATCCCTCCAGGGCTCAGGGAGCTCCGGGATGGTCCAGAGCAGCTCGGGTGAGATTGTCATTGGGCCGTGCCCCTGGCACGGAGCTGAGATAAAATCCCATAAGAGGGCAGAGCAAATCATGTGGGTGCATTTATTCCACCGTGTGCACAGCCGGGTCCGAGCTCCTGCAGCCGTGGGCTCCTGGAGAAATCCAGCCAAGCCAACGCCTCCTGTGCGTGTGCCCATGTGTTCCAGGACGGTGGGACTCGTGCACGTGTGTCCCCCACGCCCTGCCCTCCCGCTCCATCCTCATCACTGATATGCACATCACAGCCAATTAGCCCGGCGGAGCGCACCGCTGACCTCTGACCCCTGCTGTGTCCCCCGATCCATTAACAGCCCCTCAGCCCTCAGCTCTCAGTATGAATTGATGTAGCAGCCATTCTCTTGCAGCAAAGAAACATGCGTCCTCATTCAGCTGTCCATTTCCACTTTCTGTTCCTTTGTGCTCCCCTTCTGTTCCCTGTGTTGCTAACCTGGTCACCGCTTCTTGACCCCATGTCCTCGTCCCTCCCAAGGGTGTTGTAACCCCAACCACTACCAAGAAACTTTTACTTTTTTTCCCCCTTTACTCTCATCTTATTTAGCAAAAAATGGTTTCCAGCAGTGTGGGAGCTTTGATCCCCCATTCAAGAAATCCTTGCAATGTTTTTTTAAAGACTTTCTTTCTAAGGCAAATGAATTCTTCATAAAGGGGGAAATGGTGTGCTGGTTGGGCTCTGTTCATCTGAGGAAGACAAATGATCTGTTTTATTACTTGAAAAGCCTAACAGTCAAGTGTGTAGATTTGTTATTTATCTGTAATTAAGAATCCATTTGAGCAGCATATTAATTACAGAGAGGAGGATTCGTTTTGCTGAATAGAAAAGTAAAATCTAAGTTCCTTGAATTAGAAGACAGCATAAAATGCCTGAGGCTCTGATTTTCCATGGCTCTGCATTACGCCTACACCTGGACAGAACAACTCTAGGGCACATGCGAGTTTTCCGACTTTCAAGTTTTCTCTCTGGGTCAGAGAAATAAAGTCTGGGGGCTCAGAGAGCTCTCCCTGCCAGTGCTGATGCCCATCCCAGCACCTCAGGGCTGTGGCAGGGTGGAAAGGATCCTCCCGCATCCGATGGTGCCTTGGCTGCTGCGAGGAGCCCGGGCACGGCAGAGCAGCCCCGGAGCTGCGGGGCGATGGGAGCCGCGCCGGAGCGGGCAGAGACGTTTCCTGCGGATGCTGAGCACGTTTTGAAGTGTGCAGCGCATTGGTTCAGGACAGCAAACCGTTCCAGAGCTGTTCTGCTGGTCCTCCTGACTCTCATCTCTGCCCCCATCAAACCTGTTCACGGGCTAGTGAAGATCACATCACGGACCCCGCACTCGAGCGGGGATCAGCGCCGCACACCTGGCACGGGCACTGCAGCGGGAGCCAACAGCCTGGCCTGCAAGGAGAGCACTCGGCATTCCTCCCTGGGCACTCCTCCAACCCCACCAGCCCCAGCGGAGCCGCTCAGAGGCCGAGCCTGCTCGCAGTCGGCGGGGAAGGACAGCGCTGTCCCCTGTGAGCCCAGCACGGCCCAGCCCCGCGTCGCCGCTGCTGGCTCTCCCGCTGACACTCCCGGCAGATCCGGCCACCCGGCTGGACTGGCAGAACGGGTCTGGAAAGCCCTGGTGGGTGAGCTGAGCTCTTGTGCAACCGCGCCTTCCTTACGTGTGCGCGCGCTCCGAGAGATGATTTATAGTCCCTGAAATCGCTCAGCTGCGTGTTGGTGTCCCCGCAGAGGCCGAGCCGATGCCTTCACGGCCAGCAGAACGTCAGAGGGATGGCCTGGGAGCTCCTCAGCAGCCCAGCTGTTCGCTGCTGGCCCGTGTGAGCCCGACTGGCTGCAGCCCAGCCGGCACCCGGGGCTGGGGTGGCAGCCGAGCCCCAGCACTGCCCTGGCAGCGAGGTGGGCACCAGCACTGGGGGCTGTCACACGCCTGGGGACAGGGACCCAGGCCCCCAGACCTCAGCCTGGTCAGGGTTTCCCTGGCTCCGTTCCTCCTGCAGTGATAAGCCCAAGGGGCCCCGCTCTGAGGCACAGCCAGAGCCCCGTGCCCAGGGCTGGTGCTCAGGGTTTGATAAGGGTGGCTCACCTGGTTTTGACCCAGTGACTTTTCTGGCAGCGCTGACAGTGCTGCAGCACAAACAGGAGGCTGTTGGGGCATGGGACTGACCCACGGGGGCAGCTGTCCCAGCTGTGCTGTCCTTGGAGGAGAGGCCTTGCTCCTGCCCTGCCCTTCACATCCCACCTCTGCACCTCTCAGGCTCGCCCGTGCTCTTCCCTGAGCCTCAGCCCAGGGACTGGGGAAGGAGCACGAAAACACAGAGAGCTCTGGGTGATGCCTCCGTGGACAGAGCAGCTCCTTGTGTCACACAGACCTGCTGACCACAGCTGCTACCTTGGCAGAGCTTGGAGGGTTTTTCCTTTGTACCCACACTTGCACTTTAAATTAAATGCAGCCTTTTCCCTGTGCTCACGAAGGAGGCTGCAGCTCACATGAAGAGACACTGCTAAAGCCTCGTGGCAGCCTGTGAATCCTCGTGCAAGGAATTCCCTTACAAGCAGCTTTGAACTGTAAAATAATCACTCAGCCCTGTAAAACTGTATTGGTCATAAACGAACTTTGCCATGGTTCTGCTGGTTTCTTTGCCCCATAACAACTGCACACACAAACACCACGTGCCCGACAGCAACAGGAGGAAAAAAGTATCTTCCAGTAGCTTCATTTAACATGACATCGCATTTTCTAGCAATTTAATGAGGCAGCCAGGGCACCTGTGGAATCAAACACCCCACCCAGGGCTTCTCCAAGCAAGCTGAGGTCTGGCCAAGAACAGTCCCAGCCCCAGCCTGGCGGCTGCAGAGGCTGCTCTGAAGAGTTTTGTGTGGTATTTGCCATCCAGAAAGGTTTTCTCAGCCAGAGATTAACTCAAAATCAGGGGAAGATTTCTCCCCATGCAGAGAAGCACCCACACCACCCTTAGCAACCTGTCCCCTTCCCAGATCCTGCTGCCCAGGGATGGGAAGCGACAGCACACAACAAACTGCTCAGCAGCTTCATAAATCAACACCTCTGGGGAAAGTATCTGTTATTAATCATTTGTTCTACTCGCATTATTGACTTTATCCTGTCTGCTTCATCACACTCTGCCCCGTGCAGGTCACCTGCTCCATCTGTGTCTTCACTTGGATGTATCCTCTGCCCTTTTCTCCCCTTGTTTTTGTGGCTCTATCCCCTCTTCCTTCACTACATCCCTCTCTGGTGGGGTCCATTCTCAAAGCCTCCTTTTTCCCAGGGTTTTCGCTTACCTTTTCTGCAGAGCAGTGCTGACCCAGGACCATTTACCAAAGGGATCTTCACACCCCAAGCTCCATCCTTTCAATCTGTGACTCTCTCACAGCTGGTGCAGAAACCGAACCCCAAAAGGTCCTGCAATCAGCTCAGCTGCAGCAGGTTTAGTGCCTCTTTCTCCCACCTCCTTCCCACTGTCCATTCCTCACTCTGCAGGGCCAATTCTACCTGGATTTGCATCATCCAGGGAAAGTTTCACATTACTCCACATTACCATTAACTTCACAAAGGTTCCACCCTTCTCCACTGCTGCGCTCAGAGTCACTCAGCTCTGTTAGCTCTTCACAATCAAGGATCCCTCAAGAGCTTTCCAGCCCCTGGAGCACAGCCTGCCGCCTCCCCCTGGGGCTCAGCATCCAAAGCGGATGGGGCTTGGCTTTGGCACTCCCCTCCTAATTGGTTTGCTTAGCACTGGGTTGCCAAAATTAGCAGGGAATGAGGGAGGGAGACACGTGCTGGGCTGAGGGCAGCATCCTTAGGGCATCGTTAGGAGGGGGAGGACACCTCCAAAAGCCTCCTTCGATTCCTGGCTGCCACCTGGGGGTTCACAGGAAACACTGGATCCCCACATCCAGGCAGGGATAGATGGAGATGATCACTGCAAGGGAGGGACAGCAGGAGGGACATGCCACCAGCCTGTGTCCCTGTCAGCCCGACCTCTGCAAAGCACCACAGACGATCGCTGTGGAATTCACAGACCACGCAGCAGCAAGGACTCTGAAGAAATGGTGTTTAATTATGGTATACATTAAATTAAGTGTAATTCTGAATATTGGTCTCCAAATTCCTGACGACTTACTCGCCGTAGGGCAGCTCCTGTCAGTCCCAGCGAGGGTGAGGGTCCCACTGTGCCAGACAACTGACCCCAAGAGCCTTTCTCAGGCAAAGAGAGCATCCAGTGTTCTGCTTTTTAGCAGTGTTATCTGTCCACGGGCATCTCTGCTTCTGTCCACCTTCCTAAATCCCTCTCAGCACTTGGCACACACCACAAAGTTAATGAAAAATCAGCACGACTGGGGAGTATTAGATCCACTGGCAGAGGGGAGCAGGTAGAGAGGAGCTTGTGTCTCACAGAGGGCAGATGATGCCTTTAACAGCTTCCGTGGCTTTGGGAGGTTGGACTTGGGCACCCAAACTCCTCCAGGGCTCTGGTGTGTGTCCTCAGCGGGTGCCTGAGGGTCTGGACGTGCCCTCACCACGGAGCTGGGACCATTCCCAAGCTGGAGATCTTTCTGCAGAGCTTTCCATGCAGGAGCTGGGACAGAGCAGCAGCTGGAGCGTTCACACCACAGCCTGTATTCCATCATCCATCCATCCATCCATCCAGGGCACCACGGAGCACCCTGTGCACTGCTAAGGGTGGAGCCAACAAGGTTCATCATCAACTGCTGAAGGTGGAAAGAAGCCACCTGTACTGGCCATTTACTGGGCAGGAGATGAGGCAGTAGCTGGGCACCCAACCCCTTCTGTGCCCTGAGGGAGACGGTCTCTGAACCCATCTGGGGAAGGTGCCATCAGAATTCCGTGTGGCCTCATTCACCCTGTAGCAGCAAATGCTCCAGGCTCACCTGGAAGCTGCTGACGCTTCCCAGCAGCTGGATGTGCTCACCAGGCTGCCTAGTGCTTCCCCACCCCACCAGAGCCCACCTCAGTGTCCCCCGAAGCAGGGAAGTCCACTGAGATTAATTCATAGTCGCCGTTGTCCCCACATGGATCCTCCAGGTCCTGCCAGGGCCCTGCTCAGCTCGCCCTGTGCTTTTTCTTCACGTGGGATGTCACTGTGCAGGGGACACGTGTCTGCCTGTCCTACTGCACAGCAGAGCTCAGTGTTGCCTGACCAGGGTCCTTGCCAGCCCCAGGATTGGAATTAAACTCATTAAAAGGAACAAGAGAAATACAAAACCAAAACTGTCCTCAGCTCTGACCTTTACCATAAAAAAAAAAAAAAGGAAAGAGAAGATACTCAGGACCAATATATACAGATGGGGGAATTGCACTTAATTACAGTAGTTTACATCCATTGGACAAAATTTACTTCTTTTTTTTTATATAAATCTCTATGTATAGGAGTGGGGAGGGGGGGAGGATGGAGCAGACTGTACCTATATTTACAGTTTAATTGGCTCAGTTCAACGACACATGCAATTCCTCCCTCCAAACGCCAAGTAACAGATCCCGGTCCCTCTCGGTCCGCCGAGTGGAGGAGCATCACTTAAACATGATCCATCTTCCCCTTCCGCCAGTTCCCAGCACAGCTCGTGCCTCGTTCCTCGGGAGAGCCTCTCGGAAGGCAAACACTTCAGGAAAACAATCCCCAAGACACATCTTGGAAATACTGCGTGGAGGGGAGGAGAGCCAGGTCCCGGCTGGGCACGGCGGCTCCGGGCTGGTCCCCGGTGGGCTCGGGAGGGCTGCGGGGAGCCTCGAGCCCCGGCTCCGTGTCGGGCTCCTCGCTGCTGGGCTGTGCTCTGGCAGGCGACTCCCGGGCTCCGAGCGCAGCTCGCCGGCAGGACGTTGTGTGGAAAATAAGATCCCGTTGCTATGTGCAAAAGCAGCGAGGTGTGGAGCATCACCAGGCTTGCAGGGGACACTGGGGAGGGAGAGAGCAGCACGGTGAGCGCCGGCGGGGAACGAGGCAGGAGGAGGGAGGCAGCACCTCCTGCACTGCTCCGCGACCTTGGTGTCGCCCTGCTCAGCCCCAAGCCCTCCCTGGCACCCCTGTGGGGGAGGCAGTGGGAAAATACTTTCTTAGCCAGCTATTGCCACCCCCTCCCAAAAATAATATTACTGAAAAAGGTCCTGTTTGTGCCCAGGCTGTGCCACGCAGCCCGGGGGCAGCCAGGCGTGAGGCTGAGCTCATCGCTGTCCCCCAGCATCGCTGTCACCTGCAGGGACAGAGCCAGGCAGCCCCCCCTGCCACATCCATCCCACTGCAGGGGCCCCTTCTCCATCCCTCCCCAGCCCGGGGTCCCCCCAGGGCCCGGTGGGCCGGGCTGGGGGTGACCTTGTGGGCCGGAGCGCACAGCAAACACGGCCGGGCGGAGATAAGGAGACGCCAGGAGCCTCCCGTGACATGTCATTAGGGACTGGCCGTGGCTATCAGGTGTTTGCCAACGTAATAAACATGGTGGCTCGGCCTCAAGCGTTGTCAAAGGAACCGGGAGGTATTTGCCCCTTCCAGGTCTAATAACAACATCTGATAAGAGACCCACAGCAAGCGAGGGGAGAGCTGGGGGGTGACCAGGGACCTCCCTCCAGCTCCGTCCCCCCGGCAGGACCCGGCCACCTCCACCACGGAGCAGGTTTTGGGGTCTGGTGGGGGCTGTGTGCCTTATGCCAAGACAAAGCGTGGAGGAGCCAGGACACAGCCCCTGGTAGCCCCAGTCAATGATAGAAACCCAAATCACCAAAAATATTCAGCTATTTGAACAATTTGGGTGGTGAGCAGCATTTATGGGGCCCCCATGCTGCATCTGTCACACTTCATTCACCTCTGGCTAATGAAACCGCTGACCAACAAGAAAGAAATCCATGTCCAAAGATAAATCTTTCCAACTGCAGCCTGGGCATCAAATGGTTGGTAGGAAAAGAGACCCTGGGGGCTGGGAGGGTTTGCTGTAGGAGCCAGGTCAGACCCCACCCTGGTGCTTGCAGGATGTTTATCATGTATTGGGGGTAATGGGGGGGGTGGGTGCCCCTTCACCACAGTGGGTGAAGGGTCCTGGCCCCATATCCCCCCTCCTGAGCAGTGACACCTCCTCCTGCTTTAATTAAAGTGCAAAAACGTGATGGAGGCAGAAACCCGCGGTGCCCCAGCCCCGCGGGCAGCGCTGGTCAGGGTAGGGTGATCGCAGGGCCCGGAGGCAGCGGGGATGGCCGGGCTCTATCTCCCTGCCAGGGACATTTCCTGTGTCCCGGGGCTGCCACGGCCAGCCCGGCATCAAAGGCAGGAGAGCTCGATTAATCAGGGCCAGTTCGGGCTGAGCGCGCAGCAGATGGGCCGATAAAGCTGCTCCGAGGAAATGGAGCTCGCAGGGGCGGCCGTGCCTCAATGGTCACCCTGAGACCTGCACGGAGCAGGAGCCCCGGGGGGGGTGGCCCCTTCCCAAGCACCCCAAACCCCCCACGTGTCCCCTTTGCAGCCCCAGCCCTTTCCTTCACCACCCATCCTCACCCTCACAGCGATGCTGGGGGGTCTCACAGCAATCCCACACTGTATTTACTCTGTGGTCATTGCAGACATTTTTTTCCTGTCCTCTGTCAAACCTCGGGAAGAAAGTTTATCTGAATGCAAGTTCAAGGCTCTCTCTTATTTATCTAGCGATCAATAAGGGCCACATATTTCCCACAGTCCCCAGAGCTGGCTCTCAAAAAGGGACTATTGTCTAAGGAAAACCTCACACACCTGATTTGAACCAGGATAAGTCCGGCCTTACACCTGCAGTGGGCAGATGATAAAGGTTTATGGGCTGGGGGAAGTTGGGCAGCCTTGGACTCCACTTGGCTCCAAGCAGGGTCGATCCCCCTGGCCACGGGCAGCAGAGCCTGCTTGGTTCTACCTTCTCAGCCCCAGTAGGATGCTCCCACTCTCATGGAGTTGCCCCAGGGATGAGCAGGGCCTGGCCTGTGCCACCGAGTGTTAGACAAAATCGCCCGAATCCCCACACCACGCCACCTGCAAGCAGGTGTTTTGGAAGGGACTGGAATGGGGCCCTCAGCTTCCCACGGGAACGGAGCACAGGCAGCAGGACGGGGTCTCTGCTGCTCCCACCTCCAGCCCCATATGCAGAGGGGGAAAAGCTCCAGCCCAGCGTGGCAGCCCCACGCCGTGCCCCCTCTGCGGGGCCCTTACCTGCTTACTGGAGGACATGTTGGTGAGCGTGCTGATGCTGCTGGTGTCCGTCACCACCATGGCCGAGGGGAAGCGCGAGGTGTGGGAGTACTGGGGAGGCTCCTGTTTGTGTGCGTACACTGCGGGCAGCAGGGAGACGGGGATGAGATAAAACAAGCCAAGCAAGAACCCACCAACCCACCCGCCTTCCCTCCAAGGCGCCACGTTCACAGGCAGCGGCTCGGCCCCAGAAAACCGTGGGGACCGCGGGGCTGTGGCTGGATCAGAGGGATGGAGTGGGGGGAAGGAAGGGATGAGGCAGGATG
>VWZN01013571.1:24054-37152 GCA_013396955.1 Regulus satrapa | reverse complement strand
CCTCCTCATGCCGTTATTGATCCTGGAGGGATGGGGTGGGAAGGGGAAGAGCTCTGCTCCATCCCTCCTTCCGTGGAGCCCAGAACGTCCGCACCCCTGTCCCAGCCCGAGAGCGCTTCCATGGCGGGCTTGGCGTGGCACGGCCCCCAGGGGAGCGTCCCCGCTCTGCCCCCACCTCTGCCCGGGCTGGAGTTGGTGCGGGAGCCGAAGGAAAGGGAGGGCGAGGGGTTGGCACGGCCCCCCTGAGAACAAAACACAAAAGGCTGGAGCAGAGGGGCTGCTCTGAGAGGGGAGAGAGCGTCTCCCCCCAAGCAGCACCGCTGAGGGTGGAGCTGGGATAGCAATTTAGTGCCCAGAGTTGTTCCTCTCTTTGTTTGCTCAAAGCTCCGTCGTGTCTGAACACCAAGGCCAGGCTCTGCCTTCCCTCCCCTACCCCGAGTACAGAGGAATAATAAACAGTAGCACAACGGTCAGCAGGAGAGAATATATTGTTATCTAATTTAAAATACAGCCAAATTAAATACAGCAAAAAACACGGGAGAGTAAGGAGCCATTATTTTACAGCACAACACACACTGAAATGCTGCACGGTGACGTTAAAGCATCTGGGACTGTAACAAACTTACAGCACGTGAGAGTCTGAGAACGCTTTTTCCAAGAATTTCCAACTAAACAAAGAAAAGACCAAATAAACAGGAGACAGGCGTTCAGAATGGTTTTAAAGAATGACATTTCTTTTAAAGGAGGAGGAAAAAAACAAACAAACAAAAAAAAAAACAAAAAAGGAAAGAAACAAACAACTAAACAGAAACCAGAAGCAAAACAGGGATTTTCTAGAGCCCTCCAGGGAGGACCCTTCACAGCAAGGTTTCCCCCGGTCAGTGCACACAGACAGCTCCACCGGTTTGGGATTTGGCAGCCACGAAAAGCCAGCAGCAGAGCTTCTGGAGCTGCCAACAACAACAGCATCCACTACCAGCATCTTTTCCACCCAGACTGCAAAGTCCTAGGGCAGCAAATATGGCTTGGAACAGGAGAATCCTTCCCCCTCTCCGACCCAGTCGGACCTCAGAGCCCTCCCGGAGAGCCCCGGGGTCTCCCCAGCCCCATCCTCCACCTGCACCACCCCTGGCGTTCGTTCCCTCTGGGGCAGACAAAACACAGGCAGGAACCTTCCCCAGGCACACCCCAGGAGCAGAAACCTTCCCGAGAGCACAGCACAGCCCTGGCGAGCCCAGCTCCACAGCCCCAGCAGGGCCCCGAGCCCTCCGGGGCACTCCCTGACCCTCCCACCAGCCCCATCGAGCACCTTCTCCTCCCTGAGCTCCAGCTCCTCACTGCAAGGGAGCCTTTTGAGCTCCTGCTCTGAAGGACACACGCGTGTTACAACAGCCACATTCCGTTGCTCACTTCCCCTCCAATTTCATTCAAGTGGTTTCAGGTTCAAAGACCAAAATCCTTGGATTTTTTTTCCAAAGAGGGGACAGAGCAAAACGTACAGGGAAAAGACAGGATTTAGGCACCGGCTTCCCAACTGGAAATAAATCTTTTGCAATTCCACACAGAAAACAAGACAGAAGTATTCCTTCTTCCAACTAAAATAGGCAAACAATGCCTTCACTGGTATTTAAAAACTGATTCCCATTGCAAAGTCCCCTATCTCTCTCCAGATAAAAAGTTAAAATCTGACTTGCTGCACAGTAAAACTTCTCCCAAATCCCTGGCAGTTCTATTCTCAGTAGCCAGCAGAAGACAACAGCAGCAGAGGAAACGTCCCCAAAGGCTCTTGGCATCCCTGCAGGACCACAAAAGCACCTGTACAGGATCTACAGCAACAGCACAGAGAAGGTCAAGAGCTCAGATTTTATTGACACACACGAGCAGGGAGCAAAGCCTCGGGGCTGGATGCACTTGCCAAAGGACTGACAAGTGGCTGGGCCACTGGTCCTACCCGGCCCAGAGTCTCCAGGTGAGACTTTGGGCCCAGCAGGTACCAGATCACAGGAAAGGCTCCTGTGACACCCAGTGCCCACCCAGATGGATTCCAGCTCGACTCACCAAGGCTGACCCTGGGACTGGGTTGGGAGGGGAGAGACTACTGGGAGCCACATAAATAATACAGCAGGGTAGAGGGGCAAAATATTAATTAAAACCATTTCATAATTTATTCAGAGGTTAAATAGTAAGTAAGTCTCTGGATCTTCCACTCTCAGCAGGTGCTAAGATTTCACATTATCCTGTGTCGGGAGATTCTCTACACCCTTCTTTGAATGGATGACAAAGCCAGAAACATAATGTTGAGGACAGGGCGTAAAAGAGGGGGGCTTGACACTGATTAAGGGACCAGAATAAAAGATAAAATACTGTGCCGTCATCTTGTGCAGATCGAAGCTTCTCCCAGCAGCTGCAGCCTCCAAAGAGTTTAAAGATAAGGAAGGGCTGTTTGTTTGGGTACCTTCTCCCCCTTCAGTGCCACTCCTTCCCAAGAGAGAAAGGCCCAGCTCAGCACTGCAAACTTATCTCCGAGAGAACCTGTTTTTGAAAGCTTTGATAGTCTTTGCCATCATTGGTGCAATTTCTGCAAAAAGAGAAAGGGAAAAAAAAATAACCAAAACAACACAGCTGAATCAAACAAAAAAGCTCCCACATGAAAAGAAAAGTGATAAACGAAGAGCTGAGAGCAATTGGAAGCTGCAGCCCTGGCAGATATAAGTGCTTGAGAGTTTTCAGGTCACAGACTGAGGAGAAGCCACTGCTTTTTCTGCACTGCACCAACACGGATCCCTGGTGAAACCCTCCCTGCTTCTTCCCCAAGAGAGCTGCACAGACCCCAGGGCAGCGGGAGGGCAAAGGCAGAGGTTCTGCCTCACTGCCACCATCAGGACAGGCTGATACAGTCAGCTCTGAGCAGGTGAATCAGATGTTTCCCTTTGCTGCTCCTCACAAGTCTGAGCAGAGGAGAGACACCAACATCAACCCTCCCGCACAGCCCGGAATTCTCCCACAGCAGAAGCAGCTGCTTGTGAAAGAGAAGCCCTAAGAGACGCCAGGGATGTCCTGCAGGTTGTACTTACTCTTCACAGGGGGTTTCCTGGGGTCGTAGGAGGAGAAGGTGCTACCTGAAGATGGGACCGAGTGGGCGCTGCTGGTGCTGGGCCCATCGTAGGACTGCTCGTCGCTGGCCCGAGCGTGGCTTTTGCTGGATGTGTACAGGACTGGTTTTATTCTGGAACAGACAAAGGACAGGCATTTCCACAAAGGATTCACCCTGGTTTGAGACAATTCTACGGACAGGAGTCGGACTTGTGACAGCAGCAGGGCTGAGACAAGGTGGGATCTCCCTGAGTCCCAGCAGGAAGCAGGCGATTACAGTTACAAGTTTCCCTGCAAAAGGAGCTGCCAGACACACAATATCCTTTCCTGAGCTTCAGGGGGCAGCTGGCGGGAGACCCTGAGCAGAAAGTGCTACAGAGGAACACTCACTTGGTCTTTTCTGGCAGAAGAGGGCCTCCAGTTCCAAACTTCTCCTGCCTCCGCCGGACGTCCCGAGGGGGCTTCACTGCAGAGTTCACAAATGCCATCTTGGCAACTCTCCCTGCACGAGGCCAGAGGGAAACATCACTTACAGCTGGCTATAAGAGAGGCTCCTCACTGCTTGTGTTAACACCGACAGTTCATCCACCTCTCCCCAGTCCAGTCATTCCAAAGAAACAGTGGCACTCTCCTTTCTCCTTCTGAAAATAGCTCAGATCTCCTTCCTAAGGTCTGAACATCTCGCAGTGAGAAATCAGACTGGTCAGCTCAGCAATTCTCATTATGTTCACCCAAAACCCAGAAATGCTTCCCCCCACACCCTGGTTCTCTTCCATGCCAGCACATGGAACAGGAGCCTGCACATCATTGCCGTAAAATATTGAGCTGCATCGACACCGCCACGGGGAGCAAAACGAGACACTACAAAACCACGAAGCAAAGGCAAGCAAACAGAGCTAAGCAGCTCCCAAACTGGACCGGTTGGAAGCCCAAATGCCCTCCCCATCCAGCCATACCTTTGGGTTTGTTGGCGTGGGCAGAGCCGATGTTGCGTGCCAGCATGAGCAGGCGCTGCTCGCGCGCGTCGTGCAGCCGCAGGTACATCTCCCGCCACGACTCAAACTCCTCGGGCTTCTCGTTCTTGAAGTCTCGCAGGCAGTGGTTGTGCCACAGCTGATCCGTGTCCTCCACCAGCACCTGAAGCAAACCCACACAGAGCTGGGATTCCCTCCTGGCTCCTGCAGCCCCCCTTTCCCTCGGCACCAGCTCGGTGCCGGTGTCGCTGGAGTTCCAGCGGGGCACGTGAGGGGCAAGGCCAGGAAGACAGGGCTAGCAAAAGCCACCTCTTGCCATGAAAAAGCTCTGTTTGCTGGTCTGCTCTCGCAGGTGAGGACAGCCCTGCACAGCACAGCCCTCCTCCCAGGCCAAGGCACTCACGTGGTTACATTCCTCGATGCGATACAGCTGCTCCGGGGTGCACCTCTCCAATACCGGCTCCAGCACAGAGAAGGGGACACCCCCCACTTCATAGATTGCTAGAGAGAAGCAGGAAACACGGGGTATTAATTATCCCACTCCTTCCTTGCCAAGGAAAGGGCCTGACACCTTGAAACACAGTGAAAAAACTGCGGTGTTGCACAGCACCACGCGGGATGAGAGGAGGAGAAAGGAACCTCAGGCACCAATATCACCAAGTTGAGAAATACCTGTGCAGCAAGCTCAGTTTGCCACAATTCCCAGTGCTTTAGCACTGCCTGAAAGCATTCTGACCCCTGCAGCACCTGGATTCCCAGTGGGATTTATCCCATATGGGGAACTGCTGGGGTCTGTACCAAGGTGCCAAAATTCCAGTGCACGTGCCCAGCAATTCTGAGACAAGGACAGGTTACTTACAGTCGATGTTGTTACTGAGGACCCTGATACACTGCTGGTACAGGGACATCATCTTTGGGAGGTAGGCAGTTTTGGAGCCAGAGTACACCTGCATTTTGGAATTCAACCGTCGGCCGGTGAAACCAGCTTCGCTCTCCTCCACCGGCGAGGACACTGCTGCGGAGGGAAAGGCTTGGAGTCAGGAAGGGGACAGAGAAAAGAAAGAGCCTGTCTTGAGAAATGGCAAAGGAGGCACAAATTGGAGTCACCCAGAAGTGACTTAAAGGGCAAAGTCTTCTCCAAGAGATCTGCAGGGCAAGTTCAGGAAGGGCAAGTCCAAAGCCCGAGCCCCAAAGAAGCATCGGTGAAGGATTCTTCTCATTTCTGATGGAGCACGTGGGAAGCAGCTGCTTTTTTTGGCCTGAAACCTCTGCCCTTGGCAGACCCCAACAGAAAGACTTGAACCCAGCCAACATCCAATCCTGCTCTCTCCCACAGTGTGGCTCATTCCAAACCCATTTTCCTGCCCAACATACCTTTCCTTTTTGTCTGGGAGCAGGTGATGGACTCAATCGAGGGAAGAGGACGATAATTGGCCTGGATGGGGGGCAGGGGGATGTCTGGTAACGTTGGTACCACATCTAAAATTATCTGGAAGGAGAGGATGTGCATGGAATAAGACAGGAATACAGCAGAATGTGACATTCCACCAGTGTACAAACAGCACTGAACTGTGGGGAGGGTTTTTTGCATATTTTGAATAAACCACTCAATGCTGCTCAGTTTGCACCAGGGAATGACCTCGGGGGGTGGCTGCCAATAGGAAGAAACAGAAATCTGGGCTCTGAGTCATTCAGCACCTTCCAGAAAGAGCCATCCATGTTTTTAAGCTATTCAGGACAAGCAGAAGCATTCCCTTGACCTCAAACACTTATTTAACAGTTCTGCCTCTTCTCTTCCTACAAAAAACTTTGCATTGGTGGAAGAGAAGGGAACCTCAGAAACTGAGGGAAACCGAAAACTTTGATATGGAATTTTATGAAGCACTTACTAGAATGAATGGCAAGGCAGGATTTAAAATGCTGTTAAACCTAATAAAAACCACCTTGTGAAGAGCCAAGTGTTTCAAAATTGAGTAAAAAAAAATGAAACAGTAAAGATTTTACATACTACTCCCTGTTTATATACCACACCCTGGCACCCATGTGACAAAGGATCCATACAGAAATATTGCTCATTTTCCAGGCTTTCACAAAAGAAGGTTTGTCTTCTGGAATGAGCTGCCTTGTACCACCAGTTCTCCCATTTCTGGACATTAGAAAAGGTCAATTTTAGAGAAGCATAAACACTTGAGAGGGGACACGTGGGAACCTTGTTAGCAGGAGATGCACTGCAAATTGGGCTGGATTCTAAGGACACATCCACAGATACTCTGCTTTCTTACCAAACCTTACCCTCTTTGGTTTAGGAGGCTCTGGGGGTTTCTTCTCTGCCTTTTTCTCGCTTGTTCTCTTGTGGCTTGGACCTTTCTGACTGGAGCTCGAGCTGTTGGTACTGGCTTTGGATCCGTTCTGTTTGCTGTGCCCTCGGTCTTTGTCCCCAGCTGACCCAGACGAAGGTTTGACCACCTTCTTTTTCTTTTTCTGGGGCTGGTCATAGCTGAGATAGGACTCAAACGACATGGTAGGTTGTTCAAACTCATCCTCTGCTTCCCCTTCCCCAGAATTTGAAGAAAAACCCACTGACTTTTTGTCCACATCGGAGATTTTGCGCTTCCCCTCCGAAGACTTTAAGCTCCCAGAACCCCCCTTTTCCTTGATCCTATTGCCTGAGTCACTCTCAGCTTTCCTTTTCTCCGAGTTAGAGCTCTCCAGGCTCTGCTTGGACTTTTCCAATTTGCTCTTCTCAGAGTCCCGATGCTTTTGCTTCTTCACATGGTTGTCCAAAGATTCCTCCGAGTGCATCAACGAATGCGACTTCTCCTTCCTGGAGGCGCCGCTTTCCCGATTCTTCTCCTTTTTGGTGCCCTCTGACGTCCTCTGCTTCTCCTTGCCGGCCGCTGCCACGGGGGATTCCCTCAGCTGCTCTTTGAAAGAGGTTTTGTGCAACCTCTCTGGGCTGAAGGTAGAGGTCCTGTCATCCCCTCTGCCATCGAGTCGCTGCTTCTTGTGCGGGGATTTGTGCTCTTTGCTCCGACTCGCGTTCCCTTTGTCGCAGAAATCGCCGGAGCCGCGCTCCCGGCCCGCCCCGAGCTTCTCCTGGAAGCTGTGACCCTTGCTGGCTTTCCGATGGAATAGTGCTGGTTCTTCCTGCTCCTCAGAGGCGTAAGGGTCTGTGTCCATGTCCTGAGGGCTCAAACTGGCCTCAGGTGACGCAGCTTGCCCGCAGTCCGAGTACTCCTGGTCTGAAGAGAGCACCGGGGAGGATCTGCCCCAACCCTTCCCCTGGTGGCTGCTGTAGCTGTAAGTCTCATGGGCTCTCTCAGGCCTGGGATACCTTTTAGACTTCTTTTCCCTGTGATCTGGGCTATAGGACTGGCTGCAAGAAGGCTGGAAGGGTTCTGAGTAATCCTGATCAGCCTCCTCATCCTCTCTGAGGGACGATTCCTGATGTCTTTTGCTCGAGCTGCTCCTCTCATAGTCACGGTCTTCAGAGTCCAGGTTATTTCTGAAGGGAGAAGGAACCAAAAAGAGTTAGATTAATAGGCTCATCATGAATTAAAAGAGTCTTTCCCTGGACTGGAACACCTCTCACAGAAGACCGAGGTTGTACTTGGTACCTTTGTGGCAAAAATCCCACTAAATCTCTAAGGAACAGCAACAATCGGGGATTTAAAAACTGCATTTCTAGCACAAGAATTGATGAAGCACTTTTATTAGGACTGGAGACAGAACCTTCTCTGTGCCTACACACTCCTGGCTGTGTGATGCTGTGGGAAATGTCCCCCAGTTCAAATGTGGGAATACCACTCCTTTATATTCCTATTAATAACTGTGCCTTTATCACTCAAATCTATTTGATCTCTGCTGGGTTCAACCTAGCTTTGTTACTGCCACATGCCTGCTACAATAACGTCCAGTTTCCACAGGATTCTGGCTCATAAAAACATTATTTCAAATTACTTGGACCTAGAACTTCCTGCCTTCAGAGTCATAAAATGGGAAGCAAGCCGATTGCATCTTTTGCTTTATTAAGGGCACTTTTTTTGGCATCTCCTGTTAATCTCTTCATCAAACTACAAATTCTTGAAAGCTGGCCCCAGCTTCCACACGAAACTGCAGCTGTCATCATCCCAACACTCCAGAGCCAGCAAAGGCAGGACGTTTCTGCCAAAACAAGGCAAAACCCCCAGGCAGAGCTCGCATATTGCTTTTACAAGTTTTTCCAGAGCCTTGGCCAGAGAGGTTTGAAATATCCACTGAAAAAACATTCCCAAAGCTCATCCATGGGGCTCTCACTCACCGCTCTGCCTCCTGGGCCACGGGCACCAGCTTCTTCCACCTGGCCACGAGGTCCTTGGCAAAGTCTCCCACGAGCTCATGTTTCCTCAGGCTGTTCACAGTCTTCCCAACGCCTGTCTCCTTCAGGAGAAAGCCATGAATCCATCTTAGCAAAACAGGAATTCTCACCCCTGCTAAACTCCCTAAAGGCTCAGTGAAATCAACACGCTCCCTACTGCTGCGAGGGAGAAAGCTCCTCGATCTAACAGCAAAGATAGCACTTTTATTATGTTTTCAGCTGCTTTACATCACTCAATGCATGTAAATCAAAGAGTTAATTCTACCTTAGTCAAACGCTAATTATTCGTATTAATAACCCAAGTCAGTATTTTACCACGAGAACAAGTTTGAGGAGAGAAGCCATTAAAAACTGTAAGGATTAGCACTTCCTCACTTCCTGCTGATTTGTTACGGCTGGGATCTGCTCCAACTCTCATATCCCAGTCAGGTGTTGAGCTTTTGGGAGAGCCGAGCGTGACAAACCGTCCTCCATGGCTTCCCACTTGCCCTGGCACGCTCCTTCCCCGTGCCTGGCACTTCCAGAACCTTATCACGATCACGCCCGTGTCACTGGGCTGGAGCAGGTGGGAACACACCCCTGTTCCAGGGAAAACAGCTCCCCCTGGAACTTGACAGACACCGTGAAAAGCCCCAGAGATTTCGCAGCTCTTACCACTAGAATGTCAACGGTGATGGGTAACTCTGACAGCCTCTTCAGACTCTTCAGCAGCTGTGGAGACAAGAGAAGTGTTCAGAGTTGTTACACAGAACCACAGACAGGGGATTAGGGAGGAAGAAAGTGCCACGCTGCCTGAGAGCTTGTGAGGAAGATCCAAGTGGCTGAGAGCTGCTGTCTCGCTCCTGAGGAGCTGAACACGAAGGCCAACTGCAAAAAAAAAAAATCTTGTCCCTGCCCACAGAAATCCACCTGAAAGTCTTGAAATGCACTCAAATATCAATGTTTGCTTCACATGGGACTGCAACTTAAACCTGGCTGAAAGCACTGGGAACAGAGACACACAGCAAGAGGAAGAAAGGGTTTGGAAGCCTGTGACTCTCAGAAGGTGATGGTGGAATCACAGCTCTTGGCAAGAAGGGTGGGAACAAACCAAAATAAAAAGGAGAAGGAAGATTTCTAGATGCTTTTCAAGATCTAAGAGGGGAACCTGTGTCTCCACTGCTGACAGGCTCTCTTCAATCCTTCCAAATTCTTGCTCTTTTCCCTTCACCAAACTCCACGGAGGTGTTTTCTCCTCCACACACCCAAAGCAAGGCTCTGCCAGCACCTTCAGCTGCTCCACGGGACAGGGTGGGACAAGGAGCCCTCTCCATCCAGGAGCTGGAGGAGTTTGTCAAGAAGAAACAGCCTCAAGGTGCACCAGGGGAGATTCACGTTGGACACCAGGAGAAATTTCTTTAGGAAAGGGTGGCCAGGCATGGGAATGGACTGCAGGGAGGTGGTGGAGTCACCACCCCTGGAGGTGCTGAAGGACTGACCAGACATGGGGCTCTGGGATCAGAGACAAGGCGGGGATCAGGTTGGACTCGCTGATCCTGGAGGTCTTTTCCAACCCTAATGATTGTGGGATTCTAAGTGAAGGGGACGTTCGTGTCCCTCTGCCAGCCAGGTGGTTGGGGACGTGGCCTCACCACGGTGCCTGTTGGCTCTGTAGCTACAGTACATGGTAAAACACATCTGACAGCCCCTCACATCATTTCCCAGAGCTCAGCTATAGCCACAGTCCAGCCTCATCAGCATTCCCATTATTATAGCCCCTATACAGCCCGGGCTGTGCTCAGCACTCCTATGCTATATGCCATACAAAGGGTGGCCCCTGATCCAGATCTTCTCTTTAAAACTCAAATCAGCACTGTCAGCCTAAGCTGACACCCGACCACCCCCAGGGCCACGGCGCAAGGATCAGACAGGTTTGCAGGTCTCCTTCCTTCGGAGGCAAAGCAGCTCCTTTAACCTATTTGAGGAACGCTCTCGCTTTCAGAGAGGAAACATCCTCGACACCCGGAGAAGGGTTCCTCTGACTCCAGCGAAACCGCAACTTCTGTTCGCTAGAAACCACTCCTTTCTATTTAGGAACTAATAACTGTGACGGAAGGTTTCGGTTTTCTGGGTTCAGAAGAGTGAAACACTGATACCAAGAGTGGCTACTGTTGCCTTGCCAGCACAGCTGCTCCACAAGTGCAGCTGAAGCCACCAAACTACAGGCAGCAGAGGCAGAGCCCAACTCTGCTGCCTCTCCTCGGACTGCCTGCCACAGTTCAGGGGTCAGGATCCCTCTGGGAAGGCCAAAACCCTTCTGGGATTGGTGATAAAGGAGTTTGGACTTGTGTGCGCAAAGAGGACAGGAGTGGAAAGAAGGATGGATTTTTGTACCAGATAGGAAAAGAGTAAACCAGGACGATATTAAAGCAACAGCATCTCTGTGATCTAATTAAATTCCTAGAAAGGTTTTTTTTTCAGAGCTTACAGAATCCTGCTGTGAGGGTAAGAACCAAAGGAGAACTTGTTCTGGCATCCCTAAATCCTCCCAAATATTTTCTATGAGCTCCACCTGACTGTAGCATCTCCCACAGTTCTGTTTGCTCTTCAGTTATTTGCTGCCTTCGGGGCTGGATTCCAGGAAGGGAAGTGCTGTTCTCAATGGGAATGCTGTTCTCAGTGTGGCTGCAGACCAGGGGAGCCCCACACTTGATCCAGAACACGTCTCACCGGGAGCTGAGTTACTCCACAGCCACTGCAGTCGGCTCCTCCGTGGAACACGGGTCCTTGAGATGCACCGAGCGAGACAACTTTGATGCAGTGAGGCTTAAAAACCTCGTACTAAGCTTTATTTCCTTTGGAAACAAGCTGGTGGAGTTCATCCCACTGAGGCTTAAAGGGGCCTCAGGAAGAATTTGGGACAACAGGAGGAATTTCTTCACAGAAAGGTGGTCAGGCATCGGAAGGAGGTGGCGAGTCCCCGTCCCTGGACGTGTTCAAGAAACAGCTCAGTGTGGAACTCAGTTGATATGGAAGGGTTCACTCAAAGGTTGGACTCAGTCCTGGAGGTCTTTTCCAACCTGGAACAATGCTGGGATTCTAAACCTGGCAGCTCATCTTGGAAATAACCAAGACCACACAAACCCTGCGAGGAAAAGGCGACCAGCTGGGAGACAGAAAACACCAGGCCCGTGCCTTGTGAGACACACACGACAAAGCTCTTCTACAACACCCCCAGCACAGGGCAGGGCTTCAGTCCGTCAGGACACAACCCACGAAACCTTCCCAGAGTTCCAGCTCCAATCAGGTTCTGTTGAACAGGGGTGGATGGTTTTCTTTTCCTGAAAGAAGGCAGCCAGACCGTTACGACACTAAAAACACACACTAATATCAAATTGCTCCAGCACAGCCCGCCTTGCTCTGCCTCTCTGAAGATGCTCTTGCTCATGTTTTCCTTCTCCTCTTTCTTCCAATAGCAGAGCTTGTACCTCCTCTGCTGGAAAAAAAATAAAAATAAAGGACTCTTTCCAAATCCATGACAGCATTGTCCAAGATTTCCCTCGCGCCGTTCCGTGCCAGCAGCCCAATTTTCACCCGAAACCAGAAATAAAAACACTTTACACTTCCCAGCAAGGCAGCGAGTTGTACATGATACTGGGCAAATATTATTCTTTCACATTCCTGATAAAATATTCTGAAAGGATCAGGCAAGAAGATGAGGAGTGGGAATGGGATAAGGCTGGGCAGCACCCAGGGATGCCGTGTGTTTGTCCTGCCGATGGGGGAAAATTTCTTCAACAGGAAAGTCCTCACAAGACCTATCAAGGCAATTCAATGGCAACTAAAATCAGGGTTTAAAGCACTAAAATGCTTCTGAGGATATGGTTGGAAAAGTATCAGAAATAAAGAATATAGGTCACAGGGCATTTCTGCTGGGGGAGAAAAGAGGTTTTCCAGTCCTTACCCTGCTTTACCTCCTCTGCCTGCCCTTGCAAAACCACCCAGGATCAACAGAGCAAGAAACGGCTTCGCACCACGAGGTCACCGGAGAAAGAGTCGGGCTGTGCAAACGCTGTCCTGAGGCTTGCAGGGCTCCAGAAACACAGCAGCAGTTCCTGCCCCGAGCTCACACAAGGGTCAGGGAACAGCTGCACTCATTCTCTGTGCACTGAGACAATATCTGAGGTCTCAGCACCACGAAGCTCAGACCCCTCCCCTGAGACTCCTTGGCACTCCCTCAGCTCCATTTGGGGCTCCACGAGTTAAACCCTGCTCTGGTCCTGGCTGAGAGGGTGACAAGAGTAACCAGATCCCATCGCATCACCCCCAGCCAGGCTGGAGCTCCTACGGGGGGGGGAGGCTCCCATTTCAAAGGGTCAGCACTCGAGCATCCTCGCCTCTTCCTGGGGGGTGGGAGATCTCAGGCAGCGAGTTCTGCAGGTGTTTGTCTCACTGAAACAGAGCCAGCCCAGCCCGGAGCAGCCGCACAGCCCTGCCTGCCTCCTCTTTCACCTGAATTCCAAAAAAAACCCCCCCAAAAAACCGCGAACCGAACACGTGTGAACACTCTCAACAGACGCTCCCCCTTTAAAACGGGAGAAGGGAGTAACAGCACGCTCAAAATTCAACCACAATCCCAAATTTCACTCGAAAACCCAGCTCTGGTGGCGGCCGGCGGGACAGTCAGTGCCGCCA